>LPNX011154963.1:135011-155594 GCA_001517045.1 Pseudotsuga menziesii | reverse complement strand
TACACAAAATAATACTCCTTCATTTTATTGTGGATGGCTAAGTATAACTATGGTTTAAAGTGAATTATAGTTTTATTGCTTGATTTTAGTTAAAAATAGATTAAAAATAGTTAAAAATAGTTAAAAATAGATTAAAAATTAGTTAAAAATAGATTAAAAATTGATCGCATGTTGAGTGTTTCAACTACATATTCATAAATTGTTTGACATTCATTGCAAAATATGTCACCATGTTATTGTTGTTTTTGAAATTTCTTTAAAATTACATCTTTTTTTAATAAATGTGAGTTTTGAATTAATTTGTAAAATAACCTCATTCTAAAATGTGTATTGAATCTATTTAATAGAATTAATTATTGTTATTTTTTATTTTAATTATAAATTAAATTATAAATATATTTTGGGGAATGATTCTACTTATTTTTTTCTCTAATGTTGATATACTATTCAATGATTAATGATTATTATTATTTTTTTCTGTAAGAAAAAAAGTTGATTATATTAATAAAAAAGCTACATACAAAAGTATGTATTGTTACTGCTTCTCGCAGAGTTACATCTTGATGTCACATCATTTCTGATGTATTTGCTTCTTTTGTGCATATCAGCCAAAAGAAAAGCCATGATGAGTCAAGAGACTGTTTGTAATAGATTCTCTAATGAAAGCTTCCGGTTTGAAAAAAAACTGGAAGGAACTGCTTTCCTTCTTTTGAGCATAACGAAACAAAGAAACTATCTGCAGCAATTTTCTCCAATTGGGAGTTTCCTGCCTTGTAGGATCTGTTACTTCCTGTTTGAGCAAAAATTGTCCAAAATTATGTAAGCAAGTATTATTGAGGCAAAATCAGAAAAGGCCTATGGTAGAACTCATTGGCCTCTGTCTCCTTTTTCTCTATGATTTTCCAAGTTCCCCATTGCATATTTAATCCTACCTTTGAGGGTTTGTCTGCTTCCATGTCTCGCTCCCTGTAGACATGTTTGAATGAGATTGATTCAAAATTTGCAAGAAGCCTGTTAACTTCTTCAAAAAGTGTATCTAGTGAGGTGTTCCTGCATCTCTAGGTCTTATTTATCCAATTTGTTACAACCATAGAATCACCAAATACTTGTAGCTTTTTGCAGTTTCTTTCAATTGCAAAGCATAGGAGAAGCTTTAGGGTCATAAGTTCAGCATAGTTGTTTGATCTGGTTCCCAGTCCCATTAAGATTTGGAAATGATGGTTTGGGTTTAGAAAGAGGGTGGCTCCTTCCCCACATTTTGAATTTTGAGAAGCACCATCAAAAAAGGCCCAAGGGGTGTTTTTATCCAACTGTTCGGGAGTGATGATTCTTGGATTGGGGTTGTTCTTTGTTTGGGGAAAGTAAGAGAGGATGTCTAATCCTTTCCTTGCTACTTCTTCTGGAGAGTTGGCTTTTTCAAGGAAGATGACCTTGTTTTTGGCTAACCAGATTCCCCATATGTGGAGGAGTGGAAGGGCTCTAATCTGAGTGGTTTGGGGAGAGGATGACCAAACTTTCTAGGAATCTTCCACTGTGTGACCTTCCCAATTAGATCTGGAGGAGGTGAGAGATTTGGAATGCTCCCATACTTGCTTGGAGAAGTTACAGCTTAGGAAAAGATGGTTTGTTTTTTCCTCATTTTCTTTGCATAAACTACACCATCCGGGGCTTGCAAGCTGTCTTTCTGTAAATGATCCTAGGCAGGGATTTTATTTGCAAGAGTGCACCAAGTAAAAAAATTTCCTTTAATGGGCATTTGATCTTCCAGATACCCCCCTGCCACCATTTATGGTTTTCTTGAAAGTGTTGTATGCATAGTTGTTGATATCCGAGCTTAGGGGTGTAGTTCCCATGTTGAGCCTACTCCCAAATCAACTCATATGTTTTGTCAGTTATCCGAATATGTGAAGAATGCAGGGCGAGAGTGTATTGGCCCCACTGCCTAAACCATTGGTCTGGTAGTTCTAGATCCTAACTTTTCTTCCATCCTTGTTGCCATATGTTGGTTGAGATAGGATTCAAGTGAAAAAACCCCTTCAATGAATCAATTGTATTAGTTGATGTGGTGGAAAGTGATTTTGTGAGCAGCCTGGCCATGGGTCCGCTCCAATTCTTACTTTTGTACCATCACCTACCTTCCAGACAAGCCCTTCTGAGATGAGTGGAAAATCTTTGCATAAGGCTTTCCAAATGATTAAGTCGTTTGGTAGATTTGTGTTTCCCATGTCTCTGATCCAATCCGACAGAGGAGTTGATGTTATGTATTTCTAGATCATGACTTTAGTCCACAAACTTTGAGTTGAAATGAGTCACCATCCTACTTTTGCAGCCAGGGCCTTTACAAAGAAAAAGGTATTTTTAATGCCCCAACCTCCCATTGATTTTGGCCTGGCTATTTGATCCTATTTTACCCAAGGGAGTACCTTTTGCTCTTCTTTTCCTGTCCATAGAGAAGTAGTGCATATTATTTTTGTTTTGTTCAGGATTGACTTGGGGATCCATGCCAGTGCCATCCAATAAATTGGGATTGCTTCTACGACTGATTTTATTAGTACTAGCCTGCCATCTCTTGAGAGCCATCTATTACACCAATTATTCACTCTGGATTCCAATTTGGCTAGCAGCCAGTTCCAATCTTCTTTCTTGTAACAATTTGGTTTGAGTTTGAATCCCAGGTATTTAATTGCATCATCCAAGAAAAACTGTTGATAGGGGAATAGCTCATGAAAAAACCTCTGGACTTCCTCTTCCATATTGAGTGTTGTGATTGAGGACTTCTGGAGGTTTATTTGCATACCTATAGCTTTACAAAACAAGATTAGAATTTTCGAGAGTCTTTCTGCTTCTCTAATTGAATCCTTGCAGAAAATAAGAATGTCATCCACGAACAGAAGATGTGTGATGTTCAGGCTTGTGGCAATCTTGGTTCCTTCAAAAAGGCCTCTCCTTTTTGCATCTAGTAGGACTCTACTTAGACCTTCCGCAACTAGTAAGAAAAGTAGAGGGGAAAGAGGAGATCCCTGTCTTAAGCCTCGCTTAGATTATGATGGATACATGTTTAAATAATTAAATCTATCAACGTTGAAGTTTGATATTAAATGTATTAAAATTTAAAAAAAATTATATTAAATATATTAAAATTTAAAAAATATGATATTTATTAAGCAAGTTTATATAAAAATATTTAATTGTTTTCATATATTTAAAAATAGCTATCTAGTCCGGTATGGGAGAGATGTTGTCACGTTTGTACGTGTCGCTTTAATAAAATAATAATAAATTTTATACCCAACATGTCGGCCTACACAAAATTAAAATTAATAATAAAATATAAAAATTTTAATTATCCCCCAAAAACAATGCCCGCCACACAAACAACCCAATATGGGGATATGTTGTAATGTTCATACCTAACAAAATAATAATAAATTAATAAATTAATTATCGGCAAAAAAATGCTGAAACCATGTGCAAGGCCTCCTAAACAACCCATGGTTTTATTGTACATGGTTTAGGAGGGCCTGCCTCCTAAACAACCCATGGTTTTATTGTATATGGTTTAGGAGGGTCTTACACATGGTTTTAAAACCATGTATGAGGTAGATGTTTTGAATACGAATATACTTTAATTTTTTCAATTAGTGAGAACCATATTAACATGATCATAGATCTGATTGGATGAGCTCCAAGAAGTGAGGTGGGAGGTCCTACGGAGTTTTTAGTAGGTAATAAAAGCTTGGTATATTTCAATGGTAATGAGGGGGGGGGAGATCCCTCGAATTGTCGTCCTCTTGACCAAGGTAACTTGACTATTGGGGAAATTCCAATTCAAATAACACAATGTGAGTTGTCTGATTCTACTAGTATGGATCGTAAACCTGGTCGATGCTTTCCAAAAGCATCAGTTATTCCTTCCATGCTAGTTAAGACTACAAATATAATGGAAACAAATCAGTTTATGATGGATCATGCTTTGATTGGAAAATTCATTGGGTTGCAGCCATTGGAGAAAGCTCTGCTTTGGTGGATTAACTCGACATGGAAACCTAAAGGTCATTATGATTTACATTTAGGATCGAAGGGGTTTTTTAGTGTTTCCTTTATCAGTCAAGAAGATCGGAATCGGATTATCGATGGTGGTCCATATTTCTATTATTCTGCGGGTCTTTTTCTTCATCCTTGGAAAGAGAAATTCTGCCCGGAAAAGGAAGATATGCGCATTGCTCCGGTTTGGATTAGGTTATATTCGCTCCCTCATGAATATTGGGATGCTGAAATCTTAGAAGAATTGGATAACTGTTTGGTTCCTTTATCAAAATTTTGGAGCAAACAAAATCTCAGAGATACACCACCTTTGCTCGTATTTGAATCTATATGGATCTCTCCAAGGCACTTCCGGAGGCAATCAGGTTTCTCTGGGGATGAATGGCTTCAAATTTTGGACTATAAAAAATTTCCCTTTAGATGTCATCGGTGCCATGAGTATGGTCACTTGTTTAGGGAATGTCCTTTGAATCATCCCAAACCTCTGGTTAATAAGGTATCTGATCCAACGGATCCTAGATTTTCTAAAGTATCTTCTCGCAAATGAGGAAATAAAGAAAAAGATCATCAAGACATTTCCAAGAAAATAAATAGTACTAATGCCTTTGAAAATCTAAGTAAATTGGCAGGGCAGTCGGTGGATTTGAGAAGTCCTGAGGGTAATTTTTCCAAATCAAAGATTGGTCAACCATCAAGACTTTCCTCATGTCCAAGTATAGCCTAGGATCTCCATATTGGAAATTTGCAACAAGCAGCTAGATCAGAAGTTAAAGCAATGGATACTTCCTTGCTACCTGATTTCTTGGATGAATTAGAAGAAATGGATATAGGTGAATTAGATCTTGAAGGAATTGAGAAAGCCTGTTCGGATAAAGTTAAAGGCTATGTTCCTCAAGAACAAGTTAGTCTTTTAAAAGAGGCCATTCTTAAAGCTAAATTCTCAAATTCTCTAGGCATTAATTCAGGTTCTTTTAAAGAAACAAAAAAATCTGGTGAAGACAATAGCAAGAAATTGGGACACAAATCCAATAAACATAGAGTAGTGGATGTACGAAGGCGGTTGGTTGATTCGGGTCAATATCCGACAATCAGAGCTCCTCTTGGTCTTTAGATTTGTTTTTAATGAAATTCCTTTCCTGGAATACTCAAAGCATTAATATCCTGAGAAAAACGAAAATTCTTGGCCAGAAGATTAAGAGAACTAATCCTACTATTTTTTTTTTACAAGAAACCAAATGCCAGGCTAATTTTATTCAGGAATGCAGGAGTAAAATCTGGGTTCATTGTGAGAGTATGGGTATTGACTCTAAAGGTTTTTATAGAGGTTTATGTATCTTATGGGATCCAACTCGGGTTTCCCTTTCTGATTTTCAAGGAACCCGTAATTCTATCTCTACCATTTTTAAAGTGGTTGGTTTTCCTATCTCGGGTTTACTTACAAATGTTTATGGCCCTCAGCATTCGAGTGACAAGCGTAGTTTCTAAAAATCCCTCTCCAATTTGAAAACTTGTATGCCTTTTGAGCATTGGGTGGTAGGAGGTGATTTTAATCTTATCACTACACTGGAGGGAAAAAAAAAGGTGGTAGGCATTGTTTGGAGGAGGAATGTAATCTTTTCCGCGAGATCATCAAAGATTTGGGTGTTGTTGATATTACTCCAGGGGTTGGGTGGTTTACCTGGAATAATAAATGAACAGGGGACCGTCATATTGCTTCTAGACTGGATCATTTTCTAGTTTCTGAATTTGTTGTTAATTTAGGAAGTGAAATTCATAGTTCGACCCTCTCTGGCCGAGGGTCCGATCACTGGCCAATCAAGCTATTATGGAGTGGTCTGGGGTCTCAATTAAAAAACCCCTTTCAGTTTGAGCAATTTTGGATGGTTAATCCTGACTTCAATGAAAAAGTTAAAATATGGTGGGTTGAATTGCAATCAAATCAGGTGGCTAATATGTGGTTTTTCCAACAAAATCTGAAGGCTCTGAAATCTAAAATCAAGCAATGGAATAAGGAAGAGTTTGGGAATATTTTCTGGGAAAAAAGGAGACTAGAGATCCATCTTCAGGAGATTCAGTCCATTTGGCTTAATGAAGGTTATTCCCTAGCTTTACTTGAGGAGGAACGGTTGGTGGAAAAAGAACTTGAAGAACGAGAAAAACAAGAGGAACTCCTTTGGTGGCAGAAATCTCGTATTAAGTGACTTTGTGAGGGAGAAAAGAACATGAAATTCTTTCATCATTCTGTCATCCAATTTGGGTTTCAGAACAAAATTTACTCCCTTAAAAATGAAGCAGGCAACCTTTTGGAAGGTAGGGAGGAAATTGAGGATTTACTTAACTCTCATTTTACTGATATTTTAACTGATCCTCGAAGGGATCGTTCATCTGACATTGAAGTCATTACTAGCTAGATTCCCTCCTTGATTTCAAGGCAACAGAACCAAATGTTAATGAATTCCATCTTTCTCCAAGAAGTTCAGGAGGCAGTCTTTCAGATGAATGAAGGTACCTCACCTGACCCTGATGGTTTTACTGTTAATTTTTTCCATCCCTTCTCGGAGATGATTAAATTTGATGTTTGAAATATTGTCAAGCAATCTCGATTATCTGGTCGTATTCTTCCAGCTTTAAATGCTACTTTTCTAACTATGATCCCTAAAAGTGAGGGTGTTGATTCTCCTGATAAATTCCGTCCTTTCAGCCTTTGTAATGTGATTTATAAGATTATCACCAAGGTAATTGCTAATCGTTTAAAACCTATTTTACCTTCTCTAATATATCCAAAACAATCAGGGTTTGTGGAAGGGCGTCAAATTTAGGATGGGATTATTCTTGTTCATGAAATATTAAAATCGATCAAATATAAAAAGTTGTCGGACATGATGGTTAAGCTTGATATTGCCAAAGCTTATGATGAACTCAACTAGCAATTTATCAGGAAAATGCTGGTAGCATTTGGTTTCAGTATGGCCTGGGTTAACTGGATTATAAATTTAATCTCATCGGGGTTCCTTCAGGCATCATAACCCCAACTCATGGTATTCGTCAAGGGGATCCTTTATCACCTTTTTTGTTCATTCTAATGGCTGAAGGATTGGGTCGATCTATTTCTGCTTTAAAAGAGGCCAATTCTATAAGAGGCTTACGTGGTACTCCAGATGGGGCTAGCCATTCTCACCAATAGTTTGTTGATGACACTATGCTTATGGGATATCCCTCTGTCCAGGAAGCTACTAACTTTCACAATTGCTTGGATCAGTTTGGCAGTGCCTCTGGTTTGGAAGTCAATGCGCAAAAATCGCAAGTTTTTTTCTTTAACACTCCTAGTATTACTCGTCGTAATATTCTTTGTATCTTAGGTTTTTTTGAGAGTTTTCTTCCATCTACTTTTTTGGGCACTCCTCTTATAAATTCTCAGTTGAAGAAGAGTTCTTGGATTGAACTAGTGGATAAAGTTGAGAAGCAGTTGAGTAATTGGACTTTGAAATCTCTGAATTTACTGAGTGGTTTGGTTCTTGTCAAATCAGTGCTTAAAGCATTGCCTACTTATATGTTCTCAACCATGTTGGCTCCTAAATCTATTCTTCGGGATTTGAGGAATATCCAAAGAAAGTTCCTATGGAGTGGTGCTCAAGATCCTCATAAATGGGCTCTGGTTAATTGGGATATTGTCTGTAAACCGAACTCTCAGGGAGGTTTAGGTCTTAGAGATCCTGAAAAAGTAGGTTTAATAGCGGGAGCCAAGATTTGGTGGAGTTGGCTAACTCATTCCCAGGAACCTTGGGATAAATTATGGTTAGCCAAATATGCCCCCCACTGGGATTTTCGGGAATTAATTAGGTTTTATGAAGAAAAGATGGTTCTCACATTTGGAAAACGGCTTGGGCAGGTCATAGCCTAATTCAATAGGATGGTTTCTAGGAAATTTGTGATGGTCAAACAACTCGTTTTTGAGAGGATGCTTGGCAACAACTTCCTCCATTAGAACGACTGGGGCATTGTCCAAAGCTCCAAAAATCTTGTATCACCAGAAGTTTATGCAAAGTGGAGGACCTATGAGGGTTTTAGCTTCCTGGTTCTTTCTCTTGGCCTTGGGTGAATCAGAGTTGGTTGGAATGCCTAGGTCCATCCCAGGAATGTTCCTGGCTAAAGGAAGAGCTTACTATGCGATGTATTCGTAGACATGAAGACAATGACAAGTTTTGATGGGATTATGGTCCAAAAGGGGTATTTTCTCTCAAAGAAACCTATAACCTTCTCTTCAGGACCTCTAGAAACCCAACTGTTACATCTTGGAGTACTCTTTGGGGTAAAAAATTATGGCCAAAAATCACTATTTTTTGTTGGCTTGTTATGCATAAAAGAATTTTAACCGGGGATAATTTAAAAAGACGAGGGATGTATGGACCTTACCAATGCCCCCTATGCAAGCAAGCTGAGGAAACATCTTTGCATCTTCTGGATGACTGTCCACTTTCGGCTGCTCTTTGGGATCATGGTGCGGTACTATTTCATTGTTCTACTCGAATTAGGCAGAACCCGGTGGGAACCTTGCTTTATTGGCCTAAGAATCCGTTCCAGAGTCAGATCTTGAACCGACTTTGGGAAAATTTTCTCAATTTTTTTATTTGGGCTATTTGGAATGAGTGAAATGCCATAATTTTTCACTCAAAGACTTCGTCTCTCTTAAATGTCTGGCAATGTCTGAATTCCAAATTGAAAGAAACCATCAAGTCTCTGACTAATTGGGATAAAAAGGACTCAGAGTTAGCAGGGGTGGAAAGGCAGATCCTGGCGGATTGGGGTCTGGATAATTATGAAAATTTTGTTCAGCTTCACCATAAAACTCATCCGCTCATTCCAAGCTCGGATTGTTGTAATCCTCCACCAATTGGTTTTCTGAGCTAAACTTTGACGGAGCTTCTAAGGGTAATCATGGAAAGGCGGGATATGGATTTATTCTTCATAATCATAGAGGTAAAATGCTTGGTTTTGGTTATGGTTTCTTGGGTATTGACTCTAATAATGCAACGGAGATTGAAGGATTGATTCAAGGGTTAGAATAGGTCTCGGAGAATTTTCACAAACCGATTATAGAGGAGGGCGATTCACAGCTGGTTATTCTCCTCGCTTCTAAACTGCATAATGGCTCTCAAAGTACTAAGGTCTTGTCTTCATGGCGCCTAGAAAGTCAAATCACGGCTCTAAGGACAGGTCTCATTAAGGGGAAAGCTGTCAGTTTTACACATGTTCATCAAAATGGCAACAAGGTGGCAGATCACCTTGCTAACATGGGGGTCGGTATGTGTCAGCCTTTAAGAGCTTGAGATTGGCATCTGCTTCCGGACATGAACACTCGATCACGATGTCAAGATCTTATCTCTAGCGACTGTACTAGCGTCCAGATGGAAGGTCGAAATAATTATTAACGCAGGCATATAATCTCTCTAGCATGTCGCACTTGATAGGTGTAATCTTTGATTTATAATTCTGACCAGATGCGTGTTTAAATATGATGGTTTTGGCATATTTTTTCATATACCTGACGGACGCTGGTACGCATATTGCACTGTGCTCTGAGGATTAGGTGAAATGTATAAATGGTGAGTCTGCTCTAAAGACCTGTGTGAGGGATTGTGTAGTGAATTTGCTGATCGTGTCCATCATGACGCAACCCAATATGAGGATATATATTCTGGTGCAGGTTGGCGAAACTCTCATCCGCTGCTTATCGAGTGTTCTTGTGTGTTATTACTGTGAGTGTTTTATTCAAGGGTTGACGGGTAATCTCTGGTTTATCAAGATGAGTGATAAAGGAAAGGGGAAGAGGGAGCATTCTTTATCAGACTCTCATAAGGTGGCATCCAGCGTGCAACGTCAGGCTTTATGGGAGTCTCGAATTTTTTAATTGCAACTTCCCCAGGACATTCAGAACCGCATTGCTGCAACTGAACGATGACTTTGGGCTGAACTTGACTCTCAAAAATTGAAAGATGAATCTAAGAAGGTGCAGGAGTGGATTTTGGACTCTGGCCATACAGTGGGTCGAATGAGTATTTATGAAAAAACGGTTGTGTTGTTCTGGGTAATGAAAAACTTGGTGGGTAGAGCTGAGTGGGACTGTCAGACTCCTGATTTGGGTAATCCCTCTCCTAAGTCTTGGAAGACTACCATCTCTGCTTCAATTCAAACTATGGAAGCTTCAGTTTAGCGGGTTGAAGATAAAGTTGATTTCTTGATTGCTTGCTTGGGTTTTCAATTTCCTGCTCCATCGATTTCTGGTGCAACAAAACCAGTTTGTCCTGGTTCTACTCAGAACTTTAGTCAGGATTTATCTTATATTTTGTTGTAATTTGAATTTTGGGGCAGCTATCCTTTTGATTTTGGTTCTTTTTTTAGGTTTCTAATGCTCTTGGTGGTGTTTCTTCTCTCGCTTGGCGATATGTCTTATTTACATAACAATGGTTTGTTCTTAGGGACGATGTCTTTTCAACTTTATCTGCGTTATCAGATATAGTGATCTCTTGTTTTGGTTTGTATAGTCTAGCTTATGACTAGCTTGAAGCTTGGCTTTGTAATGTTTGTCAGTGTTCACTTTTTGATCATCTAGATTATCTCAAGCTGGTGGATGATGCCTTAATGATTTGGTGCTGGCATGATATATGAGCCTTCAAGGTTTCTAAAAATATTTTTGGAATTGAGTCTGTAGGGTTTTGATTGTAATGATGGGGGCTATTTTGGCAATGACTGAGCTGTTTTAAACATGCTGGTATAATCTCTTTAAGAATTGAGTCTATGGGTTGGGAAGTAAGGAAGAATTGAGTCTGTGGGTTGGGAAGTAAGGAAGTATGGAGTCAAGGAGGTCAAGTAGTATTATTACCTTTCTGCATCAACTATGTTAAAGATGGGAAAAAGTTGTTTTTGTTCCTTGTAATCGGTTTTAGAAGGCTTTGCTTCTTCTTATTATTAATGTTAATACTGTACTTACAAAAAAAAAACATGATCCTAGATCTCACTTGAAATTATATTTAGGATAGTATTAAAATGTATGTAATCTTCAAGTTTGAAACAATTTAATGTTTTTAATTAAGATAGTATTTCAAGGTTTTAAATAAGGGTTTTTAAATTATAGGATTATGAAATATAAGTATTAAAATATGGTTTTTTAATAGTTAATTATTTATAATAATAAAAAATATTTATAAAAATTATATCAATAAATTTTTTTAATTATATTTTAAATATGGTTTTTAAAATATAATTAAAAATATTGGCAATTTATGGAATTGTATAATATTATAATGTTTTAATAGATATAATGTTAATAATTTGACTAGTAAAATGTTTTTAAAAAATAAGGTTTTTAAAATATAATTGAAAATATAGTTTATTTATGAAATAGTATAATATTATAATGTTTTAAGAAATTTAATGTTTTAATAATTATAATGTTTTAATAGTTATAAAGTTTTAATAATTTAAATAATAATAAAAAAATTAAATCACATTTTTTCTAAATATGTTTTAAATAATTTTTTTAATTATAATTGCAAATATAATCAAATTGAAAAGTGTCATATTTGAAAGTATATAAAATTTCAGTAACAAAATTTCATTAGCATTTCATTAACTTGCACACTGAGTTTTTTCTTTAGAAACGAATTTCATTATGGTATATTAATGATAATGGGATGACCAAACAAACATAAAGTCCAACAGACAAGCCAAGGTTAAATGCCGGGTTTCTAAAAAATGATTGAGAATAATAGGGTGACCATATATATATAAACTTGTACCTCTCATTTATGTTTTTTTAATATAATATATTATTAATATAACTTTTATTTTAGAAGAATAAAAATGTTTTAAATATTTAATAATTATAAATATGTTTTTAAATATAAATTTTAAAAATGATTTAATTTAAAAAAAATCCAATAAAATAAAACATTTTTAATTAATTATAATATTCAATATATTGAACTCTAATATTTAAATTAGTGAAATTCCTTATATAACATGTTTAAATTAATTAATGAAATTCCATATTTAAAACATATATAAATTAATGGAATTCCATATTTAAAACATATCTAAATTATATTAACCATATTTGAATGACACCTTTTAAATGTAAATTCTAAAATATGATTATAAATTTTATGAAATGGAAACTTTTTATTAAAAATTCAAATTTTCTCATTACTTTTAAAGATGGGAAGTTAAGTTATACTATTTACGATTACTTAGTTAATACAAAGCATACGATCACAACATTATGAAATATATAATGCTTGCGAAATTCCAAACTAAATAACGCTTGGGAAATTGTAAACTAATATATCACAACATTATTAAATCGGGAAGAGAACGACATCTGACATCATTCTTGATTATCATTGTGCCGCATGCGAATGTCCAAATCTTCGAGAACACCTTCACCTCCATCTTAAGTGACTGGAACATTCTGGAAACCCTTTTCTAAATGACTTTCTAACTCCAACTTTATTAAAAGAGCAGAGCAGAATATCCTTTTGCTCGTTTAAGAGAAGCTTCTTTCTTTTTTATGCCACGTCACTTCAAATCTATGCCGCTTTTGGTCAAAGCAGGACCCACTAGTAACAGTTGTTAAATTTCCTATCCACATTTTCTGTGATCGACATATGTATTTTCAATGTTGCCAGACATTGCTTCTAAGCTTCCACGTGCAATTTCCGCGCAGCCCATTTCCAGAGCATTGCTATAAAATCCCTCCAACCCTCCACCATTTCTCATGCAATCCGCTTTCTAGCTTACACACAACCAACGTCTTCTGAACAACCAACGTCTTTTGATCTTTTCCGTCTTGGATTTTTTTTTATCTTTTCCGTGTTGGGATTTCTGCAAATTTGACAGCCATGACTGGGAGCTCATCACAACACTATTCTTCCGTCCATCACTTCAAAGTCAAGGTATTCTTCCTTCCTCTCATTTTATTCCACCATGTATATCCAGATGCATAAGAGATCCTGAAGCAATAGTGTTGTTTAATTGTATGCAGGATATCAGAGGAAATGATGTGGATCTCAGCGTGTACAAGGGCAAGGTTTTAATCATTGTCAATGTTGCCTCTCAATGGTAGTTATTCTCCATTTTGTTTCATTTTCGGAACTTTGATTTCATAGTGGATAGAATTTATGTTATTAAATGAAAAAAAATAGGCATTTATAGGGTTTGTACTATTGTAGCTATGTAATTTTGTTAAATCAATCTTACTAAAAAATATCTATGAACAAAATTATATCTGTGAATAACTAATTGGGGCCTGCCTTTGAATTTTTTTCTCTTGCAGTGGATTGACTTCCTCTAACTATAATGAGCTGAATGAAATTTATGCAAAGTACAAGGATCAAGGTAATATTCATACATATATATATATATCTGTTACTTAGTGTGGTTAACAAGTGTGTTCAGTGAACAAACCCTGGATCGGTGTAATAGGACTCTAACAAGACATACATGTCCACTTTTATACTGGGTTTTATGTTTGGGGTACATCAGACCAAATTCAAATTCATTTTATTGGGAAGCTAGACAGTTTACAAGATTACTTAGCATAAAAATATATCATTAGCTTCAATGGTATTTACTTAGTTTGAGAGTGAACAACATGAGTGGAATTAACAAATTAAGAATTTTGTGTGACAACTTTATGAGTCTGGAAAACTGTTTGCAGGATTGGAAATACTGGCGTTCCCATGCAATCAGTTTGGTGGAGAGGAACCAGGTGATAATGCACAGATTGCAGAAGTGGTCTGCACTCGTTTTAAAGCAGAGTTTCCCATATTTGACAAGGTCTGCATCTTATTTCCGTTTGAATATCTTTCCCAATTTCAAGTTCTTGTAATGTAAAAGAAGGATTCATTTAAAATTAACCAATCAATCCGGTTGCTTCTTCAGAACCTGGGAGCTAAAATGGCAGCTGTGTGATGTATGTAGGTGGAAGTTAATGGTAGTAATGCAATTCCTCTGTACAAGTTCTTGAAGTCAAGCAAAGGTGGACTTTTTGGTGACAGCATAAAGTGGAACTTCACTAAGTTTCTGGTGGATAAAGATGGAAATGCTGTAGAACGATATGCGCCAACTACAACCCCATTAAGTATTGAGGTCTGGGCCAAACTCTCCTTAGTTCCCTGTATTATGCAGACACTCTAGTTTAGTAATGGGATGCATGAAGAGCTAATATATTCGGTTTGATGTTTGCAGAAGGATGTGAAGAAGCTGTTAGGAATTGCTTGATCCTGCTAGGAAGCAATATATTATACCATTGGGGAAAATATTAAGCAACAGTTGGTAGATTTATACCACTGGGGAAAATATTAAGCAACAGTTGGCTCTACTTCTGGACAAGATTCAAGTTGGCATCGTTAGCAATTTGGCAATTGATTATATTGTACTCTGTCATGTATTAATTTACATGTTTGTCGACATTATAATAATAATAAATATATTTTTGGCCAGGTTTTAATTTTTTTAATTCTTATGGAATGAAGTATGATATGGATATGTGTTACTTTATTTTTTTTTAAATTATTACGAATGAATTCTGCATATCCGCTACAATTTTTAATTCGCTGCTCCATTTATGCATATCAGACACAATTTTTGAAACGGTAAGGAATTTTTTTTGAAACGGTAAGAAAAATGGAAGGAGCAGAATTTTGAAAGGTACACATGTTTATCATTTTCCAGATTTCCCATAATACAAAAAAAAGGAATATTTTTTATCTTTTTCATACTGGTGCACCAATAAAACAAACAATTTTTAATCTTATCAAGATCCCAATTGAAGTGAATCTAGCCTCTCTCCAAACCTAACCTTTTTAAAAAGGAGCAATGCAAGAAAAGGTGCTCAACTAATTCCAAATAAGATCGGTCTCCAAATCAGATCTGTTGAGTGGACAAAAACTCCAAACCTTTTTTAAAAGGAGCAATGCACACAAATCAGATCTGTTGAGTGGAAAAAAACTCATCAGCAAACTCCTTCTTTGGAGATTCTCCAAATTCTCCCAAATCAGATCTGTTGAGTGGACAAAAACTCATCAGCAAACCCCTTCTTTGGAGATTCTCCAAATTCTCCCAAATCAGATCTGTTGAGTGGACAAAAACTCATCAGCAAACCAGCAAAAATCAGATCTGTTGAGTGGACAAAAACTCATCAGCAAACCAGCAAACCCCCTTCTTTGGAGAATTCTCCAAATTCTCCCAAACCAGGATTTTGTTTTTTAAAAGTAACCAAATAAAACATGTCACGTCCCCAACCCTCCGACCGGCAAAGAGGACGCGACGGACATCAACACGACCGGGCAAAGCGCCCCATGAACATATACAGAGGAAATCAATGCTGGAATTAAAACTTACAAGCATACACAGATGCATAATGAGTCAACATTCAGCGGAAGCAAACACATTCATAACCCAGCATTCCACATGTTCATTATAATTCTTTAATTGACATTAATATATATACAGAGATGGAATAACCGGCAACACTTATCTTTTAATGAAGAATCCCGCAACCAGCTACGTCGCTGCAACGTTCCACCCAACCATAGGCCAGCTTGCTCATCCATCTCTCAGCAATGCTGCCACCCCCGAGCTGGGCATGATTCCTCTGGAATAAGGGGCAATTGCAAGCTTACACATAGCCAAGGGGACACAAAATAGCCAAACCAACACTGCTAGGTTTATCAGGCCATCAACAGATCGACCAAGCCAGCACAGTCCAAGGGACAACCACTGCATACCAGCAGCCATAACAACCCTTCACAGCTCTGTGAAGAAGGCAAAACAACCAGGGAAAGATCCCAAACCAAGGGTGAGACACAGCTCCAGCCTACAAGGCAACTCAGAGTGGGTTTTGGCCCTAACGTGGCCAAAACAACTCAGCTGCAACCCAAACCAGGGTGCTTCCGCAGCCACAACACACCACAAATGGAAAACAGCAATCCATGGCCCCAAACAAGGAAACTCAGCCCACAGATTAGAAATCCATAGCCCACAGCATACACAATCCTTCCAGGTAACAACTGGACAATTTATACAGTCCCGAACAAGGAAAAGCCAACTCCAAGCGTGGACAGAGGAAATCTCAATCAACGGATTGGAAATCCACAATGGCCCAAAACGAATTTGAGCACCACGGCCAGCAAAACATGGGGAAAACAATAGCCCCAAAACAGAGACAGTGAGCACGGCTCTCACCTAGGAAATCGACCTCAACGGTTTATGCGTGAGGATTCCAGCCTGTGCGTGAGGGGAAACAACCTCACCTCTATGCGCGGATCAACAGGCCATCGGGAGGACGAACAGACAACCAAACGGTGCGCGGATGAGGAAGCTGAACCTTCTCTGCGTGAGAATGAACTTCCTGTGCGTGAGGGTGAGCAACAGAACGTGAAAAACCAACGACCATGGGGACAATGGGGAAATCGTGGAAGGGAAGAGTGAAGGCAGTCGTGGGTTGAGTGGGCATGGGGAAAAGGGACTGACAGCCCTGCCACCCCACTCCCAAAGGAAATAACTACCTCAACCACCAGCTGAAGCATTAAAGAGGTTGACAAGGTTGGATGAGACAAAAGGTGACAACAACAAAGGTGGCAAAACATGGGTTTTTCCCCCACAGACTAAGGTTTGACATCCCCCACCCCCTTATCCTTTGGAACCATGCCCTTTTCATTCAACGTTGCACTGCCGTAACTGGTTGTGGTTTATTTTAATTGATGTGCATGTTTACATGATGCCGAATTATAATGTGCCTTATAGCACGACATACCATCGGCAATTATCTCCATTGCCGAAACATACACAACCAAATCGATGGTGGGGCTTTTGCCTTGAGCTCCTCACCACGATTAATTACAATATATACATCATGCAAACGGGGTCGAAACCGAGGACATTACATTCCCCTCCCCCTTGGAATAACACCGGCCTCGGTGTTCCATTACATATATACAATACATATACAATTGCAAATCAAAATTTCAAAATTGCAGATCTATCCCACGTTCAATCATTTACTTTGAACGTTCAAGACCAAGCCTCTCGGCTTCCATGGACTTTTCCTGCTGGTTTACAGCTTCCAGCTGATTCCCGAAGTCTAAGAACCTTGCAGCTATTGCCCTCATCATGCTCCCTCATCAGACAGTCCCGGCGTAAATGATGTCCTCCGCATCTCCAGCATCTCACTGGCTGCTTCATCTTTACCTGCTCAATTTCCTTTGAGTCTTCATGCCTGGACTGTTTCTTATCGGGTCGCTTGGACAATTGTCCCATTGCTGATCCACCTTCCTTTTTCCTTGCCGATTGCTCCCAGAAGGCTTTTCATCTCCCTTTGCAAACCAATAGAGTCTTGCAAAATCTGGTGGTTCATTTCACTCTGCCTTCTCTGTATCTTGAGCATCTCCCCAAGATTCTCTTGGGTCTTGGCAATCATTTGAAGGAGACTTCCAGCCAATTCCAACAACTTTTGATCTGCTGCCATAATCAACGTGCATCACCTGGTTTCACTTTTCTAACCTGTGAAATGCACCATTGAAAGTTTATCAGACCAAGCATAATATAGGCATCAAAATCAGTTAGTTAATTACCCATTTGGCATGACAGTCCAAGTTCCATTAAGGAAACTTTCATATTTTTCATGCCTTTCCCCAACAGGCACATGAGCGTCTTCATGTCCATTCCTGGGCAGGGAATTAACTATTCCAGCATTCACAAATTTACGTAAGTAAATACACACATTTCATTCTCAATCATACATGCATTTAACAATTCTTGTTTTCATAATGCATAAACATATATATATATATATATATATATATATGATCAAAAGGCAAGAGAGAGCAGTAAGAGTTTTTCTCCTCTTTGTTTTGTTCCATCTTGGAACCCACACCATCATAGTGACTTTTCATGCTCTCGGCCTCTTTCACTTCACCGTGAATGCTGGACCAATCCTTCTTGGTCATGACACTTAGTGTCTTTGGTCTATTCCAGACCTCTAAACCATGGAGTCTCTCCACATGGTTTGTCTCGGCTGCTAGGACTCCCCCATCCTACTAGCATCTTTTCATTACCGCTCAACCCGAGCTTTCCAGGACAGTCACATGTCCACATGCATCCCTAGGATGCTCTCATAGTCCTCGCTCCCAGCGATACCTATATCCAACATTGAATAGATTCACATGTTTAGTTTATTCTCATCAGTTTTATCTTGTTCTAGAGATAAAACATCATAACCAAATCATATACACATGTTTAGTCATAAGCAAAATAATCCAATACTTATCTGTATTGTGAGTTTCCTTGTTCGTCCACAGGATCCTACTTCGCTTTGCAAGCCTTGGGATCGCCTATGGACTCAGATGTTAGGTCAGCACGCCGGCTGCTCCACAACATCAAATAATTCAATGTCCAGCCAGTACATAACCATGTCAACTGGGCTTGGAACTTTATCATGACCATTTCCAGGTCTAGGATCTACTATGGATCCTTAGGCATATCACAGCCCATCATACACTTATGTCAACAATGACACATACACTTATACCAACCATACACTTATATCGACATACACTTATATCAACCATTTACCTTTACCTTTAGCCTGTCAACACAAGCAACACAAGAAATACAAGCAAACTCATCAACGTCATTGCTTCAAAAACTGTAATCACATTTCATATCATTCACTATCAAGTATTGAGACACCAGGAGTGCGTCCACTCCCTAGAGTGTAATCAATATTGAAAATCCTTTCATGATCCGACATCGGAAAAGTGTGCACCCATTCCCGGTGTGTGCCATGCAGGCCCTATCCATACTCAAGCAATCAGTCATCATTGGAATAAAATCAAAACATGTTCTGCATATTGAATTTATCAATTAAACATGCATATTCAAAGCAAGGGTTACAGAACACTTATCCATTTGCCGTCGCAGTATGCCTTTGTTAAGGAGGAATGGAGGCTCCTTTCCTGAGTTAACAGTGCCTCAGTTAGCCACCCCAATCTCCTTTTTATATTTCACATTCACACATGTCTTACCGACATAACCCATACCATCTCACTCATGTTATTACCAAACATGCAGTGCAGACGAGACATTTTCAAAATGTCCAATGGCGTTTCACCCGAAACCCATTTCCAATATAAGGGAAAACCTTCCCATGAAGTTTGGCTCTTGCAGGTCATCACACATGATCTTCCTACAGTGTGTACCCCTGACACATTCATCAAGTAGCCAAACAATCAATCATTACCTGATACTACAATCCAAATTGATCGTTCCATAACCAAGCAATGACATTAGCAATCGAATTCAATAAGAATTTGCGATTCTATCTACTATAGAAATTGACTTGCTCAATTGTGGGTCTCTTGTAAGCAGCACTACTATGCTCATTATAATTTTATGCTTACTATCATAACATGATTACCCACTTACCATGCGTCCCTCCTGACACAATCTCATACAAGCCAACAATGATTAGTAGTCGTTAGTACCTCTTAAATCCGAAATCCACAATTCGAATTTAATAACCCGTACCAACTAATTTTCACAACCATGAGACTTCTTCTCATAAATGGTAGATTCTGGCATTGGTCAGGGTCTTACCTCTCACTGCCATGCTCGAAATAATCTACCTGAAACACGAGTTTCAACCAACCAAACACAATCTTATGCAAGCCAACAGTGGCTAGTGGTCGTCAGCAATTTCCCAAATCCGAAATTCACAATTCGAATTTTAACATCATATCATATGGTAGATTTTGGCATTGGTCAGGGTCTTACCTCTCAATGCCATGCTTAAAATAATCTACCTGAAACATAAGCTTCAAACATCCGAACACAAGCTTATGCAAGCCAATAGTGACTAGTGGTTGTCAGCAATATTTGAAATTCACAATTCAAATTTTAACAAGCTTTTTTACATGGTAGATTCCAACATTGGTCGGGGTCTTACCTCTCGAAGCCATTCTCGAAATAATCTACCTGAAACATGAGCTTCAATCAACCAAACACTTGGTAAGTCTGGATGCATATACTATCTCATTGCTACAACCATCACTGGTGCATTTTCAGAATTTATAAAATTCAAATACTTCTAGCTGTTAGTCACATCAATATATACCAAACTCATTTGCTTCATGCAATCATTATCATACTAACATTGCAAGGTATAGTCATATCATTCATGCAATTAAATGAAATGTTTAGATACTCCTTACTTCACAGGCGTATCATTTGTACCACCCTGCTCTTCAATAGAGCATTTCTGGCAGCCAATTGATCATGACTATCCTGCATTCTTAACAACCTTCAAAACAGTTCCAGAATTATCATTAATTCATCATTTCAGCTGTTAGTCATTCATGCTATCACATGCATTCATCTTAATGCATTCATGCCATACATCACAACATTGCACTTACACTTATGCAATCAATCATTCACATCCTTCATAGGCATACATCCATTTCATAACTACAAGGTTCACAA
>LPNX011154963.1:81288-134700 GCA_001517045.1 Pseudotsuga menziesii | reverse complement strand
CGGGTCCATGTCATCGTTGGTTTTGCCACTAATGCCAACATCAAAGCAATGATTATCATTAGTGGTGCATTATAATATATAATTTCCAATATTCTTACCATTCATGCAATATCCTATGCATGCAATACATATCCTCATGCATTTCAAGCATAACTTAAGAAATGTAGTTATAATCAGCAAGATAGAGTTTTAAGGAAAACTTCCCTTTTTAAGTCTTTCATCCTTGCATGGAGCTACTTTTCCACACAGCAGCTGGTTGACCTCATAGTCTCTGCTGCCCCTGGGCATGCAACTGTCCAGATTTGTCCTTTTGACAACAGCGGCCATCATTAGCACTTTGTTGCTTCATGCTCGGACTCTGGTCACTTGTCCTTGTTCCTTGCTGGATAAGCTTTCCAACGCCTATTCACATGCGTCATTCCGACCTCGGGTGTGGAAACCACACCACTTCTAGGAATGAGGACCTTCACCAATCTTTGCATTTTACACACAGCTGCATTTCGGTTGCCAACTTCAACCATCTCACTTCCATTGCACCATTCACCTTTTATGCATTTCGGGATTTACTAAATTGCCCAAAGCATATGATTTTCGTTTCACAAGAACGACCATCTCAAGGGACGAAGGGGGTCAAGGGGGCCTGCCCCCTTGTGGCTTCCGCCACAGCAGGGCAGGTCGAGGGTAGCGCCCTCGTTTTTTATTTTTATTTTTTTTATTTTTTTTTGGTAAATATTTAATTTCCGCGCAATTCGGCGCATCAAATCGCTGCCAATTCCTCTTTTTCAGCCTTGAAAATTCCCTGAGAAACAGTCAAAAATCCCATTGGAAAACAGTTAAAATCTGCTGAGAAACCCCATGGAAAAACTCAGAATTTTCCTCGCAGAATTGGCTGTCGGCTGTCTCTCTGATCGGCTATCGAAAACCTTTGTCTTCCGTAATGGTGGCTCCCCGGAAGCTCCAATCCTTCCGCAACGGAGGCTCCTCGGAACGTTTTTCCTTCCGATCGGCGCACTTTCTCTTGCGGCGTCGGCAGTCTTTTTCGATCGGCCGGCGAATGCCTTCAGCTTCCGCAACGGCGGACGGAAAACTTCACCAACTCGTCCGCAACGGCGAACGACCACTTCACCAATTCTTCCAGTTTGGCACTTCAGTCGGACGTCGGCGGATTTTCACATCGGATGCCGAATAGCTTCGTCGTCCGCAACGGCGGGTTACAAGAGGGCGAATCCTTCCGATTCACTTCGCGAGTTCTTCCGATTTGTGAAATAACTCTGAGCCTTAACCCTTTCGATGCATCGGCGATCGGAGGTCGGATGAATCTCACGTCGAAAGCCTGATTGCTTCGTCACCCGCAACGGCAGACATCGACTTCACCAACTCGTCCGACTGCCCCAATACTTAGGAAAATTTTCAAAAATTATTTTTTTCGTCGGTAATCGGACCCATTACTAAGTCAGCGGTCTAACCCTTTTCACAGCCGCAACGACGGATTGTCAAACGTCAAATCCTTCCGCCACAGCGGAAGTCCTTCTACTCTACCCTCCGTTGACCCAACTGTTCCATACTTAGCCAAATTTCAAATCTTTCTGCGGCATCGGCGATCGGACGGATTTCGAATCGGGTGCGAAATCGCTCCGTCGTCCACAACGGCGGCACTTTCGGAAATCTTCCGCAACGTCGGAGGTTAACTCCGTGATCCCTTCCGCAACGGTCGGACGAGAAACTTCACCCACTCGTCTACAACGGCGGACGTCCATTCTGTCAGTCCTTCCGCAATGGCGGAATTCCACTTCCTCCAATGGTCCGACCGCTCAACACTTAGACCGTTTTCTGAACTCGTCTTCTCACTGCTGTTCTGCTGGACATAGAGGGTAATTCTGCCCTCTATCAGCGGCTCTTTCTTGGCCCATAGAGGCCCATTGCTGCAACCCAAGCTCTGATACCATACTGTCACGTCCTCGACCCTCCGACCAGCGAAGAGGACGCGACGGACATCAACACGACCGGGCAAAGCACCCCATGAACATATACAGAGGAAATCAATGCTGGAATTAAAACTTACAAGCATACACAGATGCATAATGAGTCAACATTCAGCGGAAGCAAACACATTCATAACCCAGCATTCCACATGTTCATTATAATTCATTAATTGACATCAATATATATACAGAGATGGAATAACCGGCAGCACTTATCTTTTAATGAAGAATCCTGCAACCAGCTACGTCGCTGCAACGTTCCACCCAACCATAGGCCAGCTTGCTCATCCATCTCTCAGCAATGCTGCCACCCCCGAGCTGGGCATGATTCCTCCGGAATAAGGGGCAATTGCAGGCTTACACATAGCCAAGGGGACACAAAACAGCCAAACCAACACTGCTAGGTTTATCAGGCCATCAACAAATCGGCCAAGACAGCACAGTCCAAGGGACAACCACTACATACTAGCAGCCATAACAACCCTTCACAGCTCTGTGAAGAAGGCAAAACAACCAGGGAAAGATCCCAAACCAAGGGTGAGACACAGCTCCAGCCTACAAGGCAACTCAGAGTGGGTTTTGGCCCTAACGTGGCCAAAACAACTCAGCTACAACCCAAACCAGGGTGCTTCCGCAGCCACAACACACCACAAATGGAAAACAACAATCCATGGCCCCAAACAAGGAAACTCAGCCCACAGATTAGAAATCCATAGCCCACAGCATACACAATCCTTCCAGGTAACGGCTGGACAATTTATACAGTCCCGAACAAGGAAAATCCAACTCCAAGCGTGGACAGAGGAAATCTCAATCAACGGATTGGAAATCCACAATGGCCCAAAACGAATTTGAGCACCACGGCCAGCAAAACATGGGGAAAACAACAGCCCCAAAACAGAGACAGTGAGCACGGCTCTCACCTGGGAAATCGACCTCAACGGTTTATGCGTGAGGATTCCAGCCTGTGCGTGAGGGGAAACAACCTCACCTCTGCGCGTGGATCAACAGGCCATTGAGAGGACGAACAGACAACCAAACAGTGCACGGATGAGGAAGCTGAACCTTATCTGCGTGAGAATGAACTTCCTGTGCGTGAGGGTGAGCAACGGAACGTGAAAAACCAACGACCATGGGGACAATGGGGAAATCGTGGAAGGGAAGAGTGAAGGTAGTCGTGGGTTGAGTGGGCATGGGGAAAAGGGACTGACAGCCCCGCCACCCCACTCCCAAAGGAAATAACTGCCTCAACCACCAGCTGAAGCATTAAAGAGGTTGACAAGGTTGGATGAGACAAAAGGTGACAACAACAAAGGTGGCAAAACATGGGTTTTTCCCCCACAGACTAAGGTTTGACATCCCCCACCCCCTTGTCCTTTGGAACCATGCCCTTTTCATTCAACGTTGCACTGTCGTAGCTGGTTGTGGTTTATTTTAATTGATGTGCATGTTTACATGATGCCGAATTATAATTTGCCTTATAGCACGACATACCATCGGCAATTATCCCCATTGCCGAAACATACACAACCAAATCGATGGTGGGGCTTTTTCCTTGAGCTCCTCACCACGATTAATTACAATATATACATCATGCAAACGGGGTCGAAACCGGGGACATTACAAAACACTTAACCTCGAAGGGCATGATACCTTTCCATAACCTCTTAACCCACCACTTCTGGGGAGGAAGGCCTTTTTGAAACACTAATGTTTCGTAAGCACATTACGCAGTGACCAAACCAAACACAACATTTTGTTACCAAACCAAAGTATATTTTCCTTCATCAATGAAAATGCCCACATGAGAAAGAGAAACAATGAAAGAGTTCCATTCAATACCAAATTCTGTCGGTAACAATACCTCCTCAGCATTAAGCCAACAACCATCCCCATCAACTAAAGGCTTCCAAATCTAAGAAATAACCCAGAAATTTCTGCCATGTAGTTCAATAATCAGAGACCTTGATAAAAATCTAGTACCCCTAACACCATCGATTGGGTCAATACCAATGAAAATTTGGATCCCTCGCCCCACATTCCTACTCAGATGATCTTCTTTACTTACTGGAAAGGCTTTAACAAAACTCTTCTAGAGTTATGAAGAGTTCGAATACTTTAAATGTGTCTCCCTGAACCAACTAGCCAACGACCAATGTTTAATGTATTTGCAATTTGTCACCTTATTCCATAAACTTAGAGTACAGAAAGATCTCCACAAACCCTTGGCACAAAGGGATAAATTAAACAATCTCAAGTCTTTTAACACCCAACCTCCTAATAACTTGGGAAAGGCTAAAGATTCCCAAGCTTAGAGATGAAATTTGAAGGCGTTAGAACCACCAGTCCAAATAAAGTTGGAAATTCTCCTTTTTAATTGGACAACAATTGAAGAGGGAACAATATATAGGGAGAACCAGAAAACAAGAATGCTTTGAAGTACAACATTTGCCAGAACCAAACAACCCCTAATAGAAAGCAATCTGAATGCCCATCGTCTGGTTATGAAATCAAACTTTTTCAACAACCAATTCCAATATTTGACCGCATAGCAGTTTGATTTTATGAAAAAACCTCACTTAACTCTAACCAAGTACAAGGAAAAACATCTAGAATTTGGTTTCGAACAAGGTCATCAGACCCAGAGGATAAGAAGTAGAATTTGGTTTCGAACAAGGTCAACGGACCCAGAGGATAAGAAGTGAGACTAATGAAAATTTATCAACATACTTGAAGCCACACAAAATAAATCAAATAACTCCTTATAGTGCTCCCATTCCTGCTTCGAGCCACATCCAAAAATGACAATGTCATCCACGAATAATAGGTGGGTGATGCAAAGCGAGGAATATAGCTTTAGGCCTGCAATCTTTTTATCACTTCTTCTTTCCCCAATTAATCCGCTCAAACCTTCGATAATAAGAAGAAAAAGAAGCAGAGAAAACAAAAAGCCTGGATGAAGACCTCTCAAATAGTTGAAGTAGGACGAGGGAGACCTTTTGAGTTGAGAGTTGTCTAGGATAAAAGTAACACAGTAAAAAAATGAGTAGGATAAAAGACAACTAAAACTTCCTATTTTTTTGGCAGAGTTTTGATAAAAACTGGTCAAATTTTAGCTAGGGAATGGTTATTTTCACAATTTTACAAATTCAACAATTGTATTTGACTCTCCTAGACCAAATCCATGATTTTAAAACAACCAAGATCGCTCAAATTATGATTTAAACACTCCAAATTTTGATTTAGACAAAAAATGATCTACCAGATTCCAACAGGTTGAGGGCGTTTTGGTTAGCAGTTGTACTGCTCCGTTTAATCATTAAATATATCTTAGATTAATCTTATATACTTCGATCACTAACACTATCAATCACACAAACGATTTAGTATTGATACGTTATTACCAAACGACATTGGTTGGTCATAATAAATTAGCATAATGAAAATTAATACTTCCTTTTTAAGAAATACATTCTTAGAATTACATCTCATATAATATGGATAAAGTTGTTGTATTTATTTCATTATAATTGTTAATATGAATAAAGTTGTGGTCTTTATTAGTCCCTGCATGCCTTTAATCTAACAGGGAATTTATGAATCGACTTGCCGTTGTTTCAATTACTTTGCACTAGGACCAAAAACATATTTAAACATGTATCCTAAGTTTTCATTCAAAATGATGAAACACCATTTCCTCAACCAATCAATAACTTATCCCTTTGACAAAAGAATGCAACATCATTTCCTTGGCCAATCAACAATTTGGACCTCTTATTTGGCCTCATATCAAGGAAAGAAGGCATTTTTCCATTTGAATCTTATGAAACATTCCTATGAATTTTTCTATTTTTATTGTGCTTATATTCTTTGGCAGTAATGCTATCCTTGACATTAGCATTAGTTCATAGCATTAAATGTTTAATGTCCATACGACGCACACCTCATACCATCGCCCACCACCCTAATCGCCCTAATCTTCCACTTGCTGCAGCAACAAAATCTACAAGATTGAGGCTACTTCCACTTCTTTGTCGAATTGTGCATAATGCAACACAACCATCGCAACCTTTGTACATGAAGCTTGGTTCGTTGACGTCCAACAACAAAGCCTTCATTGTTGAAGAATTCATAGTTGAAGAAGCTTAACACCTGTTTACTCAATTCCATGAGGACAAATTCATATTCATATCCAAAGTCGGACAATTAAGTTACTCTATCTCCCATACCTTTCGTTCTTGTTGTAATTGTTCTCTATCTCCCAAACCTTTCGTTCTTGTTGTAATTGTTCTCTATCTCCCATACCTTTCGTTCTTGTTGTAATTGTTCCTTAGCTTAGATCTTTGTTGTTGCAACTAATCCTACAAAAACATTCTAGAAAAGAGCATGCCTATGCTTACAGAATTAGTGAAAGGAAGCCATGCATGTGCTTGCCACATATTTATGGATAAAGCAAAGAGCTAAAAACAACTAAGTAAAATTATTTAGTTATTATTATGGAAGCGTTAAGAGAACCCAATAACTGAGGCATGCATACATCCACTCCCAATTGGAAAATCCCTACCTTAGTGACCTAGAAATGAGAGAGTTTGTAGCTTTTATTTTGATGTCATTGAAGTCTTTGTTGTATGTAGCATAGGCACCATATTTGTCTGGAACAAGTTAAACAACGGGGGCTTCAGATTGCAATTAGCTCTGTCCGATGATGAATAGAGAATAAAATTCAAGCATAAAAAAATGCGGCCCATTTTATAAAAAAAATCCAGTGCTGTACCACGCTAAGCCGCTAACGTATGTACACCAATTTCACTTGGCATCCTACGTACATAACTTAGCAATTGTGGTCGTGTCTAGAGAGCATTCTCCTCACATGGATTTATTAAGAACTCAAGCATTTAGAAGCTAACAGGTGAGGTGAATCCGAGGATCATTTATTTATTTAATCACAGCACCCCGCCCTCGTCTACGTGTGCCATATTTGTTACCTAGGCTATTTTTCCCTTTATTGATATCTTTTCCAGTGTCATGGACAACAAGTTATAACCTATAATCTTGGATTAAATGCCTCAACTACTCAACCATTCTAGTACGGAGTGTAATGGGTGTGGGATAGAGGCAGACTCAATTATTTCTCTTATGGCTATGTCAATACTATTCTTTTTGCAGGGTTTTACAAAGTCTCTCGTCATGGTAGTTTGAAAATTGAGCTTTATATCATTGTCTGTAAAGACTAAAATTGGTCAAAGGAACTTGAGGATACAACAAATATTAATACCCCTTTTCTGAGAGTTTGTTAGCCATACATGCGCCTTTCATTAGGGCTATTATAGATTTACCGAATGCACATGAATGCAAGAGTGCCCCTAAAATTATGCCGAGAGACCTTAAAATTCAACAATAGCCACCTTACAACAATATAGACAAATGTTGATCCATAACGCGATTGGGATTTATGGAGATCTTTAACAATAATTCATTGTTCTAAATGAGGTTTGAGATTTACTTACTCCGTAGGCCATTTCATCAAGGAGATGCTTGACAGCATTCTAGGCCAAAGATGTTGTGGATTTCTGGTTGGCATAATTCTTGGTTTCCATTGTCGTTCCACTACTAAGTCCCATAATTATTATAGCTCAAAGCTCGAGATATTCGATTTTGCTTCATTTTCTGGTCGCTAGGCAAAGTCCAAGTATGTCACCTTTCTCATAAACATAAACTTGTATTGAAGAACGTGCAATGCAAAGAATCCTTGTGCAAAATGAAGGATTCTAGTGAGCACTGTTCAACAAGGAAGCTAGTGTAATGTCATCGGAAATCTTATGCATACTCCAAAGAAGCCACAAACGACCAGTTGCCATATGCTATTTGACAATTGGGAGGGGACACAGATTTTATTCATGCAACAAACTTCCAAGCGTCTCAAACACATGATGCCTAAACAATATATGTGATAAGTGTAGGATTCAGGCACTAGGTGCATAACTCAACATCAATCTATTAATCTTGACAAGTGTGTAATGTCCCTTTTTTAAATTTTTACCAAAATGCCCAATTTTCCAATTTTTTTCACAATTTTGGCTCTTGACTAGTTTTAGTGTCTTGGTATACAAATCAGCCCAATTGCTCCCAAATATTCAGAGAAGGTGTATGAATGATATAATAACTTAATTATTATGTTCGGGGATGTATTATGGCCCTCCAACCACTTTTTCAAGTCTGTACTAAATTATGAACAAGATAGATGATTTTATTGGCAATTTTGGACTCAAATCCCCCCCAGGGTAAGTGGTAGAAATGGCTTCCCAAATGTGCAGAAAACCAATAAAATTATTAAATCAAAGCATGGGATATGTAGAATAAATTATTATAGACTCATATGCATAACCAATTGACCTCCCATGGCTGTTTTCACTTCTTTCAATCAGATAAAAAAAACTAGTTTTGGACCCTTGGGGAAATGAGGTGTAGTTTGCTCCAATTGCTATGAAATTTGACCGAATGGACACAAATTCTCAGTTATTGAACATGAGACTTCTAACATACTTTAATCAAATTCCATTCATTCATAAATCATCAATATTTTATACATCCATTCAAATCCATCAAGATTACAAGAGTTTACAACAAGGTAGTGGGGAAATGGCATTGTTTCTTTATTATTGAGAAATAATACATGAGATTTCTTGGCATTTCGACCTGAGAGATTTCTAAACTTAAATATTAGATAATTTACATTAGAATACAAAATATTGGAGCAATATAAGCTCCCTCAAAGAGATGAATAGCTCACTAAGTGTGCCTCACTCCATAGAGCTGAAATATGGTGAGAAAACTTGAGATGAAAGGAAGAACAAGATGAACTTGATATGTCCACGAGCTGCTGTAGCTTGAACCTGTAACTTATGACTCCATTGAATCTCCTTGAAATACCTGAGTGGCCTCTCCAAACACCAACTAGGATGGGAATCTTTCACCCTCGAAATTGGCCAAGGCATGAACTAGTCATCCACTAGCTCTCTCTCTTCACAAAAACAATTTTCACAAATGATCAAAATGACCTTCTCATGGCTGATCCCTGCATTTTATAAACATTATTGGTCTTCTAAGGTTCCAAATCCATCCATAAACCAAAGCCATTTCAAATTGGTGTGGCTGCTCATGCTATGCCATGTGGCCTCTCTCTTCACCTTCCCTCTTCTCTCGAATTCAAGTAGGAGCCTCTTGGAATTCTCCAACTCCCATGAGCACCCTCTAAGATGCTCTATTCAGGCCCGACATGTCAGATATGTCAGATTTCAGCCTTCAGATCTGACTTGTGTCATAACTATCATAGAATCTCCATCATTGGTGTCATAGATGTCATAAATGTAAGGGGAATCTAGCCAAGTGTCCATGAAACTCCCATTTGGATCTTCCTCTCCCCATGTAAGTTACAATTCATCCCAAATTCGACCTATGAAGTATATGCACAAGTATATTAACCTTATAATCCATCCACAAACATTAGGCTTCCCATAGATTCGAGATTGCAAGAGGAGGATGCCATTTAACATAGGAATTCTAGCTTGAGTGGGCCCCATAGTCTCCATGTGTCTCCATTCCCCATAGCCATTTCATTTTTCACTTGCATTCATTTAATTAAATCCATTAAATAAATATTTATTCCTTCTAATTTCTAAACACCATTTATTAGCTCCCTTATTAACTTCCCAATGTTTCCACCCACCCTAGGGAACTAGTAGGATTAACGGAATTTTCCTGCTATGCAATTATTTGAATGGGGACATTACAGTCCTCCCCACCCAATATTGCTTGTCCTCAAGCAATTTTAGATTTGGATGCTGCAAAATATTCTCCTCTTCCCTTGTGGCATCTTCAGTTGGTAGATCCTTCCATTGCACCAAGTATTATTTGATTGTTCTGCTCCTCAATCTTCTCTCCCTTGTCTTCAAAACCTTTTCTGGAATAAGTGTGAGTTGTCGTTCATCATCCAAAGGAGGGAGTGTATCTGAAATGACAATTTGCTGATCAATAGATTTCTTGATACAATAAACATGAAATACATTATGAATTTTACTCCCTTCCGAAAGTTCCAACTCATATGCTACTTCTCCAATCTTTCGGATTACCTTGTAGGGCCCATAGTTTCTTGGATTTAGCTTTTCTACTCCATTCCTTTGAGAGATGTTTGTTTGTATGGCTGTAACCTCAAATACACTAAATCATCAACATGAAAGGTCCTTTCCTCTCTATGTTTATCTACATATTTTTTATTTTTATTTTGGGCAACTCGCAAATTGTCTTTTAAAAGATTTAAAATTTTCTTGGCTTTCTTCCACTCAATCTTTAGATTTTGGATCTCTACTATCACCAAATATCATATCATAAAATGTAAGTGCATCATAACCATATAATTCTTTGAAAGGAGACATCCCTTTTGACATGTGAAAGGTGGTGTTGTAGCAAAACTCACCCAAGTGTAGCCATTTTGTCCAAGCTTTTTGTTGTTCTCCCACATAGTTTCGGAGGTACCCTTCCAATCATTTATTCACCCTCTCTATTTTTCCTTCATCTTGGGGATGGTAGCTTGTACTTGGAGTCAAATGAGTGCCCACCAATCTGAAAATTTCTTGCCAAAAAGCACTCATGAATCTACCATCTCTATCAGTCATAATGCTCTTGGGGAGCCCATGCAATCTAGAGATTTCTTTGAAAAAAAAGGTCAGCCACTTGTGCAACACTAAAAGAGGATGTAAAAGCAAATAAATGAGCAACTTATTCAATCTATCCACTACCACATATATGCAATCATTTCCCAAATATTTGGGCAAACCGATGATGAAATCCATCGATATACTATCCCATTTTTGCTTTGGAATGGGCAATGGTTGTAATAAACCAGCTAGGTATGTGAGCTTTGATTTGTTTTGCTGACATACCTTACATTCATTCACATACTTCTGAACATCTTCCTTCATCCCCTTCCAATATAACCTTTGTCTTAGTTTCCTATAGGTTTTGAAGATGCCCGGATGGCCTACTAGTGGGCAATCATGTGCTTCCTGCAAAACTTTGTACTTAAGCTCTGAATCTCAACCAAATAAATTCTTACCTTATAGTATATCAGCCCATTCAAAATTCTGAATTTATCATCTCCCATGAGTCCATCTAATACATCACAAGAAAACTTATCTTTGGCATATTCAACTAGTAGCATGTCTTTCCAAATTTTAGCAATGTCCATGAGATAAAAAGAAGGTCTTTGAGATAATGCATCTGCTACAATGTTATCCTTTCCTTTCACATATTCAATATCAAAATCATAAGCTTGAATATTGCTTACCCACTTTTGTTTCCTTTCATTTAGATCCTTTTGGGTAAGGAAGTGCCTTAGACTATTGTGGTTAGTTTTCACCACAAACTTGTTGCCTACCAAGTATTGTCGGAATTTGGCCAAGGCATGCATGATGGCCAACATATCTTTGTCATATATGGAGTAAATATTTTCATGAGGCTGCAATTTTCTACTCTCAAAGTCTATAGGGTGCTAGCCTTGCTTTAGGACAGCCCCTACTCCTCCACTTATGGTGACTTGCAGCTTTGGAACTTATGTGTTGTGACCTGGAAGGACAACTATGAAGCCATCGAATGGTTCACTTGGTGTCTTTCTTTTCTCCACCATCTCTGCATCAATGAAATTATGTGTAGCTCCTGCATCTACCAAAACTGAAGCTCTTTGTCCCAATACCAAACCCTTGCATCGAATAGTATGATAGCGAGGTAGTGTTGAAAGTACTGACATTCTTGCTTTGTCCGGTGAAGGCTGATTTCCTTCTTATTTTTCTTCTTTAGTTGTTGTCTCATATTCCTCCTCTTGATATGAAATGTGCCCTTCTTCATCCATACCCCCTTCATACTCATCATTATTAGAAAATACTTCTATGTATTGAGCTTTTCCTTTAGCACATTTATGCCTCGGTGTCCATGGTTGGAAGCATGTGAAGCACAATTTTTTCCTTCGAAATTCATCGTTGTTTTGTCCTTATTTCTTATTATTTTTAGATATATCTCTTTTCCAAAACTTCTTATCAAGTGCAAAATTTTTCCAAGGCTTTCTTTTAAATCTAAATTTAGGCTTGGGAGGAAATCTTGGTCTAGGAAGCACATTTTGAAGATCTCTTGTCAAGCTCATTGTATCATTTAAGTTAGTAGGCTTGTGGGATTTGACCAAAACTTTTAAGGGCTCTACCAAACCTTCAATGAAAAGCAATACTAACCTTCCCATATATACATTATCCACCTTAACTGATAATCTTTGGAATTCCAACATATACTCAATAGGAGTCCCTTCCTGCTTCAATTGTGCTAGTTCTTTGAAAGACAATTCTGGATCTTTTTGCTCAAACCTTTCTAATAACCTGTCAACAAATTCCCCATATGTTTTAACCTGATCATGACCCAATGTTTTCAGGCCATGGAACCATCATTCATTGGCATCTCCATCCAAGTTCAAAATAGCCATTTTTAAAGCATCTTCTTCCACCATTGGATTTAGCTGAAAATACATATCCAATTTTTGCACCCAAGTGTTGGCAAAACTTTGAGATGAACCATCAAAAGTAGGGAGTGGAACTTTACCTATGGAACAATTCAATTATTTGTTTTGGTGTAGAGACTTATTTTTCTCCTTATTTTTGAATTTGTTTGCCATGGTGAAGTACTGCTCAAATGTTATACTTCTCCTACACTCTTCATCCAATTTAGCCCATTCTTTTGTTATTGTGTCAATTTCAAATTGAATGTTAGTCTCTTCTTTGGGAATATCAAAAGTAGGGAGTGGAACTTTACCTATGGCACAATTCAATTCTTTGTTTTGGTATAGAGACTTATTGTCCTCCTTATTTTTGAATTTGTTTGCCATGGTGAAGTATTGCTCAAATGTTATATTTCTCCTACACTCTTCATCCAATTTAGCCCATTCTTTTGTTATTGTAATAATTTCAAATTGAATGTTAGTCTCTTCTTTGGGAATAAGAAATTTAGGTGCAGTGGGCCTTGGTGTGTTCTAAAATTCATGGGGTCTATTATGAGGTCATGTTTGTAAGAACATCTGCACACCCATTGTCTTATTTTCTGTTGATTGTGAACTACCACTATCTCCTATTATCCCTTTGCTTCCCATTTGACTGGCCATCAATTCGAATCCTTTTGCTATCTGTTGGGTCATCTCTACCATATGTTGGGTCATGTACTTGGATATTTCTTAAAACATGGGTTTTATAAATTTGAGATAATCCATTTTCTCCTTAGTGTAGTCTTCTCCCTTGTGAGCCATAGCTTTAGTCAAATGTACCTTTTTTCTTCTAGTTCTTCTTATACAAGCCTAGCACCTTCCAACTAAGATTATAAGGGTGGTGGTTTATTGATTTTACTCCTTTATAGCACCATAAGGTCCCAATACCATGCTCTTATACCACTTGTAATGTCCCTTTTTTAAATTTTTACCAAAATGTCCAATTTTCCAATTTTTTTCACAATTTTGGCTCTTGAGTAGTTTTAGTGTCTTGGTCTCCAAATTAGCCCAATTGCTCCCAAATATTTAGATAAGGTGTATGAATTATATAATAACTCAATTATTATGTTCAGGGATGTATTATGGCCCTCCAATCACTTCTACAAGTCTGTACTAAATTCTGAACAAGATAGATGATTTTACTGGCAATTTTGGGCTCAAATCCCCCCCGGGGTAAGTGGTAGAAATGGCTTCCCAAATGTGCAGAAAACCGATAAAATTCTTAAATAAAAGCATGGGATGTGTAGAATACATTATCAAAGACTCATATTCATAACCAATCGACCTCCCATGGCTGTTATCACTTCTTTCAATCAAATATAGAAAACTGGTTTTGGACCCTTGGGGAAATGAAGTGTAGTTTGCTCCAATTACTATGAAATTTGACCCAATTGCCACAAATTCTCAGTTAATGAAAATAAAACCCATAATATACTTTAATTAAATTCCATTCATTCATAAATCATGAATATTTTATACATCCATTCGAATCCATTAAGATTACAGGAGTTTATAACAAGGTAGTGGGGAAATGGCACTGTTTCTTCATTATTGAGCAATAATACATGATATTTCTTGGAATTTATACCTGAGAGATTTTTGAAATTAAATATCAGAGTATTTACATCAGAATAAAAAATACTGGAGCAAGATAAGCTCCCTCAAAGAGATGAATAGCTCACTAAGTGCGCCTCACTCCATAGAGTTGAAATGTGGTGAGAAAACTTGAGATGAAAGGAAGAACAAATTGAACTTGATATGTCCACGAGATGATGTATCTTGCACCTATAACTTATGACTTCATTTAATCTCCTTGAAATACTCGAGTGGCCTCTCCAAACACCAACTAGGATGGGAATCTTTCACCCTCGAAACTGGCTAAGACACGAACTAGTCATCCACTAGCTCTCTCTCTTCACAATAAATATTTCACAAATGATAAAAAGGACCTTCTCATGGCTTATCCCTACATTTTATAAACATTATTGGTCTTCTAAGGTTCCAAATCCATCCATAAACCAAATCCAAGTCAAATTGGTGTGGTTGCTCATGCTATTCCATGTGGCCTCTCTCTTCACCTTCCCTCTTCTCCCAAATTCGAGTAGGAGCCTCTTGGCCTTCTCCAACTCCCATGAACACCCTATAAGATGCTCTATTAAAGCATGACATGTCAAATATGTCATATTTCAGCCTTCATATCTGACTTGTGTCATAACTGTCATATAATCTCCATCATTAGCGTCATAGATGCCATAAATGTAAGGGGAATCTTGCCAAGTGTCCATGAAACTCCCATTTGGCTCTTCCTCTCCCCATGTAAGTTACAATTCATCCAAAATTTGACCTATGAAGTATATGGACAAGTATATTAACCTTATAATCCATCCAAAAACATTAGGCTTCCCATAGATTCGAGATTGCAAGAGGAGGATACCATTTAACATAAGAATTCTAGCTTGAGTGGGCCCCATAGTCTCCACGTGTCTCCATTCTCCATAGAAATTTCATTTTTCACTTGAATTCATTTAATTAACTCCATTAAATAAATATTTATTCCTTCTAATGTCTAAACACCATTTATTAGCTCCCTTATTAACTGCCCAATGTTTCCACCGAACCTAGGGAACTGGTAGGAATGATGAAATTTTCTTGCTATGCAATTATTTGAATGGGGACATTACAAAGTGTGCTAGCATGTTCTGGCAAAAAATTCATCATTAGTGTAGCAACTTCATCGGTACATGAAAGGACGTTTCATCGCTATAGCGATGGACTTTTGGACCTTCGTCGCAATAGAAACCATCAATTCGTCGCAATAGCGAGACTATCCATTCGTCGCAATAGAAATGCCACAAGTTTCATGTCTTTTATGTTGTTATAGCAACGAAGTGTGGAAAGTGTTGCTGTAGCGATGAAATTTTTTCCATGAAAAAGGGGTCATGTTCGTGGAAAAATGTCCACATGTACTAGTGGAAGATTCTATGACAAGTTAGACCTGATTTAAGACCTTATTGCAGACCTATGACAACTTGACATGTCAAGGTGAAAAATAGCCTACAAGAGGGCACATTTCGAACTAGGTGGCAGCCATTCGAATTGGGTGGAAGATGAACAGTTGAAGAGAAGGCTAAGTGGCATGGAGGTTATTAAACATAAAGGATGAGGTGGAGGAAACATATGGGAATGAATTAGAACTTAGAGAACGTTAGGAGGGTTAAAAAAATATTTCATGAGGAATGGAAATGGCTTTTTGATCATTTGTGCATTTACCTTTGGCATTTGGAGAGAATTACGTTGTCCATTGCACGATGAGTGCACACTTACCCTGCTAGTGAGCCAATTTCAAGAGAGTGAAATTATAATCCAAGTTGGCCATGGGAGAGGAATTCAGAACTCTTATTGGTATATTCATGGAGTGTTTTGATGCAAATAGGATTCTGCTACTGTTCGTAATTCATCTCTTCTCCCATCCTCTCAATTTCCACTTCTATATTTCCATGTTTTTCTATGAAGGCGCACTTGTGTGAATGGTAGTTGCGCCCCATTGATTTAAGTTGATTCCCAAGCATGGGTGAATGATTTATGGCTCTGTAATGTGTCTCTCATATTCTATGTAAGTCTAAATCATAAGAATTACATATGCAAATGTCCACATTTTCAACCTTTATTGTGACTAGTTTCCATGTGATGATTTTCCCTTTCAATGGACATTGTATATTTGATGTGTATTGTGACTTGGGTCAACATTATATGATGTTAGTGAGATATTGAAAAATTTTCAATGGTATATATTCATTTTTCTCTATTCTGGACCATTATATGCACCATTTATGAGTCGAAGTTAAGCTTTTATGTGTCATTTCCCTTTGGAAAAAATCACTGAAATATGCATTCGAATATGAAGATTTAATCCTTTGTTGCAGAAATATTAGCAACACAAAATGAAAGTAAATTAAGTATAATTACATCCCCCATACTCTTTTATGAAATTTGGGAGGGTTGCATAGGATTTGGAGAGCCATTTCTGCCCACAACTAGGGGGAATTGCATCATAAATTGCTAGTAATTTTGCCATTTTTTCCATCATGCCCGAATCGATTTGAACATGTCTATGACCTGTCATAAGACTATAGGAGATTAAATTTAATATTCCAAATACTCCCCACATCATTCCCTACAAAATTCAAGATGCTCTTGAGTCATTCGAATCCCCCCGAGTCAAAACTAGTCAAGACAATTCTTCCAAAATTCTGCCTTTGTTGGGAATTTTTTACTTAGGACATTACAAGTGATATCAGAGCATGGTACTGGAACCTGATAGAAATATATATTCATGTTTCTTGATTCTTACCTCCCTTCATTAGAAAATGAGACTGGAGATCTTAACAGTGAAAGAGAAGGAAGTGAAGGAAGTAATCCTAGTTACGGAGAGATTAGGAAAGAACTAGGATTTAGAGATATGGAGGGAAAAGAAGAAAATGGGGAACTTAAAACATTGGTTACATCCACCCTTGAAAGTATGAAAAAACATCTCATGCAATAGTTTGAATTGTTTTCTAGCCACCTTGGGGGCAAGTCAGCACCTGGTAGTAGTAGTTGTTCACCCCATGATGACAGGAATACCCATGGGGAAGCCATTTTTTCGAAGACTGGACCTCATAAACGACCCCATGAGCTCAAAAATCAGAATGGACCTGTAATACCTAAGTTTTTAGAGTCTAAAATAATGTCTTTACACCACCTATTATGTTAGAGAAGTAGCAAATGATTGGCAACAATTAAGTGATGAGTGTAGGAAAGTCCTACCTTTTGATCAGTTCATTAGATCTTTTCTTCAGTTCAATCAAGGAGGAAATGGGAATAGGGAATATCCTACTAATAATGAATTAAAATACACCATGGGAAAAGTAACCATTAAGATTTGGAAATGATGGTTTGAGTTTAAAAAGAGGGTGGCTCCTCCCCCACACTTTGAATTTTGAAAAGCACCATCAAAGAAGGCCCAAGGGGTGTTTTTATCCAACTGTTCGGGAGTGATGATTCTTGGATTGGGGTTTTTTTTTGTTTGGGGAAAGTAAGAGAGGATGTCTAATCCTTTCCTTGCTACTTCTTCTGGAGAGCTGGCTTTTTCAAGGAAGATGACCTAAGTTTTTGGCTAATCAGATTCCCCATATGTGGAGGAGTGGAAGGGCTCTAATTTGAGTGGTTTGGGGAGAGGATGACCAAAATTTCTAGGCATCTTCCACTATGTGACCTTCCCAATTAGATCTGGAGGAGGTGAGATGTTTGGAATGCTCCCATACATGCTTGGAGAAGTTACAGATTAGGAAAAGATGGTTTGTGTTTTCCTCATTTTCTTTGCATAAACTACACCATCTGAGGCCTGCAAGTTGTCTTTCTAAAAATGATCCTAGCTAGGGATTTTATTTGCAAGAGTGCACCAAGTAAAATGTTTTTCCTTTAATGGGCATTTGATCTTCCAGATACCCCCTGCCACCATTTATGGTTTTCCTGAAAGTGTTGTATGCATAGTTGTTGATATCTGAGCTTAGGGGTGTAGTTCCCATGTTGAGCCTGCTCCCAAATCAACTCATCTGCTTTGTCAGTTATCCGAATATGTGAAGAATGCAGGGCAAGAGTGTATTGGTCCCACTGTCTAAACCATCGGTTTGGTAGTTCTAGATCCTAACTTTTCTTCCATCCTTGTTGCCATATGTTGGTTGAGATAGAATCTGCTATTTGATTCAAGTGAAAAAACCCCTTCTGATGAATCAATTGTATTAGTTGATGTGGTGGTAAGTGATTTTGTGAGTAGCCTGGCCATGGGTCTGCTCCAATTCTTACTTTTGTACCATCACCTACCTTCCAGAAAAGCCCTTCTGAGATGAGTGGAAAATCTTTGCATAAGGCTTTCCAAATGATTGAGCCATTTGGTAGATTTGTGTTTCCCATGTCTCTGATCTAATCTGGCAGAGGAGTTGATGTTATGTATTTCTAGATGATGACTTTAGTCCACAAACTTTGAGTTGAAATGAATCGCCATCCTACTTTTGCAGCCAGGGCCTTTGCAAAGAAAAAGGTATTTTTAATGCCCCAAACTCCCATTGACTTTGGCCTGGCTATTTGATCCCATTTCACCCAAGGGAGTACCTTTTGCTCTTTTTTTCCTGTCCATAGAAAAGTAGTGCAGATTCTTTTTGTTTTGTTCAGGATTGACTTGGGGATCCATGCCAGTGCCATCCAATAAACTGGGATTTCTTCTAGGACTGATTTTATCAGTACTAGCCTACCATCTCTTGAGAGCCATCTATTACACCAATTATTCACTCTGGATTCCAATTTGGCTAGCAGCCAGTTCCAATCTTCTTTCTTGTAACAATTTGGTTTGAGTCTAAATCCCAGGTATTTAATTGCATCATCCAAGAAAAACTATTGATAGGGGAATAGCTCATGAAAAAACCTCTGGACTTCCTCTTCCATATTGAGTGTTGTGATTGAGGACTTCTGGAGGTTTATTTGCATACCTGTAGCTTTACAAAACAAGATTAGAATTTTCGAGAGTCTTTATGCTTCTCTAATTGAATCCTTGGAGAAAATAAGAATGTCATCCACGAACATAAGATGTGTGATGTTCAGGTTTGTGGCAATCTTGGTTCCTTCAAAAAGGCCTCTCCTTTTTGCATCTAGTAGGGCTCTACTTAGACCTTCGGCAACTAGTAAGAAAAGCAGAGGGGAAAGAGGACATCCCTGTCTAAAGCCTCACTCAAATTATGATAGATATATGTTTAAATAATTAAATCTATCAACGTTGAAGTTTGATATTAAATGTATTAACATTTAAATTTTTTTATATTAAATATATTGAAATTTAAAAAATATGATATTTATTAAGCAAGTTTATATAAAAATATTTAATTTTTTTCATATATTTAAAAATAGATATCCAGTCCGGTATGGGAGAGATGTTGTCACGTTTATGCGTGTTGCTTTAATAAAATAATAATAAATTTTATATTTAACATGTCGGCCTACACAAAATTAAAATTAATAATAAAAAATAAAAAATTTAATTATCCCCCAAAAACAATGCCCGCCACACAAACAACCCAATATGGGGATATGTTGTAATGTTCATACCTAACAAAATAATAATTAATTAATTAATTAATTATCGGCAAAAAAATGCTGAAACCATGTGCAAGGCCTCCTAAACAACCCATGGTTTTATTGTACATGGTTTAGGAGGGGCTGCCTCCTAAACAACCCATGGTTTTATTGTATATGGTTTAGGAGGGTCTTACACATGGTTTTAAAACCATGTATGAGGTAGATTTTTTGAATACTAATATACTTTAATTTATTCAATAAGTGAGAACCATATTAACATGATCCTAGATCTGATTGGATGATCTCCAAGAAGTGAGGTGGGAGGTCCTACGGATTTTTTAGCAGGTAATAAAAACTTGGTATCTTTCAATAGTAATGCGGGGGGGGAGGGGGCAGAGATCCCTCGAACTGTCATCCTCCTGACCAAGGTAACTTGACTATTGGGGAAATTCCGATTCAAATAACACAATGTAAATTTCCTAATTCTACTTGTATGGATCGTAAACCTGGTCGATGCTTTGCAAAAGCATCAGTTATTCCTTCCATGCTACTTAATTCTACAAATATAAGGGAAACAAATCAATTTACGACAGATCATGCTTTGATTGGAAAATTCAATGGGTTGCAGCCATCGGAGAAAGCTCTGCTTTGGAGGATTAACCCGACATGGAAACCTAAAGGTCATTATGATTTACATTTAGGATTGAAGGGATTTTTTACTGTTTACTTTATCAGTCAAGAAGATCGGAATCAGATTGTTGATGGTGGTCCATATTTCTATTATTTTGCGGGTCTTTTCCTTCATCCTTGGAAAGAGAAATTCTGTCCGAAAAAGGAAGATATGCGCATTGCTCCGGTCTGGATTAGGCTATATTCGCTCCCTCATGAATATTGGGATGCTAAAATCTTAGAAGAACTGGGTAACTATTTGGTTCCTTTATCAAAATTTTGGAGCAAACAAAATCTCAAAGATACACCGCCTTTGCTCGTATTTGTATCTACATGGATCTCTCCAAGGCACTTTCGGAGGCAATCAGGTTGCTCTGGGGATGAATGGCTTCAAAATTTGGACTATGAAAAAGTTCCCTTTAGATGTCATCGGTGAGTATGGTCACTTGTTTAGGGAATGTACTCTGAATCATCCTAAACCTCTGGTTAATAAGGTATCTGATCCAATGGATCCTGGATTTTCTAAAGTATCTTCTCGCAAATGAGGAAATAAAAAACAAGATCATCAAGACATTTCCAAGAAAATAAATAGTACTAATTCCTTTGAAAATCTGAGTAAACAGGCAGGGCAGTCGGTGGATTCGAGAAGTCCTAAGGGTAATTTTTCCAAATCAGAGATTGGTCAACCATCAAGACTTTCCTCATGTCCAAGTATAGCCCAGGATCTCCATGTTGGAAATTTGCAACAAGTAGCTAGATCAGAAGTTGAAGCAATGGATACTTCCTTGCTACCTGATTTCTTGGATGAAATAGAAGAAATGGATATAGGTGAATTACATCTTGAAGGAATTGAGAAATCTTGTTCGGATAAAGTTAAAGGCTATGTTTCTCAAGAACAGGTTGGTCTTTTAAAACAGGCCATTCTTAAAGCTAAATTCTCAAATTCTGTAGGCATTAATTCAGGTTCTTTTAAAGAAGCAAAAAAATCTGGTGAAGACAATAGCAAGAAAACGGGACACAAATCCAATAAACATAGAGTACCAGATGTACGAAGGTGGTTGGTTGATTCGGGTCAATATCTGACAATCAGAGCTCCTCTTGGTCTTTAGATTTGTTTTTAATGAAACTCCTTTCCTAGAATACTCGAAGCATTAATATCTTGAGAAAAACGAAAAATTCTTGGCCAGAATATTAAGAGAACTAATCCTACTATTTTTTTTCACAAGAAACCAAATGCCAGGCTAATTTTATTCAAGAATGTTGGAGTAAAATCTGGGTTCATTGTGAGAGTATGGGTATTGACTCTAAAGGTTTTTCTAGAGGTTTATGTATCTTATGGGATCCTACTCGGGTTTCCCTTTCTGATTTTCAAGGAACCCGTAATTCTATCTCTACCATTTTTAAAGTGGTTGGTTTTCCTATCTCGGGTTTACTTACGAATGTTTATAGCCCTTAGCATTCGAGTGACAAGCATAGTTTCTAAAAATCCCTCTCCAATTTGAAAACTTGTATGCCTTTTGAGCATTGGGTGGTAGGAGGTGATTTTAATCTTATCACTACACTGGAGGAAAAAAAAAGGTGGTAGGCGTTGTTTGGAGGAGGAATGTAATCTTTTTCGCGAAACCATCGAAGATTTGGGTGTTGTTGATATTACTCCAGGGGTTGGGTGGTTTACCTGGAATAATAAATGAACATGGGACCGTCATATTGCTTCCAGAATGGATCATTTTCTAGTTTCTGAATTTGTCATTAATTTAGGAAGTGAAATTCATAGTTCAACCCTCTCTGGCCGAGGGTCCGACCATCGGCCAATCAATCTATTATGGAGTGGTCTAGGGTCTCAATTCAAAAATCCTTTTCGGTTTGAGAAATTTTGGATGGTTAATCCTGACTTGAATGAAAAAGTTAAAACATGGTGGGCTAAATTGCAATCAAATCAGGTGGCTAATATGTGGTTTTTCCAACAAAATATGAAGGCTCTAAAATCTAAAATCAAGCAATGGAATAAGGAAGAGTTTGGGAATATTTTATGTGAAAAAAGTAGACTAGAGATCTGTCTTCAGGAGATTCAGTCCATTGGGCTTAATGAAGGTTATTCCCTAGCTTTACTTGAGGAGGAACGGTTGGTGGAAAAACAACTTGAAGAACGAGAAAAACAAGAGGAACTCCTTTGGTGGCAGAAATCCCGTATTAAGTGGCTTCGTGAGGGAGAAAAGAACACCAAATTCTTTCATCATTCTGTCATCCAATCTGGGTTTTAGAACAAAATTTACTCTCTTAAAAATGAGGCAGGCAACCTTTTGGAAGGTAGGGAGGAAATTGAGGATTTACTTAACTCTCATTTTTCTGATATTTTAACTGATCCTCGAAGGGATCGTTCATCTGACATTGAAGTCATTACTAGCCGGATTCCCTCCTTGGTTTCAAGGCAACAGAACCAAATGTTAATGAATTCCATCTTTCTCCAAGAAGTCCAGTAGGCAGTCTTTCAGATGAAGGAAGGTACCTCGCCTGACCCTGATGGTTTTACTGTTAATTTTTTCCATCCCTTATGGGAGATAATTAAATTTGATGTTTGGAATATTGTCGAGCAATCTCAATTATCTGGTCGTATTCTTCTAGCTTTAAATGCTACTTTTCTAAATCTAATCCCTAAAAGTGAGGGTGTTGATTCTCCTGATAAATTCCGTCATATCAGCCTTTGTAATGTGATTTATAAGATTATCTCCAAGGTAATTGCTAATCGTTTAAAACCTATTTTACCTTCTCTAATATCTTTGGAACAATCAGGGTTTGTGGAAGGGCGTCAGATTTAGGATGGGATTATTCTTGTTCATGAAATCTTACATTCGATCAAATATAAAAAGTTGTTGGACATGATGGTTAATCTTGATATTGCCCAAGCTTATGATAAACTCAATTGGCAATTTATCAGGAAAATGCTAGTAGCATTTGGTTTCAGTATGGCCTGGGTTAACTGGATTATGAATTTAATCTCATCGACATTCTTTCTATTTTAGTTAATGGGGTTCCTTCAGGCATCATAACCCAACTCATGGTATCCGTCAAGGGGATCCTTTATCACCTTTTTTGTTCATTCTAATGGCTGAAGGATTGGGTCGATCTATTTCTGCTTTAAAGGAGGCCAATTCTATAAGAGGCTTACGTGGTACTCTAGATGGGGCTAGCCATTCTCACCAACAGTTTGTTGATGACACTATGCTTATGGGATATCCCTCTATCCAGGAAGCTACTAACTTTCACAATTGCTTGGATAAGTTTGGCAGTGCCTCTGGTTTGGAAGTCAATGCGCAAAAATCGCAGGTTTTTTTCTTTAACACTCCTAGTATTACTCATCGTAATATTCTTCGTATCTTAGGTTTTTCTGAGAGTTTTCTTCCATCTACTTTTTTGGGCACTCCTCTTATAAATTCTCAGTCGAAGAAGAGTTCTTGGATTGAACTAGTGGATAAAGTTAAGAAGCGGTTGAGTAATTGAACTTTGAAATCTCTGAATTTGCTGAGTCTTTTGGTTCTTGTCAAATCAGTGCTTCAAGCATTGCCTACTTATATGTTCTCAACCATGTTGGCTCCTAAATCTATTCATCGGGATTTGAGGAATATCCAAAGAAAGTTTCTGTGGAGTGGTGCTCAAGATCCTCATAAATGGGCTCTGGTTAATTGGGATACTGTCTGTAAGCCGAACTCTCAGGGAGGTTTAGGTCTTAGAGATCCTGAAAAAGCAGGTTTAGTAGCGGGAGCCAAGATTTGGTGGAGTTGGCTAACTCATTCCCAGGAACCTTGGGCTAAATTATGGTTAGCCAACTATTCCCCCCACTAGGATTTTTGGGAATTAATTAGGTTTTATAAAGAAAAAGATGGTTCTCACATTTGGAAAATGGCTTGGGCAGGTCATAGCATAATTCAACATCATGGTTTCTGGGAAATTTGTGATGGTCAAACAACTCGTTTTTGAGAGGATGCTTGGCAACAACTTTCTCCATTGGAACGACCGTGGCATTGTCCAAAGCTCCAAAAAGATTGTATCACCAGAAGTTTATGCAAAGCAGCGGACCTATGGGGGTTTTGGCTTCCTGGTTCTTTCTCTCGGCCTTGGGTGAATCAGAGTTGGTTGGAATCCCTAGGTCCATCCCAGGAATGTTCCTGGCTAAAGGAAGAGCTTACTATGCGATGTATTCGTAGACATGAAGGCAATGAGAAGTTTTGATGGGGTTATGGTCCGAAAGGGGTATTTTCTCTCAAAGAAACCTATAACCTTCTCTTCAGGACCTCTAGAAACCCAACTGTTACAACTTGGAGTACTCTTTGGGGTAAAAAATTATGGCCAAAAATCACTATTTTTTGTTGGCTTGTTATGCATAAAAGAATTTTAACCGAGGATAATTTAAAAAGACGAGGGATGTATAGACCTTACCAATGCCCCCTATGCAAAGCAAGCTAAGGAAACATCTTTGCATCTTCTAGATGACTGTCCATTTTCGGATACTCTTTGGGATCATGGTGCGGTACTGTTTCGTTGTTCTAATTGAATTAGGCAGAACCCAGTGGGAACCTTGCTTTATTGGCCTAAGAATCTGTTTCAGAGTCGGATCTTGAACCGACTTTGGGAAAATTTTCCCAATTTTTTGATTTGGGCTATTTGGAATAAGTGAAATGCCAGAATTTTTCGCTCAAAGACTTCGTCTCTCTTAAATGTCTGGCAATGTCTGAATTCCAAATTGAAAGAAACCATCGAGTCTCTGACTAATTGGGATAAAAAGGACTCAGAGTTAGCAGGGGTGGAAAGGCAGATCCTGGCGGATTGGGGTCTGGATAATTATGAAAATTCTGTTTAGCTTCACCATAAAACTCATCCGCTCATTCCAAGCTCGGATTGTTGTAATCCTCCACCAATTGGTTTTCTGAAGCTAAACTTTGACGGAGCTTCTAAGGGTAACCATGGAAAGGCGGGATATGGCTTTATTCTTTGTAATCATAGAGGTAAAATGCTTGGTTTTGGTTATGGTTTCCTGGGTATTGACTCTAACAATGCAACGGAGATTGAAGGATTGATTCAAGGGTTAGAATGGATCTTGGAGAATTTTCACAAATCGATTATAGAGGAGGGCGATTCACAGCTGGTTATTCTCCTCGCTTCTAAACTGTATAATGGCTCTCAAAGTACTAAGGTCTCGTCTTCATGGCGCCTTGAAATTTGAATCGTTGCTCTAAGGATAAGTCTCATTAAGGGGAAAGCTGTCAGTTTTACACATGTTCATCGGAATGGCAACAAGGTGGCGGATCACCTTGCTAAGATGGGGGTCGGTACGTGTCAGCCTTTAAGAGCTTGAGATTGGCATCTACTTCCGAACATGAACACTCGATCATGGTGTCAAGATATTATCTCTAGCGATTGTACTAGCATCCAGATGGAAGGTCGGAATAATTATTAACACAGGCATATAATCTCTCTAGCACGTGGCACTTGATAGGTGTAATCTTTGATTTATAATTATGACCAGATGCGTGTTTTAAATATGATGGTTTTGGCATATTTTTTCATATATCTGATGGACGCTAGTACACGTATTGTACTATGCTCTGAGGATCAGGTGAAATGTATTAATGGTGAGTCTGCTCTAAAGACCTGTGTGAGGGATTGTGTAGTGAATTTGCTGATCGTGTCCATCATGACGCAACCCAATATGAGGATATATATTCTAGTGCAGGTTGGCGAAAATCTCATCAGCTGCTTATCGAGTGTTCTTGTGTGTTATTACTGTGAGTGTTTTATTCGAGGGTCGACGAGTAATATCTAGTTTATCAAGATGAGTGATAAAGGAAAGGGGAAGAAGGAGCATTCTTTATCAAACTCTCATAAGGTGGCATCCCACGCGCAACGTCATGCTTTATGGGAGTCTCGAATGTTTGAATTGGAACTTCCCCAGGACATTCAGAACCGCATCGCTGCAACTGAACGACGACTTTGGGATGAACTTGACTCTCAAAAATTGAAAGATGAATCTAAGAAGGTGCATGAGTGGATTTTGGACACTGGCCATATAATGGGTCGAACGAGTATTTATGAAAAAATGGTTGCGTTGTTCTGGGCAATGAAAAACTTGGTGAGAAGAGCTGAGTGGGACCGTCAGACTCCTGATTCGGGTAATCCCTCTCCTGAGTCTTGGAAGACTACCATCTCTACTTCAATTCAAACTGTGGAAGCTTCAGTTTAGCAGGTTGAAGATAAAGTTGATTTCCTGATTGCTTGCTTGGGTTTTCAATTCCCTGCTCCATCGATTTCTGGTGCAACAAAACCAATTTGTCTTGGTTCTACTCAGAACTTTGGTCAGGATTTATCTTATATTTTGCTGTAATTTGAATTTTGGGGCAGCTATCCTTTTGATTCTGGTTCTTTTTTGAGGTTTCTAATGCTCTTGGTGGTGTTTCTTCTCTCGCTTGGCGATATGTCTTATCTGCATAACAATGGTTTATTCTTAGGGACGATGTCTTTTCGACTTTATCTGTGTTATCAGATATAGTGATCTCTTGTTTTGGTTTGTATAGTCTAGCTTATGACTAGCTTGAAGCTTGGGTTTGTAATGTTTGTTAGTGTTCACTTTTTGATCATCTGGATTATCTCAAGCTGGTGGATGATGCCTTAATGATTTGGTGCTGGCATGATATATGAGCCTTCAGGGTTTCTAAAAATACTTTTGGAATTAAGTCTGTGGGGTTTTGATTGTAATGATGGGGGCTATTTTGGCAATGACTGAGCTGTTTTAAACATGCTGGTATAATCTCTTTAAGAATTGAGTTTGTGGGTTGGGAAGTAAGGAAGTATGGAGTCAGGGAGGTCAAGTAGTATTATTTCCTTTCTGCATCAACTATGTTAAAGATGGGAAAAAATTGATTTTGTTCCTTCTAATCGGTTTTAGAAGGCTTTGCTTCTTCTTATTATTAATGTGAATACTATACTTACAAAAAAAATCATGATCCTAAGTCTCACTTGAAGTTATATTTAGGATAGTATTAAAATGTATGTAATTTTTAGGTTTGAAACAATTTAATGTTTTTAATTAAGATAGTATTTCAAGGTTTTAAATAAGGGTTTTTAAATTATAGGATTATGAAATATAAGTATTAAAATATGGTTTTTTAATAGTTAATTATTTATAATAATAAAAAATATTTAAAAAATTTATATCAATAAGTTTTTTTAATTATATTTTAAATATGGTTTTTAAAATATAATTGAAAATATAGGCAATTTATGGAATTGTATAATATTATAATGTTTTAATAGATATAATGTTAATAATTTGAGTAGTAAAATGTTTTTAAAAAATAAGATTTTTAAAATATAATTGAAAATATAGTCTATTTATGAAATAGTATAATATTATAATGTTTTAATGTTTTAAGAAATTTAATGTTTTAATAATTATAAAGTTTTAATAGTTATAAATTTTTACTAATTTAAATAATAAAGAAGTTTTTAAATCACATTTTTTCCAAATATGTTTTAAATAATTTTTTTAATTATAATTGCAAATATAATCAAATTGAAAAGTGTCATATTTGAAAATATATTGAATTTTAGTAACAGAATTTTATTAGCATTTCATTAACTTGCATACTGAGTTTTTTCTTTAGTAACGAATTTCATTAGCATTTCATTAACTTGTAAAGTGAGTTCTTTCTTTGCATAGGAGGCAGGCTAGCGTCTCAAAGTCCAAATGACAACATCTGCTCCTCACCAAGGTTAAATGCCGGGTTTCTAAAAAATGATTGGGAATAATGGGATGACCATATATATAAACTTGTATCTCTCAATTATGTTTTTTTAATATAATATTATTATTAATATAACTTTTATTTTAGAAGAATAAAAATGTTTTAAATATTTATAATTTTTAATATAATATTATTATTAATATAACTTTTATTTTAGAAGAATAAAAATGTTTTAAATATTTAATAATTATAAATATGTTTTTAAATATAAATTTTAAAAATGATTTAATTTAAAAAAAATCCTTAAAAAAACATTTTTAACTAATTATAATATTCAATACATTGAACTCTAATATTTAAATTAATGAAATTCCTTATATAACATGTTTAAATTAATTAATGAAATTCCATATTAAAACATATATAAACTAATGGAATTCCATATTTAAAACATATCTAAATTATATTAACCATATTTGAATGACACCTTTTAAATGTAAATTCTAAAATATGATTATAAATTTTATGAAATGGAAACTTTTTATTAAAAATTCAAATTTTCTCATTACTTTTAAAGATGGGAAGTTAAGTTATACTATTTAAGATTACTTAGTTAATACAAAGCATACGATCACAACATTATGAAATATATAATGCTTGCGAAATTCCAAAATAAATAACGCTTGGGAAATTGTAAACTAATATATCACAACATTATTAAATCGGGAAGAGAACGACATCTGACATCATTCTTGATTATCATTGTGCCGCATGCGAATGTCCAAATCTTCGAGAACACCTTCACCTCCATCTTAAGTGACTGGAACATTCTGGAAACCCTTTTCTAAATGACTTCTAACTCCAACTTTATTAAAAGAGCAGAGCAGAAGACGTTTTTTTATGCCACGTCACTTCAAATCTATGCCGCTTTTGGTCAAAGCAGGACCCACTAGTAACAGTTGTTAAATTTCATATCCACATTTTCTGTGATCGACATATGTATTTTCAATGTTGCCAGACATTGCTTCTAAGCTTCCACGTGCAATTTCCGCGCAGCCCATTTCCAGAGCATTGCTATAAAAAACCTCCAACCCTCCACCATTTCTCATGCAATCCGCTTTCTAGCTTACACACAACCAACGTCTTCTGAACAACCAACGTCTTTTGATCTTTTCCGTCTTGGTTTTTTTTTTTTTTTATCTTTTCCGTGTTGGGATTTCTGCAAATTTGACAGCCATGACTGGGAGCTCATCACAACACTATTCTTCCGTCCATGACTTCAAAGTCAAGGTATTCTTCCTTCCTGTCATTTTATTACACCATGTATATCCAGATGCATAAGAGATCCTGAAGCAATAGTGTTGTTTAATTGTACGCAGGATATCAGAGGAAATGATGTGGATCTCAGCGTGTACAAGGGCAAGGTTTTAATCATTGTCAATGTTGCCTCTCAATGGTTTATTCTCCATTTTGTTTCATTTTCGGAACTTTGATTTCATAGTGGATAGAATTTTTGTTATTAAATGAAAAAAAATAGGCATTTATAGGGTTTGTAGCTACGTAATTTTGTTAAATCAAGGTTACTAAAAAATATGTATGAACAAAATTATATCTGTGAATAACTAATTGGGGCCTGCCTTTGAATTTTTTTCTCTTGCAGTGGATTGACTTCCTCTAACTATAATGAGCTGAATGAAATTTATGCAAAGTACAAGGATCAAGGTAATATTCATACATATATATCTCTGTTACTTAGTGTGGTTAACAAGTGTGTTCAGTGAACAAACCCTGGATCGGTGTAATAGGACAATAACAAGACATACATGTCCACTTTTATTCTGGGTTTTATGTTTGGGGTACATCAGACCAAATTCAAGTTCATTTTATTGGGAAGCTAGAAAGTTTACAAGATTTCTTAGCATAAAAATATATCATTAGCTTCAATGGTATTTATGTGACAACATGAGTGGAATTAACAAGTTAAGAATTTTGTGTGACAACTTTATGAGTCTGGAAAACTGTTTGCAGGATTGGAAATACTGGCGTTCCCATGCAATCAGTTTGGTGGAGAGGAACCAGGTGATAATGCACAGATTGCAGAAGTGGTCTGCACTCGTTTTAAAGCAGAGTTTCCCATATTTGACAAGGTCTGCACCTTATTTCCGTTTTAATCTCTTTCCCAATTTCAAGTTCTTGTAATGTAAAAGAAGGATTCATTTAAAATTAACCAATCAATCCGGTTGCTTCTTCAGAACCTGGGTGCTAAAATGGCAGCTGTGTGATGTATGTAGGTGGAAGTTAATGGTAGTAATGCAATTCCTCTGTACAAGTTCTTGAAGTCAAGCAAAGGTGGACTTTTTGGTGACAGCATAAAGTGGAACTTCACTAAGTTTCTGGTGGATAAAGATGGAAATGCTGTAGAACGATATGCGCCAACTACAACCCCATTAAGTATTGAGGTCTGGGCCAAACTCTCCTTAGTTCCCTGTATTATGCAGACACTCTAGTTTAGTAATGGGATGCACGAAGAGCTAATATATTTGGTTTGATGTTTGCAGAAGGATGTGAAGAAGCTGTTAGGAATCGCTTGATCCTGCTAGGAAGCAATATATTATACTTCTAGACAAGATTCTAGTTCGCATCGTTAGCCCATTTGGCAATTGATTATATTGTACTCTGTCATGTATTAATTTACATGTTTGTCGACATTATAATAATAATAATATATTTTTGGCCAGATTTTAATTTTTTTAATTCTTATTTTTTTAATTCTTATGGAATGAAGTATCATATGGATATGTGTTAATTTTTATTTTTTTTTAATTCTTACGAATGAATTATGCATATCCGCTACAATTTTTAATTCTCTGCTCCATTTATGCATATCAGCCACAATTTTTGAAACAGTAAGGAAATTTTTTTGAGCAGAATTTTGAAATGTACACATGTTTCTCATTTTCAAGATTTCCCATAATACAAAAAAAAATATTTTTTTTATCTTTTTCATACTGGTGCACCAATAAAACAAACAATTTTTAATCTTATCAATAAAAGAAACAATTTTTAATCTTATCAAGATCCCAATTGAAGTGAATCTAGCCTCTCTCCAAACCTTTTTAATAAAAAGGAGCAATGCAAGAAAAGAAAAGGTGCTCAACTAATTCCAAATAAGATCTTTTTAATAAAAAGGAGCAATGCAAGAAAAGAAAAGGTGCTCAACTAATTCCAAATAAGATTGGTTTCCAAATCAGATCTGTTGAGTGGACAAAAACTCCAAACCTTTTTAAAAAGGAGCAATGCAAGAAAAGGTGTTCAACTAATTCCAGCAATGCAAGAAAAGAAAAGGTGCTCAACTAATTCCAAATAAGATTGGTTTCCAAATCAGATTTGTTGAGTGGACAAAAACTCCAAACCTTTTTAAAAAGGAGCAATGCAAGAAAAGGTGTTCAACTAATTCCAAATCAGTTCTGTTGAGTGGACAAAAACTCATCAACAAACCTCCTCATCAACAAACCTCCTACTTGGAGAATTTTCTTGGGAGAATTCTCCAAATTCTCCCAAACCAGGATTTTGTTTTTTAAAAGTAACCACATAAAACACTTAACCTATAAGGGCATGATACCTTTCCATAACCTCTTAACCCACCACTTCGGGGGAGGAAGGGGGAAGGCCTTTTTGAAACACTAATGTTTCAAGCACATTTTACAGTGACCAAGCCAAACACAACATTTTGTTACCAAACCAAAGTATATTTTCCTTCATCAATGAAAATGCTCGCATGAGAAAGAGAAACAATGAAAGAGTTCCATTCAATACCAAATTATTTTTACCTTCATCAATGAAAATGCTCGCATGAGAAAGAGAAACAATGAAAGAGTTTCATTCACTACCAAATTCTGTCGGTAACAATAACTTCTCAGCATTAAGCCAACAACCATCCCCATCAACTGAAGACTTCCAAATCTAAGAAAGAACCCAGAAATTTCAGTAATCAGAGACCTTGATAAAAATCCTATACCCCTAACACCATCAATTGGGTCAATACCAATGAAAATTTGGATCCCTCGGTCCACATTCCTACTTAGATGATCTTCTTTACTTACTGGAAAGGCTTTAACAAAACTCTTCTAGAGGTATGAAGAGTTGGAAAGGCTTTAACAAAACTCTTCTAACAAAACTCTTCTAGAGGTATGAAGAGTTGGAAAGGCTTTAACAAAACTCTTCTAGAGGTATGAAGAGTTCGACTACTTTAAATCTGTCTCCCTGAACCAACTAGCCAACTACCAATGTTTAATGTATTTGCAATTTGTCACCTTATTCCATAAACCTAGAGTACACAAAGATCTCCACAAACCCTTGGCACAAAGGGATAAATTAAACAATCTCAAGTCTTTTAACCCCCAGCCTCCTAATAACTTGAGCAAGGCTAAAGATTCCCAAGCCGAGAGATGAAATTTGAAGGCATCAGAACCACCAGTCCAAATAAAGTTGGAAATTCTCCTTTTTAATTTGACAACAATTGAAGAGGGAACAATATATATGGAGAACCAGAAAACAAGAATGCTTTGAAGTACAACATTTTCCAGAACCAAACGACCCCCAATAGAAGGTCATCTGAATGCCCATCGTCTAGTTATGAAATCAAAATTTTTCAACAACCAACTCCAATATTTGACAACATAGCAGTTTGATTTTATGAAAAAACCAAGGTATCTGAAACCATCACTTAACTCTGACCAAGTGCAAGGAAAAACATCTAGAATTTGGTTTCAAACAAGGTCGTCAGACCCAAAAGATAAGAAGTAAGACTAATCAAAATTGATCCAACATACTTGAAGCCACACAAAATAAATCAAATAACCCCTTATAGTGCTCCCATTCCTCCTTCGAGCCACATCCAAAAATGACAATGTCATCCACAAATAATAGGTGGGTGATGCAAAGCGAGGAATATAGCTTTAGGCCTGCTATCTTTTTATCACTTCTGCTTTCCCCAATTAATCCGCTCAAACCTTTGATAATAAGAAGAAAAAGGAGCAGAGATAACAAAAAGCCTTGATGAAGACCTCTCAAATAGTTGAAGTAGGACGAGGGAGATATTTTGAGTTGAGCATTGCTTAGGATAAAAGTAGCACAGTTAAAAAATGAGTAGGATAAAAGACAACTAAACTTCCTATTTTTTTGGCAGACTTTTGATAAAAACTAGTCAAATTTTAGCGAGGGAATGGTTATTTTCACAATTTTACAAATTCAGCAATTGTATTTGACTGTCCTAGACTAAATCCATGATTTTAAAACAACCGAGATCGCTCAAATCATGATTTAAACACTCCAGATTTCGATTTAGACAAAAAATGATCTACCAGATTCCAACAAGTTGAGGGCGTTTTGGTTAGCAGTTGTATTGCTCCATTTAATCATTAAACATATCTTAGATTAATCTTATATACTTCGATCACTAACACTATCAATCACACAAATGATCTAGTATTGATACGCTGGATTGAGAACCTATCATCAAGTTTGTGTGTATTGTTAAGTTATTAGCAAATGACACTGGTTGGTGATAAGAAATTAGCATAATGAAAATTAATACTTCCTTTTTAAGAAATACATTCTTAGAATTACATCTAATATAATATGGATAAATTTGTTGTCTTTATTTCGTTATAATTGTTAATATGAATAAAGTTGTGGTCTTTATTAGACCTTGCCTGCCTTCAATCCAATAGGGACTTTATGAATCGACTTGTCATCGTTTCAATTACTCTGCACTAGGACCAAAAACATATTTAAACATGTATCCTAAGTTTCCATTCAAAATGATGGAACACTGTTTCCTCAACCAATCAATAACTTATCCCTTTGACAAAAGAATGCAACACCATTTCCTTGGCCAATCAACAATTTGGACCTCTTATTTGGCCTCATATCGAGGAAAGAAGGCATTTTTCCATTTGAATCTTATGAAACATTCCTATGAATTTTTCTATTTTTACTGTGCTTATATTCTTTGGGAATAATGCTATCCTTGACATTAGCATTAGTTCATAGCATTAAATGTTTAATGTCCATACGGTGCACACCTCATACCATCGCCCACCACCCTAATCGCCCTAATCTTCCACTTGCTGCAGCAACAAAATCTACAAGATTGAGGCTACTTTCACTTCTTTGTTGAATTGTGCATAATGCAACACAACCATCGCAACATTTGTACATGAAGCTTGGTTCGTTGGCGTCCAACAACAAAGCCTTCATTGTTGAAGAATTCACAGTTGAAGAAGCTTAACCACCTGTTTACTCAATTCCATGAGGACAAATTCATATTTAGATCCAAAGCCGGACAATTAAAGAATAACTCTATCTCCCATACCTTTAGTTCTTGTTGTAATTGTTCCTTAGCTTAGAGCTCTTTGTTGTTGCAGCTAATCCTACAAAAACATTCTAGAAAAGAGCATGCCTATACTTACAGAATTAGTGAAAGCAAGCCATGCATGTGCATGCCACATATTTCTGGATAAAGCAAAGAGATAAAAACAACTAAGTAAACTTATTTACTTATTATTATGAAAGCGTTAAGAGAACCCAATAACTGAGGCATGCAGACATCCACTCCCAATTGGAAAATCCCTACCTTAGTGACCTAGAAATGAGAGAGTTTGTAGCTTTTATTTTTATGTCATTGAAGTCTTTGTTGTATTTAGCGCAAGCACCAGGTTTGTCTGGAACAAGTTAAATAACCGGGCTTCAAATTGCAATTAGCTTTGTCCGATGATGAATAGAGAATAAAATTCAAGCATAAAAAAATTGTGGCCCATTTTACAAAAAGAAATCCAGTGTTGTACCACGCTAAGCCACTAACGTATGTACACCAATTTCACTTGGCGTCATATGTACATAACTTAGCAACCGTGGTCGTGTCTAGCGAGCATTCTCCTCAGGTGGATTTATTAAGAACTCAAGCATTTAGAAGCTAACAGGTGAGGATCATTTATTTATTTAATCACAGCACCTCGGCCTCGTCTACGTGTGCCATATTTGTTATCTAGGCTATTTTCCCCTTTATTGATATCCTTGCCAGTGTCGTGGACAACAAGTTATAACCTAACCTATAATCTTGGATTATATGCCTCAACTACTCAACCATTCTAGTGCGAAGTGTAATGGGTGTGGGATAGAGGCAGACTCAATTATTTCTCTTATGGCTATGTCAAAACTATTCATTTTGCATGCTTTTACAAAGTCTCTCATCATGGCAGTTTGAAAATTGAGCTTTATATCATTGTCTATAAAGGCTAAAATTGGTCAAAGGAACTTGAGGATACAACAAATATTAATACCCCTTTTTTTTTTAGAGTTTGTTAGTCATACATGCGCCTTTCATCAGGGCTATTACAGATTTACCAAATGCACATTATTTGCACATGAATGCAAGAGTGCCCCTAAAATTATGCCGAGAGACCTTAAAATTCAACAATAGCCACCCTAAAACAATACAGACAAATGTTGATCCATAACGCGATTGCGATTTATGGAGATCTTTAACAATAATTCATTGTTCTAAAAGAGGTTTGAGATTTACTTACCTCGTAGGCCATTTCATCAAGGAGATGCTTGATGGCATTCTAGGCCAAAGACGTTGTGGATTTCTGGTTGGCATAAATCTTGGCTGCCATTTTTCGTTCCATTGTTGAGTCCCATAATTATTATAGCTTAAAGCTCGAGATATTCGATTTTGCTTCGTTTTTTGGTCGCTAGGTAAAGTCCAAGTATGTCACCTCTCTCATAAACATAAACTTGTATTGAAGAACGAGCAATGCAAAGAATCCTTGTGCAAAAAGAAGGATACTAGTGAGCACTGTTCAACAAGGAAGCTAGTGTAATGTCATCGGAAATCTTGTGCATACTCCAAAGAAACCACAAACGACCAGTTGTTGTATGCTATTTGACAATTGGGAGGGGACATAGATTTTATTCATGCAACAAACTTCCAAGTGTCTCAAACACATGATGCCTAAACAATATATGTGATAAGTGTAGGATTTGGGCACCAGGTGCATAACTCAACATCTATATATTAATCTTGACAAGTGTGTAATGTCTCTTTTTTAATTTTTTACCAAAATGCCCAATTTTCCAATTTTTTTCACAATTTTGGCTCTTGACTTGTTTTAGTGTCTTGGTCTCCAAATCAGCCCAATTGCTCCCAAATATTCAGAGAAGGTGTATGAATGATATAATAACTTAATTATTATGTCCGAGTATGTATTATGGCCCTCCAATCACTTTTTCAAGTCTGTATTAAATTCTGAACAAGATAGGTGATTTTACTGGCAAGTTTGGGCTCAAATCCCCCCCGGGGTAAGTGGTAGAAATGGCTTCCCAAATGTGAAGAAATCCACTCCAATTCTTAAATTGAATAAGGGGATGTTTAGAAGAAATTATCAGAGACTCATATGCATAACCAATTGACCTCCCATGGTTGTTATCACTTCTTTCAATCAGATATAAAAAACTAGTTTTGGACCCTTGGGGAAATGAGGTGTAGTTTGCTCCAATTGCTATGAAATTCGACCCAATGCCCACAAATTCTCAGTTACTGAACATGAGACCCGTAATATACTTTAATTATGGTCCATTTATTCATAAATAATCAATATTTTATCCATCCATTCAAATCCATAAAGATTACAAGAGTTTACAACAAGGTAGTGGGGAAATGGCACTATTTCTTCATTATTGAGAAATAATACATGATATTTCTTGACCTTTAGACCTAATATATTTCTGAACTTAAATAGCATATAATTTACAACAGAATACAAAATACTGGAGCAAGATATTCTCCCTCAAAGAGATGAATATCTCACTAAGTGCGCCTCACTCCATAGATGAAAGGAAGAACAAGCTGAACTTGATATGTCCACGAGCTGCTGTATCTTGAACCTGTAACTTATGACTCCATTTAATCTCCTTGAAATACCTTAGTGGCCTCTCCAAACACCAACTAGGATGGTAATCTTTCACCCTCGAAATTGGCTAAGGCATGAACTAGTCATCCACTAGCTCTCTCTATTCACAATAACAATTTTCACAAATGATCAAAAGGACCTTCTCATGGCTGATCCCTGCATTTTATAAAAATTATTGGTCTTCTAAGTTTCCAAATCCATCCATAAACCAAATCCAATTCGAATTGGTGTGGCTGCTCATGCTATGCCATGTGGCCTCTCTCTTCACCTTCCCTCTTCTCCCAAATTCGAGTAGGAGCCTCTTGGCCTTCTCCAACTCCCATGAGCGCCCTCTAAGATGCTCTATTCAGTCCTGGCATTTCAGATATGTCAGATGTTAGCCTTCAGATCTGACTTGTGTCATAACTATCATATAATCTCCATCATTGGTGTCATAGATGTCATAAATGTAAGGGGAATCTAGCCAAGTGTCCATGAAACTCCCATTTGTCTCTTCCTCTCCCCATGTAAGTTACAATTCATCACAAATTTTACCTATGAAGTATATGGAAAATTATATTAACCTTATAATCCATCCAAAAACATTAGGCTTCCCATAGATTCGAGATTGCAAGAGGATGATGCCATTTAACATATGAATTCTAGCTTGAGTGGGTCCCATAGTCTCCATGTGTCTCCATTCCGCATAGCCATTTCATTTTTCACTTGCATTCATTTAATTAAATCCATTAAATAAATATTTATTCCTTCTAATTTCTAAACACCATTTATTAGCCCCCTTATTAACTTCCCAATGTTTCCACCCAACCTAGGGAACTAGTAGGATTAATGGAATTTTCCTTCTATGCAATTATTTGAATGGGGACATTACAGTCCTCCCCACCCAATATTTCTTGTCCTCAAGCAATTTCTGATTTGGATGCTGCAAAATATTCTCCTCTTCCCATGTGGCATCTTCAGTTGTTAGATCCTTCCATTGCACCAATTATTCTTTGATTGTTCTGCTCCTCAATCTTCTCTCCCTTGTCTTCAAAACCTTTTCCGGAATAAGTGTGAGATGTCGTTCATCATCCAAAGGAGGGAGTGTATCTGAAATGATAATTTGCTTACCAATAGCTTTCTTGATACAATAAACATGAAATACATTATGAATTTTACTCCCTTCCGGAAGTTCCAAATCATATGCTACTTCTCCAATCTTCCGGATTACCTTGTAGGGCCCATAGTTTCTTGGCTTTAGCTTTTCTGCTCCATTCCTTTTGAGAGATGTTTGTTTGTATGGCTGCAACCTCAAATACACTAAATCATCAACCTGAAAGGTCCTTTCCTCTCTATGTTTATCTACATATTGTTTTTTTCTTATTTTGGGCAACTTGCAAATTGTCTTTTAAAAGATTTAAAATTTCTTGGCTTTCTTTCACTCAATCTTTAGCTTTTGGATCTCTACTATCACCAAATATCATATGATAAAATGCAAGTGCATCATAACCATATAATTCTATGAAACGAGACATCCCTATTGACATGTGAAAGGTGGTGTTGTAACAAAACTCACCCAAGTGTAGCCATTTTGTCCAAGTTTTTTGTTGTTCTCCCACATAGTTTCGGAGGTACCCTTCCAATCATTTATTCACCCTCTCTGTTTTTCCATCAGCTTGGGGATGGTATCTTCTACCCAGGGATAATTTTAGGGGCGAATTTTAGACCAATGGGATATTTTTCCATGTTTTTCTCCCAAAAAAGATTCACCATTTTGCATTTTTTGAAGCCCTGTTTCGCCCAATTTTGATGGGGTAAAATTTTTTCACCCTAAAAATCACCAAATTATTATATAAACGATATAAAATCCTTGGAAATTAAAATAGTTTTTGAAAAATATCGCCAATCATTTTATAGTTGGCATTTTAAGAATTGGTAATATTCGCTAACATTTATACACTTTAAATAAGTATGATTCCTTAAAATCATCCCTGCTTGTACTTGGAGTCAACTAAGTGCCCACCAATATGAAAAGTTCTTGCCAAAAAGCACTCATGAATCTACCATCTCTATCAGTCATAATGCTCTTGGGGAGCCCATGCAATCTGGGGATTTCTTTGAAAAAAAAGGTCAACCACTTGTGCAGCACTAAAAGAGGATGTAACAACAAAGAAATGAGCAACTTAGTCAATCTATCCACTACCATATATATCCAATCCTTTCCCAAATATTTGGCCAAATCGGTGATGAAATCCATCGATATATTGTCCCATTTTTGCTTTGGAATGGGCAATGGTTGTAATAAACTGGCTGGGTATGTGAGTTCTGATTTGTTTTATTGGCATACCTTACATTCATTCACATCCTTTTGAACATCTTCCTTCATCCCCTTACAATAGAACATTTTACTTAGTTGCCTATAGGTTTTGAAGATCCTTGGATGGCCTGCTAGTGGGGAATCATGTGCTTCCTATAAAACTTTGTACTTAAGATCTGAATCTTGAACCAAATAATTTCTTCCCTTACAGTATATCAGCCCATTCAAAATTTTGAATTTATCATCTCCCATGAGTCCATCTAATACATCACAAGAAAACTTATCTTTGGCATATTCAACCAGTAGCATGTCTTTCCAAATTTTAGCAATGTCCATGAGAGAAAAAGAAGGTCTTCGAGATAATGCATCTGCTACAATGTTATCCTTTCCTTTCACATATTCAATATCAATATCATAAGATTGGATATTGCTTACCCACTTTTGTTTCCTTTCATTTAGATCATTTTGGGTAAGGAAGTGTCTTAGACTATTGTGGTTAGTTTTCACCACAAACCTGTTGCCTACCAAGTATTGTTGGAATTTGGCCAAGGGATGCATGATGGCCAACATCTCTTTGTCATATATGGAGTAAATATTTTCATGAGGCTGCAACTTTCTACTCTCAAAGGCTATAGGGTGTTGGCCTTGCTTTAGGACAACCCCTACTCCTTCACTTATGGTGACTTGCAACTTTGGAACCCATGTGTTGCATCGTATTGTGTTGTGACCTAGAAGGATAACTGTGAAGCCATCAAATGGTTCACTTGGTGTCTTTCTTTTCTCCACTATCTTTGCATCAATGAAATTATTTGTAGCTCTTGCATCTACCAAAACTGAAGCTCTTTGTCCCAATACCACACCCTTGCATCGAATAGTGTGATAGCGAGGCAGTGCTGAAAGTATTGCCATTCTTGCTTTGTCTGGTGAAGGCTGATTTCCTTCTTGTTTTTCTTCTTCAGTTGTTGTCTCATATGCCTCCTCTTGATCTGAAATGTGCCCTTCTTCATCCATACCCCCTTCATACTCATCATTATTAGAAAATACTTCTATGTATTGAGCTTTTCCTTTAGCACATTTATGCCCCAGTGTCCATGGTTGGAAGCATGTGAAGCACAATTTTTTCCTTCGAAGTTCATCCCTGTTTTGTCCTTCTTTCTTATTCCTTTTAGATGTATCTCTTTGCCAAAACTTCTTATCAAGTGCATCCTTTTTCCAAGGCTTTCTTTCAAATCTAAAGTTAGGCTCAGGAGGAAATCTTGGTCTAGGAAGCACATTTTGAAGATCTCTAGTCAAGCTCATTGTATCATTTAAGTTAGTAGGCTTGTGGGCTTTGACCAAACCTTTTAAGGGCTCTGCCAAACCTTCAGTGAACAGAAATACTAACCTTACCATAGATACATTATCCACCTTAACTGATAATATTTGGAATTCATTCATCCATTATCCATCATTCATTCGCATCTCCATCCAAGTACAAAATAGCCATTTTTAAAGCATCTTCTTCCACCATTGGATTCAACTGAAAATACACATCCAATTTTTGCACCCAAGTGTTAGCAAAACTTTGAGATGAACCATCAAAAGTAGGGAGTGGAACTTTACCTATGGCACAATTCAATTCTTTGTTTTGGTGTAGAGACTTATTATCCTCCTTATTTTTTAATTTGTTTGCCATGGTTAAGTACTGCTCAAATGTTATACTTCTCCTACACTCTTCATCCAATTGAGCCCATTCTTTTGTTATTGTGTCAATTTCAAATTGAATGTTAGTCTCTTCTTTGGCAATATCAACAGTAGAGAGTGGAACTTTATCTATGGCATAATTCAATTCTTTCTTTTGGTAAAGAGACTTGTTTTTCTCCTTATTTTTGAATTTGTTTGCCATGGTGAAGTACTGCTCAAATGTTATACTTCTCCTACACTCTTCATCCAATTTAGCCCATTCTTTTGTTATTGTATCAATTTCAAATTGAATGTTAGTGTCTTCTTTGGGAATAATAAATTTAGGTGCAATGGGCCTTGGTGTGCTCTGAAATTCATGGGGTCTATTATTAGGTCATGTTCGTAAGAACATCTGCTCACCCATTGTCTTATTTTCTGTTGATTGTGAACTACCACTATCTCCTATTATCCCTTTGCTTCCCATTTGACTGGCCATCAATTCAAATCCTCTTGCTATCTGTTGGGTCATGTACTTGAATATTTATTAAAACATGGGTTTTATAAGTTTGAGATACTCCATTTTCTCCTTAGTGTAGTCTTCTCCCTTGTGAGCCATAGCTTTAGTCAAAGGTACCTTTTTTTCTTCTACAATCCTAGCACCTTCCAATTCAGATTATAAGGGTAGTGGTTTATTTATTTGACTCCTTTATAACACCATAAGGTGCCAAGACCATGCTCTGATACCACTTGTAATGTCCCTTTTTTAAATTTTTACCAAAATTCCCAATTTTCCATTTTTTTCACAATTTTGGCTCTTGAGTAGTTTTAGTGTCTTGGTCTCCAAATCAGCCCAATTGCTCCAAAATATTCAGATAATGTGTATGAATTATATAATAACTTAATTTTTATGTTCATGGATGTATTATTGGCCTCCAATCACTTCTACAAGTCTATACTAAATTCTGAACAAGATAGATGATTTTACTGGCAATTTTGGGCTCAAATCCCCCCGGGGTAAGTGGTAGAAATCACTTCCCAAATGTGTAAAATCCCAATAAAATTCTTAAATTAAATCAGGGGATGTGTAGAATACATTATCAGAGACTCAGATGCATAACCAATCGACCTCCCATGGTTTCTATCACTTCTTTCAATCAGATATAAAAAACTAGTTTTGGACTCTTGGGGAAATGAGGTGTAGTTTGCTCCAATTGCTATGAAATTCGACCCAATGGCCACAAATGATCAGTTATTGAAAATAAAACCCATAATATACTTTAATTAAATTCCATTCATTCATAAATCATCAATATTTTATACATCCATTTGAATCCATCAAGATTACAAGAGTTTACAACAAGGTAGTGGGGAAATTACATTGTTTCTTCATTATTGAGAAATAATACATGATATTTACTGGCCTTTATACCTGAGAGATTTCTGAAATTAAAGAGAAGAGTATTTACATCAGAAAATAAAATACTGGAGCAAGATAATCTCCCTCAAAGAGATGAATAGCTCACTAAGTGCGCCTCACTCCATAGAGCTGAAATATGGTAAGAAAACTTGAGATGAAAGGAAGAAAAAGTTGAACTTGATATTTCCACGAGCTGATGTAGCTTGAACCTGTAAATTATGACTCCATTTAATCTCCTTAAAATACTTGAGTGGAATCTCCAAACACCAACTAGGATGGGAATCTTTCACCCTCAAAATTGGCTAAGGCACAAACTAGTCATCCACTAGCTCTCTCTCTTCACAATAAAAATTTTCACAAATGATAAAAAGGACCTTCTCATGGATGATCCCTGCATTTTATAAAAATTGTTGGTCTTCTAAGATTCCAAATCCATCCATAAACCAAATCCAAGTCGAATTGGTGTGGCTGCTCATGCTATGCCATGTGGCCTCTCTCTTCACCTTCCCTTTTCTCCCAAATTCGAGTAGGAGCCTCTTGGCCTTCTCCAACTCCCATGAGAACCCTATAAGATGCTATATTAAAGAAAGACATGTCAAATATGTCATATTTCATCCTTCATATATGAATTTTTTCATAACTGTTATATAATCTCCATCATTAGTGTCATAGATGCCATAAATGTAAGGAGAATCTAACCAAGTGTCCATGAAACTCCCATTTGTCTCTTCCTCTCCCCATGTAAGTTACAATTCATCCCAAATTCGACATATGAAGTATATGGACAAGTATATTAACCTTATAATCCATCCAAAAACAGTAGGCTTCCCATAGATTCGAGATTGCAAGAGGAGGATGCCATTTAACATAGGAATTCTAGCTTGAGTGGGCCCCATAGTCTCCATGTGTCTCCATTCTCCATAGCCATTTCATTTTTCACTTGCATTCATTTAATTAAATCCATTGAATAAATATGTGTTCCTTCTAATGTCTAAACACCATTTATTAGCTCCCTTATTAACTTCCTAATGTTTCCACCCAACCTAGGGAGCTAGTAGGAATGATGGAATTTTCTTGCTATGCAATTATTTGAATGGGGACATTACAAAGTGTGCTAGCATGTTCCTACGAAAAATTCATTGCTAGTGTATCAAATTCATCGGTACATGAAAGGACGTTTCATCGCTATAGCGAACGACTTTTGGACCTTCGTCGCTATAGCGACGAACCTTCGTCACAATAGAAACCATCAATTCGTCGCAATAGCGACACCATCCATTCGTCGCAATAGAAACACCACAAGTTTCATGTATTTTAAGTTGTTATAGTGAAGAAGTGTGGAAATTGTTGCTGTAGCGATGAAACTTTTTCCACAAAAATAAGGGGTCATGTCCGTGGCTATAGCAACGCACAAGTGTTGCAATAGCAACGATTTTCCGTGGGAAAAATGTCCACATGTACTAGTGGAAGATTCTATGACAAGTAAGACCTGATTTAAGACCTTATTGCAGACCTATGACAACCTGAAATGTCAGGGTGAAAAATAGCCTACAAGTGGGCACATTTCGAACTAGGTGGCAGACATTCGAATTGGGTGGAAGATGAAGGGTTGAAGAGAAGGCCAAGTGGCATGGAGGTTATTAAACATAAAGGATGAGGTGGAGGAAACCTATGGGAATGAATTAGAACTTAGAGGACCTTAGGAGGGTTAAAATAATATTTCATGAGGAATGGAAATGGCTTTTTGATCATTTGTGAATTTGCCTTTGGCATTTGGAGAGAATTAGCTTGTCCATTGCACGATGAGTGCACACTTACCCTGCTAGTGAGCCAATTTCGAGAGAGTGAAATTATAATCCAAGTTGGCCATGGGAGAGGCCATTCGGAACTCTTATTGGTATATTCATGGAGTTTTTTTATGCAAATAGGATTTTTCTACGGTTCGTGGTTTAGCTCTCCTCCCATCCTCTCAATTTACACTTCTATATTTCCATGTTTTTCTATGAAGGCGCACTTCTGTGAATGGTAGTTGTGCCCCATTGATTTAAGTTGATTCCCAAGCGTGGGTGAATGATTTATGGCTCTGTAATGTGGCTCTCATCTTCTATGTAAGTCTAAATCAAAAGAAATACATATACAAATGTCCACATTTTCAACCTTTATTGTGACTAGTTTCCATGTGATGATTTTCCCTTTCAATGGACATTGTATATTTGATGTGTATTGTGGCTTGGGTCAATGTTATATGATGTTATGCACCATTTATGAGTCGTAGTTGAGCTTTTATGTGTCATTTCCCTTAAGAAAATATCACTAAAATATGCATTCAAATATGAAGATTTAATCATCAGTTGCAGAAATATTAAAAAAACAAAATGAAATTAAATTAATTATAATTACAGCTCCCATACTCTTTTATGAAATTTGGGAGGGTTGCATAGGATTTGGAGAGTCATTTCTGCCCACACCCTAGGGGGAATTGAATCATAAATTGCTAGTAAATTTGCAATTTTTTCCATCATTCCCAAATCAATTTGAACATGTATATGACCTGTCATAAGACTATAGGAGATTCAATTTAATATTCCTAATACTCCCCACATCATTCCCTACCAAATTCGAGACGTTCTCGAGTCATTCGAATCCCCCCGAGTCAAAACTAGTCAAGACAATTTTTCCAAAATTGTACCTTTGTTGGGAATTTTTTAGTTAGGACATTACAAGAGGTATCAGAGCATGATACTAGAACCTGATAGAAATACATATTCATGTTTCTTGATTCTTACCTCCCTCCATTAGAAACCAAGACTAGAGATCTTAACAATGAAAGAGAAGGAAGTGAAGAAAGTAATCCTAGTTACGAAGAGATTAGGAAAGAACTAGGCTTTAGAGATATGGAGGGAAAAGAAGAAAACAGGGAAATTAAAACATTAATTACATCAGCCCTTGAAAGTATGACAAAACATCTCATGCAAGGGTTCGAATTGTTTGCTAGTCAACTTACGGGAAAGGTTAGCACTTAGTAGTCGTAGTTGTTCACCCCATGATGAGAGGAAGATCCATGGGGAAGCCATTTTTTCAAAGACTGGACCTCATAAACGACCCCGTGAGCTCAAAAATCAGAATGGACCTAAAATGCCTAAGTTTTTAGAGTCTAAATAATGTCTTTACACCACCTATGATGTTAGAGAAGTACCAAATGATTGGCAGCAATTAAGTGATGAGTGTAGGAAAGTCCTAGCTTTTGATCAGTTCATTGGAGCTTCTCTTCAGTTCAATCAAGAGGAAATGGGAATAGGGAATATCCTACTAATAATGAATTAAAATACACCATGGGAAAAGTAACCATTCCTTCCTTTGATGGTTCTTCACAAATGTATGTTAGTGCTTGGTTGCAAAAATTAAGTGTATATTTTCAGTTGAATCCTATTGTTGAAGAAGATGCATTGAAAATGGACATTCTGCATCTTGAAGGGTGAGATAGTGATTGGTGGTTCCATGGTATTATAAAATTGGGGCATGATCATATTTTATCTTATGATGGATTCTCTAATGCATTGATGGAGAGATTTAATAGGAAAGACCCTGAACTTCCCTTCAAAGAACTATCACAATTGAAGCAAGTAGGAACTCCTGAAGCACATATGTTAGAATTTGAAAAGATTTCAGTAATGGTTTCTGATGTATCTATGGATAGGTTGGTTTTATTGTTTAGTGAAGGATTGATAGAACCTTTGAGAGGTCTAGTGAAATCCCACAAGCCAACCACATTGAAGGATGCCATGAATTTGACAAGGGAATTGCAGAATGTATTGCCAAGAACCAAATATCCTCCCAAGCTAAATTTATATTCCAAATTCAATAAAGGTAAGAAACCATGGAAAAATGAATCCTATACCAAAGAAAATAAAGGAGGACCAAGCAAAGAAGAACTTAGAAGAAAGAATCTATGATTTACATGTCAACAACCTTGGGTTCCAGGACATAGATGTGCCAAGGGGAAGACACACTACATTGAAGCTTTTTCTGAAGATGATGAAGAGGAGGAGGAGGAAGAATCACAACTTTCAGCCCAATAGGAAGGGTATGAAATATCATAAGAATAAAATCCCACTCCTGACACAGGAAAAATCGCAGCCCTCTCAGGTGTACCTAGATTCCACACCTTGAGGCTCAAGGGCAGCATACAAGGCCAAAAGGTCACGGTTCTAGTGGATGGTGGAGCCACTCACAACTTCATAGATGAAACCTTGGTGGAGAGGAGAAAGTTACAAGCTGAAAATTTTGATGGTTTCATAGTCATGATTCCAGGTAACAATTCTATGGACTGCACTAAATGGATTCCAAAGCTGCAAGTTACTCTAGGAAATCATACTTCAAGTTACTCTACGAAATCATACTATCACTAACCATTTTTATGTAGTAAATGTGGCTGATACAAATGTGGTTTTGGGAGTACAATGGATGCACTCTTTAGGTTATCATAAAGTGAATTATCAAGCCCCTGAAATAAGGTTCAAAAATTTGGAAGGGAAACCCATCTTGTTGAGGGGAATGCAAACTTACCCAAATCAAGTGGTGTCCTCTCACAACATGAGGTCTATATTGATGCATGGAGACATAGAATGGGATGCTAAATGTTTAATTACATATCCTAAACCTCACTTGAATATTTCCAAGCATCCCAAGGAGATAGAGCAACTATTGAGTAAGTATGAGAAGGTTTTTGGAGACCTTCCCCATGGAAGACTACCAGATAGAGGGGTGGAGCATATAATTGAGTTAGAGATAGGAACACAAGATATAAAATGTAGTCCTATAGACACCCCAAAAGGATTCGAGATGATATTGAAGAGGCCATTAAAGAACTCTTGGATTTGTCTATCATAAGGCCTTGTTCTAGCCCATTTGCTTCTTTGGTTGTTATGGTAAAAAAGAAAGATGGAACCTTGAGAATGTGCATTAATTTCAGAGAATTAAAAAAGAAGGCTGTAAAGAATAGATACCCCATCCAAAGGATTGATGAGATCATGGATGAGCTCCATGGGGCCAAGTTCTTCTCAAATATTGACCTTAGATCTAGTTATCATCATATTCGAATGAGAGAAGAAGACATACTAAAGACTGCTTTCAGATGCCACTATGGTCACTTTGAGTTTGTTTCCATGCCTTTTGCTTAAGGAATGCACCTGCCACATTCCAAACATGCATGAACAATATCTTCCACAAGCAACTTCGTAATTTTGTACTAGTTTTCTTTGATGAAATTCTTATTTATAGTAAAACTTGGAAGGAACATTTACATCATCTAGAAGAGGTATTAAAAATTATGCATGATCAATATTTGTTTTTTAAGCTATCAAAATGTGAGTTTAGTTTAACAGATCTCTTGTATATTGGACACATCATTGGTCAAGATGGTGTGATGGTGGATATGGAAAAAATAAGAGCCATTTTAGAGTGTCCTCGTCTCAAAAGTCTCACTGAATCAAGAGGATTCACTGGAATTTTCACCTACTATAGAAAGTTTGTGAAGGGGTTCTCCCAACTCACTTCACCTCTCACTAATTTGAAAAATAAACATGCTTTCAAATGGAATGAAGAGTCTAAACAAGATTTCCAAATAATGAAGGAGGTAATCAGTAGTCGTCCTATTCTAGCCTTGCCTGATTTTTCTAAACCATTTGTCTTGGAATGTGATGCATTAGGAAACGACATTGGAGCAGTCCTAAAACAAGGAAAACACCTAATAGATTTTGAGAGTAGGAATACACAGACACATGAGAAGCTTTACTCCATTTATGATAAATAAATGCTATATATCATGCATTATTTGGTCAAGTCTAGACAATACTTGGTGGGAAACAAATTTGTTGTCAAAACTGACCATAACTGGTTGAGGTACTTACTCAAAAGGATATAAATGAAAGGAAACAAAAGTGGGTGAGTAAGATTTAAGCATTTTAATTTTATATTGAAGATGTGAATGGAAAAAATAATGCGGTAGTTGATGCCTTATCTAGAAGACCTTTTAATTCTCTAATGGATGTAGCAGAAAATTAGAAAGTCGCATTAGAAGTAGAGTATGCCAAGGATAAATGTTGTTGTGAACGTGAATAACCATGATGATAGGTATAAGGTGTTGAAAGGAATAATCTACTACAAATATAGAATCTATTTGGTCCCTAATTCGAGATTGAAGGAGGAAAATTTAAAGAAATCTCATGATTGTCCTCTAGCAGGTCACCCTAGTTTCTTCAAAACATACTGAATGTTGAGGGAGATATTATCATCGAAAGGGATGAAGGATGATGTTCTGAATTATGTTAATGAATTCCCTACATGTCAAAAAAATAAAGTGGAGCACACTCATACATCTGGTCTCTTACATTCCTTTCCTATTCCAGTACAAAAATGGGAGAGCATTTCTATGGACTTCATCACTGGTTTGCCCAAAGTATTTGGTAAGGATTGCATATTTGTGGTGGTGGATAGAATCAATAAATTTTCTCATTTATTTTTTGTTACTACCACTTTCACTGCTGCACAAGTGGCTGAACTATTTTTTAAAGAAGTGCCCAGATTGTATGGGCTTCCTAAGAGCATTGTCAGTGATAGAGATAGCATATTTTTGAGTGAATTTTGGCAATAACTCCGTTGGAATATAATCTATCAGGATTATACGTTATTGTAAATATTAGGAATATGAAGAGATTCTCGGATGTGTGATCCCAAGAGTCACTGTAAATGTATAAATAAAGGCATTCTATGGAGAAATAAGAACAATTCGGGAGTTATTCCACCTGATAGTGGTATCAGAGCAATTCATAACTCCTACATGTACAGTCTGCATTCTGCTGCTATCTGCACCCTGGGATTTCCTCAGTCTGCAGATTGCATGCATTGGTGCATGCGCTGGCTTCTCTAACGTTCATGAGTGATGTGATAATCCCTGTGATAGTCCCGTTCTCTGCCTTGATCCCATTCCCTACACACCATTGTGATATTCAGTTTCTAGTATTCTGATCGTTACTATAACAATCAATGGTTGTGACTGCATAAGTTATGTGGGAAAGCTGAAAGGAGTATATACATGAGTGAAGCTATTTTTGGTAGCCATAATATTGTATGAGAGAAGCGACTTATTTGTTTGAATAATCTCTTGTATTGAGAACTCATAGTGCTTTATTTTGAGAATTGAAGACTGTTGTGAAGTATTCCTTGAGAGCTGCAACTTGCCGGCTGCAAATTTTGGAGAAAATGCGACCTCTTTGATAAAATTGAAGTATTGCTGAGAAGACTACTATACCTAACCCTATTTCGTAACTACGCTCTCTCTTCTTACCATTCCATGTTTACCCATCGTGTCTCCACTCAATCGTTGTATTTATAGACCGTTGTATTTATAGAGACTTCATATACCTGTGATCCATGGTTTGTTTTTGTGGCTGCATTCTATCATGTGTTGAGTGAAAAAGTTGTGAGTATGTGCATTTCACAATAGTGAATATTTGAAGCCGTAATTATATTGTGAGCTATGACTTTCGAGTGCGAGATTCCTTCCATGGGTAAACTGTGACCTCAATGAGAGGGACACATGGTGAGAGCTGAGACATCGATCTCACTGTGGATAGCTGCAAAATTGTGATATGATCAAGAGCCAACCTACAGGAGAATGTATAACTTTGGAGATTCACGTCATCATACATCTTCGTGAAGTGTGACTGTGTTGATTGAAGTTGTGATATGTTGATGTAATTCCTTTGAATACCAGTGACTGAATACTGATGGTGAATATTCACATAGTTTCTAAACTGTATGGAGGTAAAATCTTGGTGTTGTATTTACTTGTGACCGTTGGAAGTGCATAAAACCTAATTTATGCCCTAATTCCTGTGCGTGGAGTTTTCTGGGAAAGTCTACAAATATTTTCATATGTAGGATATGGGTGCTACGTATTGAAGAGGCCCGTGAATTTTGTATTGAAGCTTTGATTTTGAATGTATGTTTATGGGACTGTTGAGTTTTCTCCTTTCGATTTGAGGTCGTGATTTGAGCTTGAAACTTTGACCAGTACATGAGAAGATTGTTGGTGTACGTCTGTATTTTGAAGAGTGTTGTAGCGTTGACAAGAAGGATGCGTTCTAATCTCTTGAAGAAAACCTGCTTTTCTTTGACCTGTGACCTGCTCCTTTGCATTGGTGAGAGATTGTTTTCTACTAGTTTGAAAGCCATTGAAAGCATATTTAAAGTTGGTAATGTAGGCTTGAGAGGATTAAGTTTGTATTTCAAAGTTTGACAATAGCAGAGACATTGACATTGTTGTAAAGCTTGGGGAAGGTGGCAGATACTTAGACCTGCACCTTTACTCTTTCTTCTTTTTCTCCTATTGTTTTAGTTGCAAGATTCAATCACAGAAGATGCAATCTATAGCATCTGTAGTTGGTGCCACTCTCACTGGAAAAGACACTGCCAAAGATCATCCCAAAGGAGAAAGCAGCAAGAGAGGCAAAGGAAGAAGAAACTTCAGAGGTAGAGGAGGCAGAAACAACTCCAACAAAAGATCATATTTGAAGTGCAAGCGTTGTGGAAAGCTTGGACACATAGCAGATTAGTGTTGGGCTTCGTGGGACTCCATCAAAGACAGACATAACCAGAAGAAAGATGACAATAAGAACCAAGATGCTAGTAAATCTTCAGATTCTGCTCATTGTATTGTTGCACATTGTAATCTTGGTATTAATGAAATGACTTCACTTTCATCTTACACAAATTGTTGGCTACTTGATACTGGTGCAACGTCACGCATGACTTTTAGAAAAGACTGTTTTGAAGAACTTAATGAAACAATAAATGGCATAGTTTACTTTGTAGATAAGTCAAGTCTTAAACCAAAGGGAATGGGCACCATTCGGTTGAAGATGCCTGGATTCCCTGATTTCTTGTTGAAGAATGTTCTTTATCTTCCAGAGTTGCAGAGAAGCCTATTGTCCTTGGTGCAGATTCAACAGCAAGGCCATTCCATCCACATGTTTGATGGAATCATAGAAATAAGAAAGTCCTCTGACAACCAAGTCATCATGACTAGATACGAAGATGGGAAGCTGCTGAAGCTAAAGGGTTCATCTGCAAGGGTTCAGAACTATGCCTACCTCTCTCAGCATGGAGAAGGTAATTTGTCATCAAGTTTATTGTGGCATGCAAGATTTGGTCATCTGAATTATAACAGTCTTCAATTGTTGAGAAATAATGATGTATTTGATTTGCCCACCATTCCCAAAGAGAAGAGCAAATGTGATGCATGTATATTAGGGAAACATAGTAAGCTGCCATTCCATGAATCTAATTTCAGAGCAAGTAGGAAATTAGAATTAGTGCATTTTGATTTATGTGGCCCAAGGCCAACTCCTTCTGCCAATGGGAATAAGTATTTTATGACCTTTGTTGATGACTACTCAAGAATGTGCTGGATTTACTCATTAAAGATAAAATCAGAAGCATTTCAAACATTCAAGGACTTTCATGCATTGATAGAAAAACAAGCACAATCTAAAATTGGTACACTTCGTACTGACAATGGGAAAGAATACACTTCAAATGCTTTTGAATATTATCTTTGCCAACATGGAATTGCACATCAGACTACAGTTCCCTACAATCCTTAACAAAACGATGTAGCAGAAAGAATGAACAGAACCATAATGAATATGGTATGCTCAATGATGTTTTTTAAGAATGTAAAACTAATGTTTTGGGGTGATGCAGTGAAATGTGCAGCCTATTTGAGAAACAAAAGTCCCTCAAATGCTCTTGATAACAAGACTCCACATGAAATGTGGTTTGGTCATCTCCCTTCAGTCAAGCATCTCAGAGTTTTTGGTTCCACCTGTTATGCCTTGATTCCAAAGGAGCAAAGAAACAAGCTTGGTGCTCGAAGCAGAAAATGCATTTTCCTGGGGTAAAAAGAAAAATCCAAGGCATACCATCTGTATGATGAGGTAAACAAGAAGTTTGTTATTTCCAGAGATGTCATTTTTCTTGAGACTAATAAAAATGACCAATCCATTGAGAGACAGCTTGATCATTTGGAAAAATATCCTCATCCAAAGAAATATTCTGAAAATGAATATGAAATTCCAAACCTTGAAGGGGGGATTCCTTTTCTGGATCAACCTTTGGAATTTCCATATGAAGCACCAACTCCCCCGCATGAAGAAGTTCCTGCTACTTCACCTAAACAAGAGATTCAACTGGATGATGTGATTGAGAGACTTGTAAGACTCAACCTTGAAGGAAATGAAGCACCACCAGTTGATCAACCAGGACCATCACGGAAGATTCCTAAATGGGCCACAAAGACACTTAAAAGTGTCCATGCGGATGAAGTTGGAAAGACGGGAACGAGAAGTTCAAAAAGACATGAAGATGGAGGAGAAGCAGATAATTCAGGTGATGACATGGATGTATCATTTGATTGTGAATTTAATTTATCTGCGAACTTTGAACCAAATTCATTTGAATAAGCTTCTACTTGAGTTGAGTGGAAAGAAGCTATGCAGAATGAGTATGATGCACTCATGAAGAATGGAACTTGGAAGCTGGTTGACCCTCCAGTTGGAACCAAACCAATTGGCTGCAAGTGGGTGTACAAGAACAAATACAGATCAGATGGCTCACTTGACAAGCACAAAGCGAGGCTTGTAGCAAAAGGTTATGCACAGAAGGAAGGAATTGACTATAAAGAAACGTTTTCTCCTACAACAAAATGGGCTACCATCTGTACCTTACTTTCTTTTGCTGCTCGGAATGGGTGGAAAGTTCATCAGATGGATGTGAAGACTGCTTTCTTGAATGGAGACTTGAAAGAGAATGTCTTCATGTCTCAGCCAGAAGGATTTGTTGTGAAAGGAAAAGAACAAAAGGTATGCAAGCTTGTCAAATCCTTGTATGGCCTAAAACAAGCGCCTCATGCATGGTATGAAAAATTAACCTAGC
>LPNX011154963.1:17046-80984 GCA_001517045.1 Pseudotsuga menziesii | reverse complement strand
TATGTTATTGTAAATATTAGGAATATGAAGAGACTCTCGGATGTGTGATCCCAAGAGTCACTGTAAATGTATAAATAAAGGCATTCTATGGAGAAATAAGAACAATTCGGGAGTTATTCCACCTGACATTGGGGAACTTTGTTCTTCACACTCTTTGTCGGACACCGGTTCATAATGTATACAGGAGTTGCGACTACTTCACCCCAATACTCATTTGGCAAATGCTTGGCTGCCAACATGCTGCGTGCCATCTCCATGATGGTTCTGTTCTTTCTTTCAGCTATACCGTTTTGCTGAGGTGTATACCGTGCAGTGAATTGTTTCTGTATGCCATGGGTCTTGCAAAAATTTAGAAATTCATTTGAAACATATTCACCTCTTCTGTCAATCCTTAAGATCTTGATGCAGTGACCACTCTGGTTCTCCACGAGTGCCTTGAACTGCTGAAAATAACCAAATGCATCATATTTATGTTTCAGGAAATATACCCATGTCTTTCTTGAGTAATCATCTATAAAGGTTAGAAAATAGTTGCATCCACCAATGGATGATGTCTGCATTGGACCACAAATGTCTAAGTGCACAATTTCAAGTGGTGTGCATGCTCTATATGACTTTTCGACTGGAAATGTCTCTCTGTGCTGCTTGCCAAAAATGCACCCTTCACAAATCCTCTCTGGTCTGTCGATCAATGGTAATCCCTTCACCATATTATTTATGTGCAGTAGCTTTAGCCCACCAAAATTCATATGTCCAAATCTGAAATGCCACAACCAGGATTCATCCTGAACTTCTGTCTGAAATACAGCTTGCAAATTAGCGCTGCAATTTTCTCCCTTGTCGAGGATCTCGACTGTTTCTTCACTTTCTGCCTTGAATGTAGCTCCTGTCTTTGTCTTCCCTTTTATGTCGGGAACTATCCTCAATGGAAACAAGCAGTTGCTTGTCATTGGCACTTTTGCTATCAGCTGGTCGCTTGGACACTTGTCTTTGATCACACAGTGTTCATCTTCCATGTAGACTCTATAGCCTTTTTGTAACAACTGTCCAATGCTTAACAGATTATGTTTCAGACCTTCGACATGATAGATATCAGGGATATACTTACTCTCCCCCTGTTTGGTTAGAATATCAACAGTGCCTTTTCCTAAGACAGTAACTTGGACATTGTTTCCAAGTGTAACATCAGTTTTAACTGAAGTGTCTAGACTGGAAAATAGATTTAAATTACCAGTCATGTGGTTGTTGCAGCCTGAATCTAAGTACCATATGTCATGTGTACTTTCTTGAACAACATTGCATTCAAGTGGATATGTTGATGCCATTAACATTGCACTTGTCGAAGTGCTGGTGTTGGTCGATTGACTTGGGATTTGCCTTCCTTGGCCATATTGCTTCTTCCTGCATTCATATGCATAATGACCAAACTTCTTACAGTAATGACATTGAATTTTTGATTTATCAAACCTCTGGCCACTTGGATGACTTGGGTTCTGGTTATCTCCTCTGCCATCGACATTTGCAGGACTTCTGCCTCGTCCTCCTCTTGAAGAACTTCTTCCTCTCCCTTTGAAGTTGTTTCTCCCCCTGCCTCTACCACGGCTTATGGATGACTGTGCTGCAAATGCACCTTCCAATGATGTCTATGATCTGTTGATTCTGTGTTCATGATTGATGAGTGAATCTTGCAGCTCATTAATGGTAAATGTCGACATGTTTGTGTGTTCCTCTAAGGTCACAACTAAATTTTCAAATATTGGGGGAAGACTTCTGATAATTTTTTCAACAACCCTTTGGTCTGATATGGGTTCTCCATGAGATTTCAGTTGGTTTATCAACCCAACAACTCTAGTGTAGAATGTGTCTACATTCTCTGAATCTTTCATGGACAGAGATTCAAAATATTTTCTCAGAATATGCAGCTTGGATGTCTTTACCTTATCAAAACCTTGATAGGCAGTCTCCAATGTATCCCATGCTTCCATGGCATTAGTCTTTGCTGCTATTCTTGGGAGTATGCTCTCATGCATAGCTTGATGTATGAAAAACAGAGCTTTTCATACATCAAGACATCTTTCTCAGCCTGTGTGAGATTGTTATATGCTGCCATGTCTGCTGGTTCTGCATAACCATGCTGGACTATCTCCCAGACATCTTGACCTCTGAATAAAGCCTTCATTGTTAAAGACCAATATTCATAATTCTTTCCTGTAAAACTTGGAGGTTGCAATGAACCAGAAGTGGAAGCCATTTTTAATTTTTAATTAACTTTCCTTAGAAAATTAATTTCCACCTTTTAAGACAAGATTTCTTTCCTAAATCTTGGGCTGATATAACCTTGCTATATAACCTAGCTCTGATACAAGATAGCCAAAACCAAGCCGACTAAACTTGGGTTTAGGGCTCAGTCGATATTAAGTTTTAATTTTCACTTTTCACGCCGACCATTTTACCTTTTTTCTAGTCAGGTGAAACTTGTCTATGTCCGACTAGACAAGTTTATAAATTTTAGTCAGTCCTTCACTCGACCAAAATTACTTCGACTTACTTGTCCGATCGGTTTTTACCTCGACCACTTTTTACTTCGACCAAGTCGGTTGAATTCTTGTCTTCGACTAAGTCAGCTCACTACTCGCCTTCAACTAAGTCGGCTGCTTCAGTTGGTTGACTCGACCACTCAAGCCGGCTCGACCACTCTAGTCGGTTTCGACCACTCTAGTCGGTTCACTTTGGTCGAAATCTGCAGAATATGTTTCTTAGTCTAAAGACTTAAGAAATTACAAATGCTTTTCACTTGTGAGTAAGATGAAGTAAAATATACACATTTACAAATCCAAATAACTTATGAAAAACATATGCCCAAATATGTAGGAAGACTTGAGTCAACCAATGTGCCGTAAAACATGGAACTTTCACGCGGTGAGATTTTTATGGGTTCTTGTTCTTTTCACTTAACAGTAATTGTAAAAGACATTTACAGAAGTAAATTTGGAAATATGTGCGGCCAAACAATCATGCATTCAACCACAAACTATTTCATATATTTAACTATGCGGAAATACAAAGTATTACAAACTTGTCGGTTACAAACTAGTCGGTCCAGACTTGTCGGTCCAGACTCGTCGGTCTACAGAGCTTCAGCTCTTCAACTAAATCACATGCACAGAAGCTTGAGCTTCGACTTCTCTTTCTCACCCTGAGTTCCTTTGTTGTCTAATGTCTGTGTATGACTATGTGTAAACTGATTTACAATTTGCTTCTTCTATTTATAGGAAACCTGAAGATTGCTTCTACATGGGCCGACTGACTTGCCATTAAAGATTATAATAACTATCTACCTAACAACTTAGCTTCAGAAATAAATTCGATTGATTTGCATTGCCCACTCGTGGAATCTTCCTTCTTTTCAGACTGACAGACAAGATATTGACTTGTACAGACTCTGACAGAGACGGCTGGAAGTCAAGGACAGATCTGCGAGTAATTACATTTTTCCAACATTTTGTATCTAAACAAGACATCAATTAGGACACTTTAACGAAGTAAATTTGGAATGTATTTGTGATAATATGCCATCAGTGTGTCATTCCTTCTGCATCATGGTTTTAACTATCGCCATTAAATTTTGTTCTTCCCACGAGAACACACTGTTCAAGGGGTTTAGGACTCAGGTAGGTTGGTCTGCCTTTTAACGGCTAGATGGCAGTGCCAACCTGTCTCTTCCACACTCTGCTTCCTTCTTGCTTTCCTTGTCTTGTGATATTCGCGAAGGTAAAACACCAAAATGGATAAGAAAGCTTTCAAGGTTAAACTACATTGTGAGATGTTTTAGGCTTCATTGTTATTTCAGAGAAAATCCAAAAACAAATCGATTATGAGTGGGTACATGCAGTTAGTGCAAAGTTGTTCTTAGCTTTTTATTCCAACATTGATTCTGTTTTTTTTAGTTTGTCGAAAATGGTTTATGGGTGAAGCCCTATTTAAGGTTCGGTCCATCAATATTTCCATCCAAATTTCCTAATAGCGAAAGAGTTGGTCTGTATACTTCAGCAACATAAATCTTTCATGTGGGTCCCTAACACCCTTGACACTTTTTACTCAAGCTATAACATACATGTTCATAGCTTGTCATAAGAATATAATACTCTTTGTGCTCATAAACTTTTTCTATAACAAGGTGCTCCACAGTGCAAAAGTGGGACTAATATGGACTTGCAGTTAGTGAAAGAGCCTCGGAAGGGGCTGCAACTAAGCAATGTGAAGAACTGCAACCTCTGTTTAGCTCTGTCAAGCTCTTGATTGGTCTTGCATCTAGTGCATCTAGTGCCTAAATTGTGGCTCCCTCCAAGTGACATCGCCTTAAGCCTTAAGGCTTAGGCTCCTGACTGTTCAGCCTACTAGGTTACAAATAGGTTACAAATAACTTATAGCATATCTCTTTTGTCACATTAGTCTCACAAGTTCAACATCTAAACATCGAGCTTCTTGGCATGAAATCTAATGCCATATGTTCGCTAAACTGGGCTGTCAAACTAGCTAAATGATTTCAATTGCAAACTAGAAAGCAATTGCAATTATTTAGCCATCGGGTGCTAACTTTCCCAGGAAAACAGTTCAGTTCGTGAATTGCTCAAACAAGTTTATTAAGCCCTTTTCATCCCACCCCACCCCAGCCAAACCCCACCTCAGGTTTTGTTCAGAATCTTCAATGCTCAGAACAAGAAAATTATAAGCTCATTACCAAAGGATGAGAGAGTCGTTAAGGCTGACAACTGGTTAAAACTTTACTCCCAACCAAAAAATGTAAAAACAAGTGCTATATTTTTTTAACTTGAATAGCATACATACACATTCTTTACATTTAGAGTTCAAAGGTGGTTTCCAACTGAATTGGCATGAAAATGAGTTCTAACTAAGTTAAAATAGATTACTTGCCTCATAATTGCTGGAAACAAGGACCCGATTGCCCATTATTCTTCTCTATTCCATGCGTCCATTTACAATTTATCTGGACGATACAAGGCCAAACTGGACGCCTGTCAAAGTCTCCTGCAGGAACCACACAACTTCTTCCATCGTGCTAGTAAACGAAGTGACTGACTGCGTCACTCACTGGCCTTCCTTCCCTTTTCTTAGTCTGCAAGTAAAGAGCAAGCAAGCAAGCAACTGGTCTTCCAAGTCTATAGTTGAAAAGGAAGCAACCCTACAACGAAGCCAGCATAACAGAAGAAGAAAATGAAAGCGAAACAAGAGAAGAAAATGAAGATTGTGTGCAGAACCAGACCATGTATTAAACTACACCACGCTGTAGTTGACACGATCCTCCATATACCATTATGGAGCTCTGCCTGTCGAAGTGAATTCCTTGGTTAAGTGGTCACAGCTAGTATAAAGAGAGAATGGCACATGCATGAAACACACAAAATTACAGGTACATTAAATGCGTATCAACATTAAATCCAAAAAATAGTATTTATTTATTCTAGAATTACTTTCATTTATGAAAAGAATTATGTGACGGGCAGTGGAAAATTATTTATTCTTTTAATTGTAATATATTTTAAAATTCTGACAAGTAGCCTTCAAACCAGACAAAATTAGTCTTGTCATTGTTTTTGTCCAATAAAAAATTAATAATATCATATTTAAAAATTATAAAAAATGTTTTTAATTTTCAAATATTTGATTTAATATACATATTTTGGAAAAGCATTAGAAAACTATAAGAAATATTTTTCTTAGAAACGAAAGAAATGGAAAGTCAATGAAGTTTGACTTCTAAACGATTGCTATATATATGGTGCCGACGGAAGGTATAATAAAGTTGTGTTCTTTATTTCATTATAATTGTTTGGTAATTTTGTTGTTACAATTGATTTTTTTATTATAAATACTTCAATTAAGTGAAGTAAACTATAGTTGACTCAATTTTAATAAAGAATTTATATTTTATCAATAAATTTAAGTTTACTCTACATTATTATACCTGCCTCAGCAGGTATATAGTAATCAGTTGCTAGTCAACCACCTTTGACCTTCTATTAGTTTGCTGCCACCAAAAAATCAAAATCAGTTTTCCAAAGTTAAACTTTACAGCTTGCAAAAAAATATTTTAAATTTTAATAAAAATATTTGAATTTGCTATTTTGTAAACTTCCCATTGGCCAATCAGAAGTGATGTCATTCTTGGAGTTTGGTATCTGGTTTTCACTTGACACATGGCAATGATGACATCCGCATTTATTTTATTATTATGTTATTTATAATTCAAAGACTGAATTTGAACGTGCAGCTCTGGAACCTCGTTCTCTCCTTCCAGCATCTGCACTACCGCTCTCATCGGAAGGTCTACAATGGGCGTCTTCTTGTATGCACAGAAAACCGATCTTCAATACTCTCATCACTTGCTGTCTATCAAAATCATAATCACCCACAAGTCTCGAATCTATCACCTCCGTCTCTCTGCCTACAGCCATCATCGAGATCGCCGAAGTAGGGAAGTAACACTTAGCGGACTCAGCCCTTTTAATGTAGTTCTTGCGCCCTCCGATAATCTCGAGAACCACCATTCCAAAGCTGTACACATCGCTCTTCTCAGTGATCGCGCATTCCAGAAGCCACTCCGGAGCGAGGTAACCGGGAGTGCCTCTCATCGTGGTCACCACGGCGCTATCCATTCGACTCATTAGCGTCGCCATGTCGAAGTCGGAGACCTTGGCCACGAAGTTCTCGTCGAGAAGAATGTCCTGAGGCTTCACATCCAGATGAATGATCTTATATCAGCATTCCTGATGTAAGTAGGCCAGGCCGCGAGCTGTGCCCAATACGATATTGAACCTAATGGGCCAAGTCAGGAACCTTATCTTGCTCTCGTCGAAGAGCCATCGATCCAAGGAGCCGTTGGCCATGTGTTCGTAGATCAGGATCTTGTGAGATCCCTGCGCGTAGAAGCCCAGCAGTTGCACCAAATTCCAGTGATGGATTATGCCCAATATGGAAACCTCTGAGTAAAATTCCTTCTCGCCTTGCCTTGCGATCTCGAGTCTCTTCACAGCTACCATCGTAGCATCTTCAAGCACGCCCTCGAACACTGTTCCGAACCCGCCGGATCCCAGAACCTTTCCAAAACTGTTTGTCAGTGTCCTAATTTCCTTGAACGAGAATCTCCTTGCCGTCATTTCGGGAATACTGTACCTAGCTCCAACTGGATGTTCTGTCCTAGAATTGCCTGATTCTGGTTTCGACCTTCGGCAAGTCCTGAAAGGATGAAAGAAAATCAAAACCACTGTAGCTGCCACCAAACCGGCTACGATCACCTCAATAACCACTTTGTAGGAATCACTGCCATGCTTTGAGGCCTTTGGATTCTTGATTATATTCATGCTGCGCGCTTTGAGGAAAACAAAAATTTTGTTGTTGGGGTCTCCGCAAGTGTCCTGAGCTGAGACGAAACGACGAAGCAAGATTTGGATTCGTCCACATAGAAGGAAGCTATGCAAGAACAATTTTTTAAACAGTAGTCTGAACATTTTTCCCTTGTAGGCATATTAAGAGGAACTGCATACCGGTTATGATAGTATTCCATTCCTGCAAGAGAAAACATCTGCCAGTTTCCATTAAAGTTGGCGCAGCTAGGTATCTCAGATAATTGATAGCCTGATCCATTGAAATTGGATTCGCTTCCTATGTGATGCGTACCATTGTTGGCACATTTACATCGTTGATTCTCTTGAGAGCAAACCCAGTAGTTGCCACAAGAGCCTGGCAATTGGCATTTACTCATTGCTTCAGACAACAGTTGGAAGTGCTCTGCAAGCCCAGCTGCATATCCTCTCAAATTTCCATCATAATCCAGTCTTATGCAGATGGCATCGAAAGATGAACTCGGCTCAACGGCACGAGAGGGGTAATAATACGGAGAAAAGGATGAATTATCGCAAATATTGGATGCACTAGTGCTAATCGTATAATGTAGAAACTTCAAACCGAGACTTGAATCGGTCCATGAAATAGACACATTGAAGGAAATGCCTGAGCAATTTTGGTCGAGAGCGAGCGCGCTCTTATTGTAGACATTCCACATCTAGTAAAGCTCGAAGAACGCAGGATCAGATCCCCTGATGTAGAGTCCTAAACCCTCGGGCCTCACTTGCAGGCTATATATACCCTGTGATAGATTATAAGGTGACGATCGGCTAACGAGCGCTTCCCCTTGACGGAGGAATTGGCCAAGCCAAAGCATATCAGTGGGATTATCACTGCTTTGCCAGATAGTGGAGTTCTCCTTGCCGAGAATTTGGGGCAAACCGCCACTGAATAGTCTCATCCCCGTAACACCCTTACGGCCCGTGTTCGTCGACCATATGATTCTCCTACGGCCAGAAGACAATGATAGGCCATTAATGGAGTCGGAGAGCACCATATTCCATCAGACTGCAGCTCCAGAATCCCGTTTTGCGAGACGGGTGTATCTCCGTTGGCAGCCCACACAACCTCACCATTTTTCTGCAAATTCGATCCACACAACACAATGGATAGAACATACTCGTTCTCTCTCATTTCAACAAAGCTCTAGAAGGACCAGGATTTCATCCCGGAAGCGTTGCTCGGATGAACAATATGGGTGATAAGGATTGCAGGGGCGTTGTCTTCGTTATCGAGAAACACGGAAGCTACTGTCATAGTCACGTCGGAAATAGACCAAGTTGTGTTGATGGTGAGGAATCCATCAAAGTTCTGGGCATTTGCGGCCCAGTGAGTCAGAATGAACATAAATGAGACAGTGCAGATTAAGCTGTAACAGAACCTGTATCCTTTCGTCATGATCTGTATAGCAACTCAACAGTCCGAAAAAGTAGCAAAAGCGCCGATGATCCATTGCAACAACGCCAATACGTAAAGGAGAGCTGTTACAAGAGATCCATCTCAAATTAATTACTTAACTTTAAAAAATCTATCATTACCTAGTCAAGCTGGCCACAGTTGACTCTTAAATTGAAGTGTACGATTCCCAAACGTTTTGGCAAACACATGAGTTAACAGGTGTTAGCTTAGCTAGGTTTGGCTTTTGAAATACATGAGATGCCAACAAGTGCAAGATACCAAGGCCGATATGAAATGTGGATGATAAAAAGAGCATTGACTTCATTTTGCGGTGTTGCAGGGTGGCAACATGGCTGGATAGAGTCCATACTTCGAATGAGTTTGAATATTATTCGCAAGTTCATACCAAGCAGTTGATATGTTTATCCGTATTATTAATTAAAAAGATGTGGAAATTAATTCACATATATCGATTATTTTTAATAATTTTATGTTCTTAATTAAAAAATATTAGTAAAATTATAGTATCAAAAGTGATATATCTACATCTAAAAACATGTGTAATGGTCTCAATTGACATATACCTCTATCTTATTGGTAGTGACAAAAGCTCTCCTATTCACAAAGACAAGTAAACTCATTTTGGATCTTTAATTTCAAGGACTTACTTAATAACTAATTAATTGATATACACATAGAAATATAAACAATGACAGTTACAAGAAGTAACAAGTAATGCAACAACCTATAAACAACAAGTAATCTGACATACAAATATAAGTACCATGGAAACAAGTAATACATTGTTTCTTTAACTTTTAGCTTTAAACTATATACAATATCACAATAAAATATTTCTAAGAGACAGGTATAAGCAGCCTTGTTGCTATTTCACTTGTTATTTTTCTTTTTCTTGTTAACTTTTACTTTATCCTTTTAATAACACTATTTCAATTACGAGAAGTAAATTCTAATTGACTCAATTTTGAATAGAGAATTCATATTTTCATATGTTTAATGTTCTTAATTAGATGGATAAATCTAAGTTTAATTTATATTATTATTTTTTCTTGGTTATTGTTTCTTAGGAATAAAAATGTTTATTTTTGTGTTTAGAGACAAATTTCACAACATGACATGAGGGAAATCTTGAAAAGTGTAACGATCATATCTTATGGTACTTTAATTAATATAATATTAATAAAAAGTGATTAGTAATATGAAAGATAAACGCTCCACATGTGGGTGTTACTTGGAGGGATAGGGTGCGTGTGGAGGAGTCTTCGGAGCTCTCACTCCTCGCTCCATGTGGTTTTCATTGAATACACATTTCATGCAAATTAATATCATCTAAACTTTGAGGCCAAAGGCTTCATTGTATCATGTTGTCGCCGAGTTGTATGCTTGGGTCGAAGGTATTGTTTTCATGATGGTGCTCTGTAGTGGATTTATTGCTTATATGTTAATTTCATAATGGATTACAAGTGAAAAGTTGGTGCATTCAGAACTGCTGCAAATGACAAGTGGTTTGTGTTCTCCAATGGTGCAAGGTCGGACGTCTCTATGTGAAGGTGGTGCGTATACAAGAAGGTGTTCACCTCCCTCTCTCTATTTTATTAAGCTTTTGGATATTTCCCACTCGAATTTGGTTCCAGGATTTACGGTAGAGTCACAAGATCGTTCACCTTTCTCGGGCTTCAAAGATGTCAAAAAGGTTGAGGCCCACCCCCCAAAGGGATAGAAAAGGAAGAGGTGGTGTTGGACGTAGAGGTTTCACTGATTCTTCTAATAGTGGTTTTGATAGTTCAGTACCAGGTCACCTGCTAAATTTATGAGATGAATGGGAGGAAGAAATGGTGATTCAACATCTGTTAGGTAGGCGTGCTTAGGTCCGTTGATGGAATTATTGGTGCGTAATGAATATGTTGGCCTAGGTTCTATTGCAAACCCAGAATTAGGTCGAGGATAACATCCCTTAGTATTCTCAAGTCTCCAACACCTATTGTACATACTTCTTCCGCCCCTACTCCTTTGCTAGTCTCCATACTAACGGAAGCTCCTAAAGGAAACCTTGCTGGTGGGAAACTAGGAAAACAAAAAGTTGATGAACCTCATACTGAATTGGACAGAATGAATATAGCTTCCTCCATGGTGCAGGCCTAGGTCCCTAGGCCTGCCATATTCTAGGTCTTGCAATGGATTTCTCAAGATCATTCATTCCTTTCAATACAGTCTCAGAACTCTGTTACATTCCCCATTTAGGTATGGGGATAGGAATATCATGAAGCTACCAACATATCCAATAACGACATAAACTTAAATAAACTGTAGGAGTCTTCCTTGTACACACATACCTTCCTAATTTCAAGAGCATCTGACTGAGCAAACTCACTTCAATCCATGGCCTTTACCCATTTTGCTTGATCTTTAGAATGGATTCAACTTCTTCTTGTCTCAAAGTGACTGGAAGTGTCCTCAGCATAAACACAATTCGTCCTCACCACTCTGTAGCCACCACTGTCACAAATCTACACATTCTGGCGATCTCCATTTCTGGATAACTCGACTACTCTTTGACAACAACTAATTTCTGGTATACACACTGATATTTTCTATCCCACCTTCCTTCTAAATACTCGAAACCACAATACATAGGGATTTGACTTCCCATTCTTTCCTCCAAACGCTTGCAACCATTCAATGGCCTGGTCGTTGCCCTCCTTACAGACTCATTCGATGGTCATACAACGCACTCAACAAATACACTCTATCGTGCTTCTCCAGAATAGAAAACCTCTTGTCACTCGAATGTTGTCCTCCTCTGGTCACTCGAACGTTGTTTTCCTCTGCCAGGCTATACACGTTCTGGCTGCACACAGATTGATCACTATTGTATTAAAACTCTGTATAAACGCCTGGTCTATATGATAATTGGACACCCCTTCTCAGCAACCCATCCAATGCATAGATTGGGTTCTACATATCAAATCAACCGATCCATTTAATCATTCACCAAAATTCAAAACTCATTCAAATACACAACTTAACATAGAATTCCTGAATCATCTTCTCATTCATAAAAATATAACTATATATACTCAAATAACTCTATTATGTTTTGTTTATGGCCCGATTCAACATTATGTGGCCAAAACTATTAAATTCTCCAATTGAACCTCTTATTTCCCTTGGGATTACAATATATAGAAGATTGTATCTTCCAGCTGATTAACAAATCCCTATATTCCTGTAACTACTTCTAAATATAGAACCTCATATTTATCCCTTTCCTATGGCTCGTTAAACAACTTCTTGTACTCTTGCAATAAGTTCTTAGATCTTTTGAGCTGACCTTGATTCATTCCATTAATTTAGGAATTGGTTTTTCGTGACTTGTGACTACAGTAACACCTCTCAACTTATGATTCACCATCAAACCTATGACTCACTCTTTTGAATTAAAACTTCTAGAACTTCCTAGTCCTATACTTGGGACTAAGAATATTTACATAAGTTTTACAATGATCTTACGATCAACCCTTTCGTGGGATAGTGATAAGACCCTAGGTCTATTCAACCTTTAGTACCTTGGATTGAGAGCTAATGCTCCTGCATTAGATTCCCATAGTAGAAAGAAAACATGACCACCTGGTCATGTATCTTCAATTCCTGTCTTCCTGGATCCCAAAATTTTGTTTGCTACTGCTCATAAGCTTCATTGTCATCATTTCTTGCTGGCTGTAACCTTCCAGGCTTCCAAACTTTGTGTTGCAATGCTCCACTGTCTCCACCTTCAGAATTTTTCATCATTAATCCAACTTCACAATGGACTGATTGCTTTAATTTGTTGTAGCTTCTCTTGGAAAACTATATTAAGTTCCACAAATAATCTTTCTGACCATCCAGTCTGTTTTCTTGTGGACATCTACTGCTCATTTGTGACTGGATATATACTTGCACAAAAATACCATAAGTCTCATTCCACCTTAATTCCATCAACTCATCAATACCTTCTTGCATGAGTTGGCTTTTCCATTTCTTCCCTGCAATAGAATGACTATTTCCCTATTTAGAATCTTCAATTCTGCCTTTAGCTACCATATTGTCCTCCAAGACAATTTCTTCTTCTGCATTCTCCTTTAACAAATGAAATGAAATTTCATTTTCTTGAACCAATTCAGTTTCAACATTCACTATCTCCATTATCCATTTGTACATTGTTTGAAACATGTTCTTATTGTTGGTTATTTGCAACTGAATTCCGCCATATGTAAGAGTCATAAAACTCTCGCTTTCCTTTGTTTAGCCACACACATTCCAAAAGATGCTCAAGGCATATAAATACCTTCTCCATTGCTGCTTCACAATAGTTTCAACACTGTCACCTTCAAAACCTTCAGATTTAGTTTCTTTTATCTCAGCATTATCTAATGATCTGAGATCTCCTGTCTGCTTCAACTCTGTAATTTCATCTTCAATTTGTTGGTTGCACTCTACTTTTTCTGCCACCCATACATCCTTAATGCTTGTGAAGACATCTCCCTCTACATAATTCATTTGATGTCTATGAACTTTAGCTTTACTTTCAAGAAGTAATTCATACTTTGTTTTTTTGAATGTACTAACATACTCATTCATCCTTCCTTTTGTGCTAGCCAATACATCAGGAACTTGGAAACTAGCATGCATTTCTGTCTCAACCAAATCTTGAGACACGTCTTCATCATTATCTACAATCACATCCTCATATTCACATTCCTTCAGCGAATATTCCAGTAACTCACCTTCTACTTGACATTCCTCAAGTATTTCATTAACTCGAACTTGTCTTCATCAAAAAGACATTCATCATCATACTTCACTTCACAGTTTTCATCCATCTTTAAGACAGTTCCATAAGACTATCTATCTCCTGCAAAACCTGCAAGCATACACAAATTGTCAATTTTTAAAGCATAAGGATTTATAGCCCCATCTAATTCCTCTGTGAGCATAACCTCCTAATGGCTTGAACCATCCAAGCATCTCATGAGATCCTCACTTGATCTCCCTTCATCACTCTTTCCAAAAACTGCACTTAGCTCAGGTTCACAAATGTGAACAGACACATGATACTCATCTTCTTGAGTTATTCCTGCAACCAATTTACTCTTGGCATCTCCCTTTGCAACTCAACCTCTTTACCATATTTTGTAAACATTTCATCTAAACACTTGACCCCAACTTCTGTAGGATCATCTTTTGAATTCGCCTTTTGGTCTAGGTTTTCAGTCCACATAGTTTTCAGTAAATGTACTTCACCTCTATGTTTTCCATCCTCAACAATCAGACTTTCCTTATTTATTGTAGCAGTAGAATTCTCTAACACCATTAAACCTTCGTGCTTCTTTGAGTCTTCCACATAGTCCATGAGACTCACAACGGACTTCTTTTCAACACCTCTATCTTTTGTTTCTGCTATAAGAAACTCACCTACATGCCCATTGATTCAAACTTTCTTGATATTGTCTTAAGGAGGTAACTCATCACCTTCTATACCTGCATCCACAAAAATTTCATTAGTTTCAAAAACATAAGGCATTTCAACCCCAGCTGATGCCTCTCTCCTTGCTTTTTGGCCCAAATTCCTCCAATGATTCTTGAGACTTTCATCAAGTCTCTCTTCTACATTCTCACTCTCTTCTTCACCAAGGATTTCATCTTGTTCAGGTCTACATATGCAAACCCCTTCTTCATGCTCATCCACTCTAAGTTCTTCCCAGATAATTGAACCTTGCTTATGTCTCAACTTTAAAACATGCCATTTCACCTTCTTCTTTTTCAATATCCACCCATAGTACTTTTCTTCCTCACTGAGTCTCTCCTTGATCTCAGCCATCTCTTTTTCAAATCCTTCTTGACTCATCCGTCTCTTCGTGCCAGTGGCTTTGGCATCTTCTTTCAACTCATTCCGTCTCTCCCTTGAACCCCTTTTATGACTATCAACAGTCATCTTCACTTCTTCATGAAATTTTCCTCAAGATCTTGGTGAACTGCACTCTCAGCCTTTGCAGTGAACAAGTATTTTTCACCTTGCCACAAATAACTCACCCAAGCTTTTCTCCATGTTTGGTCTTTTGATATTCTCTGGTTTCTTCTTCTTAGAACCTCTTGAGCATTCAATGCTCCTTCTCAAGATTTCACTTATGTAGTCACCTTTCTCTAACGGGGTAATAGGAAGGATAGGCTTACTCTGACTGGTATGATCAAGCGAGCAACAAATGTAAAGGTAGTTTCTAAAATAATGCGCTTTTAGCGTGCCTCTGAATGCGCTTCCTTACCGACTCGTGGCTTGTGCTTGTTTCGGTGGTGCTTGTTCCCGTTGGCTGAGGTAATATAGATGTCAGTCTCTGGATGAGAACTTCACTACCCTCGTTCCTTTCCAATCTTTAATTAGAAACACCTGCAGCACTATTGGTGCTATGGGGTTCTATCACAACTTTCCAATAGAGATTTCCTACTCTCCTTATCACAATTCTGAATTGTACAATCTACTTCCAGCTCTTACCACAATTTCTCCAACAATTTCTAGTCCTGACTTCTTGACTGAAACCATTCTCTATTGGCACGTTCTGTTGCAGCATTCCTTCACAAACTTTTCACTAGCAGGATTAACCTTGCTCTAATACCAAAATTGGTGCGGGACTAGGTCCCTAGGCCTGCCATATTCTAGGTCTTGCAATGGATTCCTCAAGATCATTCATTCCTTTCAAAATAGTCTTAACACTTTGTTACATTCCCCATTTAGGTATGGCTATAGGAATATCATGAAGCTACCAACATATCCAATAACTGCAAAAACTTAAATAAACTATAGGATCCTTCCTTGTACACACATACCTTCCTAATTCCAAGAGCATCTTACTGAGCAAACTCACTTCAATCCATGGCCTTTACCCATTTTGCTTGATCTTCAAAATGGATTCAACTCCTCCTTGTCTCAAAGTGGTTGGCAGTGTCCTCAGCATAAACCCAAGTCGTCCTCACTACTCTGCAGCCACAACTGTCACAAATCTACACATGCTGGCGATAACTTGACTACTCTTTGACCACAATTAATTTATGGTATACGCACTGGTATGTTCTATCCCACCTTCTTTCTCAATACTTGAAACCACAATACACAGGGATTCGACTTCCCATTCTTTCCTCCAAACAGTTGCAAACATTCAATGGCTTGGTCACTCCCTTCCTTACAAACTCATCTGATGGTCATACGACGCACTCAACAAATACACTCTGTCATGCTTCTCCAGAACAGAAAACCTCCTGTCACTCAAATGTTGTCCTCCTATGGTCACTTGAATGTTGTTTTCCTCTACCATACTATACACGTTCTGGCTGCACGCAAATTGATCACTACTGTACTAAAACTCTGTATGAATGCCTAGTCGGTATGATAACTAGATGCCCCTTCTCAGCAACCCATCCAATGCATAGATTGGGTTCTATAGATCAAATCAACTAATCCATTTAATCATTCACCAAAATTCAAAACTGATTCAAATACACAACTTAACATAGAATTCGCGAATCATCTTTTCATTCATAAAAATATAACTATATATACTCAAATAACTCTATTCTATTTTCAATTCTATTTTCTTTATGGCCTGATTCCACATTTCGTGGTCATATCTATTGAATTCTCCAACTGAACCTCTTCTTGCCCTTGGGGCTTACAATGTATAGAAGATTATATCTTCCAGCCGATTAACAAATCCCTATATTCATGTATCTACTTCTAAATATAAAACCTCATCTTTATCCCTTTCCTATGACTCGTTAAAAATATTCCTATACTCTTGCAATAAGTTCCTAGATATTTTGAACTAACCTTGATTCATTCCATTAATTTAGGAATTAGTTTTTCGTGACTCGTGACAACATTGACACCTCTCAACTTATGATTCACCAGTAAACCTATGACTCACTCTTTTGAATTAATACTTCTAGAACTTCCTAGTTCGATACTTGGGGCTAAGAATATTTAAAATAAGTTTTGCAATGATCTTACGATCAACCCTTCCTTGGGATAGTGATAAGACCCTAGGTCTATTCAACCTTTAGTACCTTGGCTTAAGAGCTGATGCTCCTACATCACTCCATCTACTACAAGAGCAAAGTGTAACATAGTGGACAAATCAATCTCGACTCTCCTTTAGAAAAATGCAGCTTTTATGACCAAAGAAGCCATGAATGACTCTTCAGGCTCAACAACTTATAAATTCCCCATTATAAAGGAGAAACCAGAGACCAAGGAAGCACGATGCAATACTGAGTAATTTGCAGTCTCATCATTTTCTGTTTTCTTATAGTGTTTAAGCTTTAGAGTTTTTAAGGACGATGATATGGTTAGTAGTTTTTACAGTCTCTTTTCCTCAGCCTGCGTGGTTTTTTTTATTATCAAAAGCACATCAAGAATTTATATCTAGGCATAAGCCTTGTTACCATTTTCTTGAAAATTTTTGGTTGGGGGACATTCTATGATAAACATAGCATAAACAATTATGCTCCAGTAGTTAGTTTGTTGCAGAAGTCAAATACTTCTTAGAAGCTCTTCAAAGACTGTTATTTTCATGAACACTTGTGCATGTACTCTTTTTGTTGTATATTAATATAATTTTTGAGAGTTGTATATTAATATAATTTTTTCATAAAACTTAAAAAATAAATATGAAAAATAAATGAGAGTATAACTTATGGTGATTTAACTCATCACAACTATTATGATTTAGGAATGCTTATTTAAAGTTTTTTAAACATAAAAATTAAATTCTAAATAAAACCAAATAACTTCTATCATTTTTAAGATCCAATATCATCATTATATATATATATATATATTATACAAGATTGGAGTAATTGGTAATGAGTAATTGAGATAAATAAATGGTAAATAAAAGATCAAAAATTTAAATCTTATCTAGATATTTAAAAATATACAATACATTAAAAAATAATAATCCTAAAACACTAAAAATAAAAATTATAATATATCTTAATATAAATATTTCATTCTTAAATACATAACCCCTAAATTCATGTCCCATGTCCCTTTCATATAGTGAAATGACATCCAATCATTCCATGTTATTACATATAGTAAAAATGATCATTGTGAGCATGTCCAAATCTTCCAGAACATGCACCTCCATATTAAATAATTTAAATATTTTGGGAGAACCTCAGACCAAATGGGCAAACAATTTTCCCAAACCCAAACTTTAATTGTAGGTAATATGGATACTTGTGGGTGTATATTGCATAACTTTGGCGGATGTCAATTATTGGTTTGTGTTATTTTTGGTAAGTAATTTTGTTAGATTTTTGTTAAGTATATAATAAAAACTAATTTCTTCATTACTTAAATTCTTTAATAAAAATTTATTAATAAAAAAATTCTATCATCATAATTGAAAAATAACTCTTTTAATTAAAAGTAATATGAAGATAAAATCTCACAACATAAAAAAAAATAGTTTAAAAAATAAAGATGAAATGAAATTCCAACCCTGACCAACTCTCCTGAAAGAGCACCTCCATCTTTTAGAAAATCTGCATCTCCATCTTAACACAACTAGGCTGAATGGAACGTTTCTAGAAACCCCTTTCTAAATGACTTCAACTACAACTCGGCTGAATGGAACGTTTCTAGAAACCCCTTTCTAAATGACTTCAACTAGTAAAAGAACACCTCCAAATCAAAGAAGCTTCCTTTTAGACATGTCACGTGAGGTATATCAAAGAGGCATATTTACTTTCACACGTGTCGTCTATCAAAGAAGCTTCCTTCCTTCTTTTATGCTTTTAGTCAAAGCAGGACATTTTTGGCAATTGTTCAATTCCCTATCTGCATTTTCTGTGATCCATATTGTATTTTCAATGGGCGCTGACATTGCTTCTAATCTTCCGCGTTCAACATCTGAGCTGCTTCCCCCCATTTTGAGAGCAATCCTATATAAACCCCTTTGACCACCCACCATTCATCGCACCCTCCATTTTCTAGTTTCCTCTAATTCTAAATCATACGCACAGGCAATCGTGCTCAGCTTAGCTTTTTATTTTTTATCTTTTTCCTTTTGGGTTTTTTCGCTAATTTGACTGGGAGCTCACCAGAACAGTATTCTTCCGTCCATCACTTTAAAGTCAAAGTAATTTCTATCTTCATATTTATATATCTCTTTCAATTCCTTCCCGTGATATCATGTAAATCCAATTGCATAAGAGATCTTGAATCAAGAGTGTTGTTTAATTGTATGCAACACATCAGAAGTAATGACGTGGATCTCAGCGTGTACAAGGGCAAGGTTTTAATCATTGTCAACATTGCCTCTCAATGGTATTTCTCATTACCATTTTCTTTCACTTTCAGAACTTTCATTTCATAGTGCAAAGCTTATGTTATTAAATGGAACAAAGATAATTATTTATAGGCCTTATAGCTATGTAATTTTGTTTAATCAAACTTACTAATTGGAAACTTCTATGAATTTTTTTTCTTGCAGCGGGTTGACCACCTCTAACTATAATGAGCTCAATGAAATTTATGCAAAGTACAAGGTCAAGGTATATTCTCTCTCACACACATATATGTTACCTAAAGTTTTACCTAAAGTTCTTGTTAACAAGTTCAATGAACAAATTCTAAAATCATTGTATCTTGTTAACTAGTTCAATGAACAAATTCTGAAATCACTGTATATTTGGGGTACATTACACCAAATTTATTTTATTGAGAAGCTACAAAGTTTGCAAATTACTTAGCCTAGCCTTAAAATATATAATGGGGTTCCATGGTATTTACTTAGTTTTAGTTTTACACTGAAGAACCTCACTGGAATTCACAAGTTAAAAAATTTGTGACAACTAAAGGATTCTGGAAAACTATTTGTAGGATTAGAAATACTAGCATTCCCATGCAATCAATTTGGTGGAGAGGAGCCACGTGGTAATGCATAGATTGCAGAAGTGGTCTTGTAACATCCCTAAATTTTGTAAATAAAAAAATAATTATTTAGTGTAATTAGCTTAGAAGTTATAATTCAAAATTCCTTTGTCATGCGCTACTCACGTTATTAACTAACTGCAAGATTCAAGAACTTGCGGCTTGCTTTACTTTGTGAACTGTCGTTGACTGTTTTTACAGTCTAGTTTTGGTTGCAAGGTTGTAATTTTTCTTGTAGCTCATTCAGTTTATTACACCTATGGGTTGTTTAAAGGAGCAGGTTCTAGTCTTACTTAGTCTTTATGACTAATGCATAAAACCTTTGCCTTCCCTTTTTGCAAGTGGATAAGATTAGTTGAAAGTGTTGCTTTGACACCATCCTATGCTCAAGAATATCAAGACGACTTAGTCTTTATGACTAATGCATAAAACCTTTGCCTTCCCTTTTTGCAAGTGGATAAGATCAGTTGAAAGTGTTGCTTTGACACCATCCTATGCTCAAGAATATCAAGACGATAAGAAAGGGGTGGTTCATCTTGACTTGTAAAGCATCGTAAATATCCTAGCTTAAACTATAACATATGTTTAAGTAGAATATCCAAACCTTGGAAAACCATGATAACTCATAGTTTAAACAAATGTTATACTTCCATGGGGAAGATTTTTAGCACAAGGTTTGGTCTTTAGATAAGATACGACTATGGTTTAACCCTTGGGATCCACCTTGGTACAAATATCCAGCCAAAAGTATGGGTTTTAAATGTGGCAATGTCAAAGTATTTACGACAAGTTAGTACTAAAACCCTAGAGGTTTTAAAGCTCACCAGAAATCGAGGTGAACTATCCAAAAGAGGCTTGGAAGGGTTGTGATTGCGTTTGTCTGTTTGATTCAATCTCGGCCTATTAATGTTCTTGATCATCTCGTAACGCCAATGGTGGAGGAGCCATGTTACTCGGCCCTCGACACCTTCGAATACTACGCAGCCAAGAATTCTTTACTGGTGTTTTGGTCTTTGGCAACATGTAGCGACAAGGATGCAATTGCTTGTAAAACATTTCTGGAGTTTTAGTCTCACATTTGATTTTTTTTGGCACTCTTCTTGACTCTTAATATTCTCAATGTGCAGGAGACCATTCGAATCATCCACCGCAACAGATCAAGGGTTGACAACAGAGGCGAAAGGGTTTGTGTTTCAGGTAAGATTAGAACCTTCCCTTTTGGTTTGTGAGTTGACTTACTTTCTCGTAAAAAATATTGGGTGTCGACTCTGTATGGGCCTTAAGGGTGCACGATGTACTTCCTTATCGATCGTGAGGTATTTTGAAACTTGCCTGTAATGTCTTCTATTTAGGCGTAAAAACAGTCCTAGTAATGCTTTTAGATGTGGTAAGAGCTCGACGAGGCTTCAGTTTTGAGAAGTTTAGCGATAATGGGGTTCTATTTTTATTTATGAAAATACTTTGAGGGGTTCCGCCCAACTCTGTGACAGATGTAAGAGCTATGTTGAGAAATGTACATAGCTTGAGAAATTATTGTAGAATCGTTATGTAAACTATCTAGTTGATTAATAGCTTGTGTATATTCTGTATTTTACAATATGGCCGAGAGTTTATTATATGTAGATGAAATCTTCAATTCAAAGCTTTTACGCTCTTGTAGCTGCGATATCATTTCTTTTATTTATACTCACCCTTGAAAAGGGTCGTGGATCCATTTGTCGAATGACTACCTACTTAAATTACTGATGTTCTACTATCGATCTTCAGGTTACTTTGATGTATAAGAATTAGTATAAAACATTTCTTAGGGTTCCACTGTTATGATTACCAAACCTGAATGCTTTGCTTCGTCCACAGAAGCAAATTCCAAAGCGTCTATACGGACATCTTTGGGGAAGGTATTGTCCCAAGGCAGGATGAACAATCATTCTTTCTGGATTAGCTCTTCTAGTGTCTTCGATGCTTGAGCTATCCTTTCTTCGACTGCAACTACTTCAGCAGTAGTTGGCGGACTTCCACAGCTGTAGAGTCTCTCATATAATTCTTTTCTCATCTGAGACTCTGTCATGGGAGCTTTCCCTTTCGCTGGATCCCTAGGGAGATCTCCTTTATCTTCTCCAGCTCCCGAACTACTATCTCCGGTAGAAAACATCTTCAAAGCTTTCGGCTGTGGCTTCTGAGCAGATTCCCTGGTTAACATGTCAGCCAAGCAATTCAAATATCCAGGCTTATAAACAATTTCATAATCAAAACTGCTTAACCAAGAAAACCATTTTAAAATTCTACTACTATTCTCAGCCATCAAACTTTCATTTCTGAATATGTCGGGCATGATCTTCAAGTCAGTTCTGATGATGAACTTGACAGGTTTCAGGAATAACTTGAAGTGCATAACAGTCTTCTTTACAGCCAATGTTTCTTTATGGCTAGACGGATATTTGAGTTCGGCTCCTTTGAATGCGCCGGATCCGTAGCCACATATATTTTCTCAGTCATTAATGGCTTCTAGCAAAACACCACCCCATGTGGACTGAGAGGCGTCTGTTTCTATAATAAGTTGGCCATTACCAGTAGGCAGAGAAAGGGGAGGCAGTTCCATAACCTTTAGCTTTATTTTCCGAACTGCATCAGACATTTCAGCAGACCATTTTGGTGGATTCTTTTTTAATCTCTGTTGAAGAACTTTGATATCTTCGGCCTATCCTTTGTAGAAGGGCCGAATGTAATTCAGAGATCCTAAGAATCTCTGCAACTGCGTCTTGTCCAGTATTTCATCAGGAAACTTTTCAAAGCATGACAAGACATGATTTTGGAGGATTACCTGTCCTCTCTAAATTTTGAATCCTAAGAATTCAATCTCTGTTTTACCGACTTCCATCTTTGGCTCAGACAGGACTAATCCATGCTTGTATACTAATTCGTAGAATTTCTGTAGATGCTTCAGGTGTTCCTGCAGACTGTGAGAGAAAATTAGTATATCATCAATGTAAACCAATGCCCAGTTATATTCTCTGAAAATGTCCTCCATGCGCTTCTGAAATTCAGAGGGGGCATTGTTGATTCCAAATGACAACACTCTCCATTGATATTGTCCTCTGGGAACCACGAATGCTGTCTTGAATATATCTTCAGCTTTAATGCCAATCTGGTAAAAACCAGACTTCATGTCGAACTTACTGAAGATAACACAGCCATTTATTCTCTGTAAAAGGCTGGCTTTGTTGGGGAGAGGATAACGGACTTTCTGCAATGCTACATTTAGCGGCTTATAATTAACCACTAACCTTGGCTTACCTCTCTTCTGCTCAGAGTGCTTATTGACAATAAACGCTCTACATGCCCACGGGCTCTTAGCCGGTTCTATCAAACCTTTCTGTAGTAAATCCTTAATCTCTGTGTCACAGAACTGAACTTCTGAAGGTGACATCAGAGCAGCTGATGCTTTCATCGGTCTGATCTTCTGCTGAGGATCATAGGGCAGTGAGACGAAATACTTTTCACGAGTCCAAAAGGCATTTGGACTGTCTGAGCAGCAATATTTACGGAGTTTCTCATAAATCTCTTTAAGAGCTTTTTCTCCATGTAATTCTGAGAAAACCTTACTTCGCTCCATTTTCATGAGCTGAGCAGTATTGGGTAACTGTACAGGAAACGGCTCAGGCTGGGGATAAACAGATGGAGCTCTGAAAGACAAAGGCAATCTAACAAACTTGTTATCGAATGTACAAATGAAAAACTGTTTCTGGTGGTTAACAAAATAAGGGCTAACTTGCTGAAGAAAGTTAGATCCTAACACTACATATTCACTCATGTCATCCATTCGGTAAATGGTTAATTTTCTACAAACATTCTTGAATGTGACAGCTATCTCGGCTTTAGCCTGTAGACGAATGGGTGCTCCATTAATCGTTGTTCCGCCATCAATAGTCTTTTCCCAATAGTAACTAGGAAGGGTTGAACCACGAGCAAGATTTACTTGACAACCTGAATCTATCATACAAGAAAGAGTATATGGGTTATATTCACAAGGATCAAAAGAAACAGGAATAAACAGCTTCGGACCTGAAAGCATAGACAAACTGATAAGGTTCTGTGGAGGTGGAGAAGGAGGAGGAGACTGTTTAGCTTCTTCCTTCTGTTCTATACTTTCCAAATCAAGAGCACTCTCATAGTGCTTGCTGAGATCATCGTCCGATGATTGATCTCTTTCAATTTGAATCACTTTGACCTCGCTCTTCAAATCTTCTATCTTCCTGCAGAGTTCTCTGAGTTCTGCTTGTTTTTCTCTGATCTCTAATTTCAGCTTCGCTTCTCGGCTTCTTCTGAAGCTCTGCCTTTCTTGATGCCCTTCTGGATAATTCTTATACAGATCTGCTGGGCTATATGACACAGAGGCTTCATATTCAATCTTCTATTTTCCTTTGCAGGCTTCTAGCTGCTTGCTTAATTGCTTCGTCTTTTCACTGAGATAACTGCGCTCAGGAAACTGATATGGTTCAAGCTCTGAGAGTCTGAGATCTAGAGCAGCTATTTCTTTTTCTAATTCCTGCTGAGTTGCTGGAGAAGAAAACATGAAGAAATTAAACATATTAATGCTGAAATCAAAATCAGGTATCTCGAACCCCCCTAAATTTGCTTCCGAGTCAGAATCAGCATATGAGGAGGCGGGAGCAAATTTATTAAGCTCAGGCTGGAGTTCAGGTTCTGACTGGCTGGAATAGTCAGAATCAGAATCAGATGGAAGATATATACATTCACCTGTGGGTTCTTCATGGGCTTCATGCATATCCCACCAGCGAGAATCAAGATTATCGCAGAAAGCTGCAAGCTTGGGCTTGCTCTTCTTCTTAGGGCACTTGCTTGCCCAGTGTCCCGGTTTTCCGCAGAGAAAACAATTCTTATCTGTTGCTTGATAAGAACGTCATTTAAGAAACTTTCTAGGCTTGGGCCTAGACTACCTGGTCTTATGCTTCTGCTTTCTGTGAAATTTCAAGGGTTTATCCGGATAATGGTATCTTGGTTCACTAGTATGAAACCCTTTCTTTTTCTTCGAATGACATTTACAGGAAGACTATAAATGTCCACGATTGTGTGCACCACAACCCCAATCTGGCATTTTAGCGACATTTTTACAAAATGAAGGCGTAAACATGTCCTGATGTCGCTTAAAATCCTTTTCAACTCTATGGGCAAGACAGTGTTCTTGCCAGGTTTCCATGATGTATTGGTGAAGCTGGGCAATGGAAATATTTTGATAACTGAGATGACGATCTTTCATAAACTTTTCCACTGCATCTGGAACATGTCCAGGGAAACTACGCAAGTAATGTTTTAAATAAGCCGGATCATTAGCCTTTCCAGCAGAAATTAACAACTTCTGCATATAACAAAAATACTGTTGTGCCTGTGACAGGTTGCACAGTCTAGCTGTCATAAATAAAGAAGAATAATGATCAGACATATCACCGTTATCCTCACCGTAAAACTACTTAGTGAGGGCCTTCAAAACTTGCTGGTCTGCGTCTCGGGCTGACAACATAGCGTTCTTTGCCTCTTGAGGCAAATGTCTCCACCATTCGGCTGCAAGGCCTGAAAGTCCTGCAACTATGTGATTTGCCAAGTATATGCCAGTTAATGAGGCATCTCTGGTTCTTTGGGCAATGGTCCAGTTTTGAAGAAGATTGAGAGCAGCTCTAATCTCTTCACGGTTTTGACAACCTATGTTCAAGACCGGATGGTCAGGCATCTGAGATATCAGGTTGTTCATAGAAGTAACACCAAAATTGGTGTAGAACTTCGGACCAGTGGATGCAGAGGGCATAGATGTATCCATCTCTGGGAGAGGATCTTCTGGTTCGTTCTTGATCATAGCTCCTCTTCCCAACATATGCAAATCATAATATTTTTGTTCTAAAGCAGGTGGCAATTCTTTAATAGCTTTTACCCATCCATGCAGATTTTCAAACTCAGCTTCATCCCGACCAAAATTAAAGTCAGGTTTATTCGGATCTCTTTTAGGGACATGGAACATCCCAAAAGAATAGCTCCGCTCGAGTTGAGGAGTAGCGGGCTTCTTTTTCTCATATCCTTGCAGGGCTAAGGATATGGCCATCTAGCTGACTTCAGGGGATTTTTTCTTCAGTCTTGCATTTGCAACTAAAAGCTCTTCAATTTTCTGAAGTCTCTTTTCTATTCGTTCTGCTGCTTTACTAACAACAGATTTTATCTCTTCAGTGTCTGATAGGAGATGATCTATCAGACCAAGCTTGGCTTCAACTGCAGCTATTTGTTCTTTTGCTTTAGCCATTGCACTACGTAGTTTCAAGAGATCTTGTGCGACTTCATCAAGATTCTTGGCAGTCAATCTATTCTGCAGATTTCCCCAGTTTGCAAGTTTGGCTTCGTCGTATACAGAATCTTCTGCTCTGGAGGATTTAACAGGTAAAAATTCTTTCTTTACTAAGCCATCAGTGGAAAACTGTCTAAAGGGAAGATCTGGGAGATTCCTACCAGGGAAGTAGGATTTCTGGTTATGACTGTTTGTTGTTTCTACCGCGCTGTTCTCTCTAGGAAGGATAACAGTGAACATTCCCAACCTAGGCTTATTTTTCAGATGTTGAAGTTTATCTAAATTCTTTCTGCAGGCGGGACAATTTTGATGCTATCCACGATGTTCATTATAGCCAAGTCCTGAAAATGAAGATTCAGAATGTACAGAGGCTGGTATACTACGGGAACTAGATACAGAAGATGATCTAGACATAGTAGAGAAATTATTTACAGGGGCAAGATCTGGTTCTGGATATCTAAAAGAGTTAGAACTTTGGTCAAATTTCAAAGGTTTGGATATCAGTGATTTCTGCGTAGCCTCAAAGTTTCTAAGCTCATTATACTTGATCTCCCATTGCTGGGGGTACTTGATGGTCGTCCAGTCAAATGTGACAGGCTGAGCTTGCTTTGAATGGTCTTGTTCCACCACGCTGTGTAGGTGTGAACTCTGATGGACCTTTTTATGTAATGGAGGCATAGTATCATTTCCAAATCTAACGCATACTAAACTCTTTAGTTGGATGGGAACCAGTCATCATGCTAAAGCCTTGAGGGAGGATATAGGCTTTCAGGAGGTCATATATGTGTGGATCGTCCAAACTGACAGAATATTTGGGAAATATTGTACCAAAAGCAAGGCCATTGTGCAAAGGTGCTGTGAAACCACCAACGATTGCATGTGCAAAGTCTGTATGTCTGGTATCTATGGCGACACATAAAGAAGAAATAGGCAAAAATGGACGAACAAGAGGATTAAGACCAAGACGGATTGCTCCAAGGTGAGCGTATTTATAACCTTGACGCTTAGCCCAATCAATTTGGGTTTTATCTAACAGATTTATATGTACAGGGTCTTGAGAAACAGTAAAAGGAATATCTATAGAAGACACTTTTATCTGAGAACAAGCAAAATAATTCCATCCAGTTAACTTATATACTTTGCGAGGGAGAATATCTGGCAACTGCCATTCAGCTGAGGGATTAAAATTGTTAATATGGATAATAGAGGAGGATGGTTCAGAGGTGCTGCATTCTGCGAACGATGAGCGTCTCTTTGCAAGAGATACTTCATTGTTCCCATCCTGCTGACTGTCTAATGTAGTGTGAGTAGTAACATCCATTGTGGGATCCATTAACTAAGGGCTTAGTCTCACTTCTAGGTCTTCAAGCGGGATTTACGACGCCTCAATCACAAACGGCTATTACCTTGATACGACCTCTTAGAGACCCTTTGGATTTCCTACAATTGCTCAATAGGTCATTTCCACCTATCTACGGGGAGTGTTACTAATTAGACATACATCAACAGAATAATGAAACAGTGCAGTATAGTGCAGTGAGCTTACTGTTATCGTCGTTATTCGATTCTCCTTCCAGAAATCGATTTTGTTACAGTTTGTATTGGTGATATAAAAAAAAGGCTTTTATATTATCTTTCTAGTTTGTAGAAAAATGAGGACCATGAGGCCACTGTCTGTAGAGCCACAGTTCTGAATTTACAGCAAAAGAAATTAAGTCTCAAGGCTATTATAATTTTTTTTCTTTTGTGAGCAAGATTTGCTGCAGAAAACAACCGTACCAATTCGGTTTATAGCCTGTAATCCAGTGCTTTGGCCTGTTGATTAACTTCGATTTGGTGTTTTCCTTTATTAAATATAAATTGTCTAGGGTCTGGTTCTAATGTATTTAATCAACAAAGTCTCTGTGGAAACACTAGCTCAGCTATTATTTAAATCCAGCTTTAAAATTTCTATATTTTGAAACTTATCATCTAAAACCTTAAATAATTTATCGAGCTAATGTCGAGCTCTGTTCTTAAAACGAATTATTAGTCTACTGTAATACTATATATACATAGGAGTAAACTTTCTACCCAACCATTTGCACCGATCGGACGACTTGGCTTGCGTGAGCTTTCACATCACGCATTGCTAGTCCTCCAATCGATGCAAATGGTCGGATAGAAAGTTTACTCCTATATATAGTTTTGTAAAACCTAAATTATGGAAATTCTCTATAACAACTAGGGAACATTATATTCCTTTTGTAATAGCTCCTTTAAGGGGTTTTACGAGATTTTTACTGAGATAAACAATAATTCGAGAAATGATAAGAACTTGAAACATATCATTTAAATCTAACACTAATATAACAGATAAATTTATACTAGTTTTTAGATTTCTTTTCTGTACAAGTATTATAGGTTCTGTAGCTAATATCTTATTCGTAAGTACATTTCAAATAGGAAATACATATAAGAAATAAATAAAATGCATCCTCTCTAACAACTTCAAGATCTAGTATACATAACATATCCACTCATTCTAATTTAAGTTACCAAACATATCAGAAACAAAGGTACAAATTCAGAATTTAAAATAATAATTGATAGAATGCATCCTCTCTAACAACTTCAAGATCTAGTATACATAACATATCTAATCATTCTAATTTAAGTTACCAAACATATCAGAAACAAAGGTACAAATTCATAATTTAAATAATAATTGAGCAAATAGGAAATACATATAAGAAATAAATAGAATGCATCCTCTCTAACAACTTCAAGATCTAGTATACATAACATATCCAATCATTCTAATTTAAGTTACCAAACATATCAGAAACAAAGGTACAAATTCAGAATTTAAATAATAATTGAGCTTAGATAATATGCAGAAGGGGACAAACACCTAAAGGAGACTGTTCCACCCAACCTTCTTCTGAAGTAGCCAAGTTTACTTGCTTAGGACCCCGAGGTTGTTCACTGAACCACTAGGACAAAGATCTCTGCCACACAGCAGAATTCTGCACTTAACACTCATTGGCAGACTTAACTCAACAAATCATTTTAGCTATCCCCTCATCAAATTCCTTGTGTGCATGACTTTTCACTTTACACCAGTCACAAGGTTTATTCTCTTAGAAAAGAATGAGTGGTGAGCCTCCTGCTCAATTTGATGGTTTATATAAGATTGCCTAGGTCTTTGGGTCAGTTTTGAAATTAAATGAGTCACTAGCTCAATTCTCCCTCTCACTGAACATGACCACAATTTTAGGGATTATGTTTGTGCAACAACTAGAAAGTGAAATGCTAGTGCTGCCATTTGTCGACCAACCTTCTAAAGCTGCTCCTTCCTTCTAGAAGATGCAAGCCTTGAAAAAATGGCAGCTAATATATTCGATTCGATGTTTGCAAAGGATGTGAAGAAGCTGTTAGGAACTGCTTGATCCTGATAGGAAGTACTTGCATATTACATCCTCGAGTGAAAAGAATAAGGAACAACAGTTACACGGTTCTTCTTACTTAGCATTGTCAATAATTTGATAGTTGATTAAGCTTTAAAGTGCGAGTTGTTATTGTACACACCGTGTTATGTCTTATGTATCGCCCTGAGATGTTGTAGACAGTGGGTTATGTATCGCGTGAGATGTTTTGTCCACATTATGAAAATAAATGTGTTTTCAATCAAATTCAACTCCATTAACTCATATGGAATTTTAATACATCTTCTATTTTTATATCAATATTTTCTAAGTTGAATTTTAATACATTAATATATGAATTTTAATATATTAAGATAGAGATGGAAGTTTAATGTGAATTTTAACCCATAAAGGTAAAGCGAAGATTATAAGTTAGAATGGAAGTGTTTAAATTTCTTATTTACCATACAAGTCCAAATTTATTAATAAATATATACTTAAAATATTATAAAATGATTTTAATAAAATATTATTTTATTAAAACAATTTTTTTATTATTTTATGGATTTTAATTGTTTTGGATTTAACATTTTAAATTATAAACATTTAATTATTTTAGATATTATTATGAATTTTTTATATTATTATTTTTATAAATAATTATTTAACAATATAAAAAATAACATTTTAATCCTAATCATGTCAACTAATCCAATTTAACACTCTATCACATATTCATATTCAAATAATTAGTTAAAAAAATATTTTTCTAAAACTAAAATCTACAATCATCAAATTATATCTTATCAAAATTAGAAAAATGTACACAATAATGAAAATTTTAAATTTAAATTTCATATATATATTTACTTAGTTATTAACATAATATATACATCAGCTCGCACGGGTGTGGCTCATTCAATTGTTATGAAGTCACTTGTTGTAAATTGGAGGTCATGAGTTCAAATTCCACCCGGATTTTGGTAGCAGGAGCACTAGGGGTATAGTGGTAGCAGGAATGGGTCCCCTCGTGTCACGCAGTACCAACCCAACTCTAGTTGCTAATTCCCCTAGTTACAAATAAATAAATAAATAAAAGGTACATTCTAAATATGTATATCAATTAACATAAGCATGGAATATCCTATGCAACATATTCCCGTGGTTACCAAAAAAAAAAAAAAAAACATATTCCCATGGTTACAAAAAATAAAAATAAAAATAAAAGATACATTCTAAATATGTATACCAATTAACATAAGCATCAATAATACACATAAAGTCCCCTGGTTAAAAAAAAATAAACATATTCCCATGGTTACAAAAAATAAAAATAAAAATAAAAGATACATTCTAAATATGTATACCAATTAACATAAGCATCTAATTTATCTTTAGAAACTCATTTGAGAAAATAATACCAATTAACCTAAGCAACAATAATACACATAAATTTATCATTAGAAACTCATTTGAGAAAATGAGAAAGAGATAACCTTGGTTTTCCTTTTATGTTAAGAAATGATTAGAAATATGAGCAATAAACTCTCAAATAAAGACATTTTGTATTCATACTTCTTAGCTACATTTCACAAATTGCATCTTGGCTCTAAGACAATCTTCTTCCCCATGAATAGATTTATACACTCCTGTTTTTCCACTTGCTTTATGAAAAAGCTTCTTAATTTGAGCCTTAATTATTATGCTTCTATGTCATTAACTTCTCAAGCTTCAACCTCCAATACCAACTTACGGCCCCTTGGCTCACTTCAACTTATCTCATAAGTACCTCCTTCTATCAATTTCATCTCCCTAAAAAAATCCAAGATCCTATGCCCTAAGAATATGTTTCCCAACACTATGTACTTACCCACTTCTAGTCTTACCCCATGATCATAACTATCTCTTTGAATTCCACAAAAACAAGATTAAGAATATTTCCTTTAGAATTAATGTCCACCCACGTGGATGCTACATGAAATTCTTTGATTCACCGAGTAACCATGTCAGCTATGGGGTACAAGTATCACCACTCACCACTCTACACACAAGATAAGTCTCAACCTTCGTTGTCTAGGGATCTTCTTCTTTCTTCTATGTGAAGGTGAAGTTTCATTGTAATGCGGAGGTCTTGATGTGGAGGTTGGTCAAATCCCATGCATCAAATGCTTTCTTTGCCTTGGCTTGCTTTAGTCTTTGTAAATGTACAACAAAAATCATAGAGGTAAGCTCCATTCCTTCTCATGATACAAAAATTTGCATCCTACACCATGTCCAATATTCCACTTCCCTTAAAACTCTTCATGGCCAAGCTCCACATACTTAATCTTTACTTCCCTTAAAACTCTTCATGCCCAAGCTCCACATACTTAATCTTTATTTGCATTAGTTAATTTCTTTCTATGTAGAGTGCATATTGCAAAGGTAACACCTCCACTGCACTCTCGCCACTCCCTTTGCATTCTCAACACTCGGATTTTTAAGTTTTATTTGAAAAAAAACTCTTGGGCCAAGGCATGGAAAAAAGATTCAACCAAAGCTATAAAAGAGGTTAAACACGGGGTTTTAACCACTAATCTTGCACTTCGAACAGTAAGACTAAAACAAAATGGCCATTAAAAACAAAACAAAAAATATATCTTAATGATCCATTTCATATTTGTCGGCACATTCTTTAGAATGGAGAGATGAATGGGTACATGTGATTTTTTTTCGCAAGGACACGTCTCCTCACAACAAAAGTATTTTTTCTTTATTTTAACATGTATGAAGTTTTTATTATATTTTTTTATTGAAAAAATGGTATTATACAAATATCAAACTGCTAAGCCCACATATTCTTATTATCAATTATCACAAGGGCTCCTTTCTCATTTTAAACAACATAGTGTTAAAAATTACAAAAAGGAAAGTTATTATTTTATTATAGATCATTGGACTTAGCTAGTTGTTGTTTTATTAAAATATTTTATTAAAGACATATACAAATTCTTACACTTAAGAGGAGAGGAGATTTTATAATTATATAAGCTATTACAAGATACCACAATATTGATGCATCCAACTATTGTTTTACACACAAACTCACCAACATGACATGTCCCACAAAGGAAGGAAAAATTGAACAAACAAACATACCTACCCTACAACCAATAAGATGAATACAAACATACTATCTACAAATGTTACATTCAGAATGTTTCCAAATTCTATCAGATTCTTGTATGAGATCCTTGTAACACGATGGTAACATAAACAACTCAACTAACACATGTTGAATTGGTTAGGCCCATACACATTAGAAAGGTAAATGAGGCAATTCCTTAAATAAAATTTGTTATCACCAAAAATCCTCTAAATTCACACCACAAAATATTAAGTCCCAAAACAAATGAAGAGTTCTATACTCATTGATGGTTGTTTTTCGATGCAAAGTAGGATTTCATAAAGAGGTACTATTGGAAGACTGATTCGAGTGATCTCTATGAGAGACTTAACCCTATTTTGCAATACCTTTCCCTATTTTGCGATATGTTTCAAATTTAAAGAACAATATATACGTCTCTCAACCCTATTTTGCAATACGTTTCAAATTTAAAAATCAATATATATGGTTTTATTGATTATGACAATACATCTTCCAAACAACCAAAGAGAGTGTTACTCTCTCTTGAGGGGTGAACTGTAACTTATATAAATGTATGTTATTTTGTAACATAAGGTAGCTTTATGTTATTCATCATTGTGACTTGGATGAATGAAAGATAAATACTCTACATGAGAGTGAAACTCTATTAAAATCTATGAGTGGTATAGAGTGTAGAACCTTACCTTTGATTTACTATTATTAAGAAGCATCATCTTTATGTAGTCCAATAAGTAACTATATTCTATGTTTTTATTTAAATGAGTCCTCGTGACTCTACTAGTGGGATACTTGGGGTACTTGAGATAGAATATAATTTAAATTATTTATGTTAATGTGTATACTTGGGAGCGGGGCTTTATATATATGGATACAATAAGCTATGAACACTGTTACTTTTTTAGCTTAACTTTTTATTATGTTTTGAATTATTATTTTTCATGATTATATATAAATGGATACATTGATAAGGTGTATCGCTTGACTTAACCTTATTCATAGTTTTAGAAAAATAATAAATATACACTAATTTCACTTGGAGAAAGTGAAGGATGGGCGTAGCCTTTAGTTCCAACTTAAAATGGGACATGCACTTAATATGGACCCTTGTGGAGGAAGAGCTTAGCCCCAACACCATAAACTTTGTTGTTTTTTGAACTTCGCCTTTTTATTGGTTAAAGCGTAAAACATTGATGACTAAAGACTAAGTTTATCTTCTCTTTAAGAGGAGCTAGTAAGCTTATTGAGTTTATACTTATTAGCCATTTACAATTTCCTTATTGAATAATTAAATGAGAAGATTTTGAATTGTAATAGGTGGTATTTGTACATGATTAAAAGAAAAGACTTTGCAACAGGGATGCATAGAATTTTGAAAGTGTTCTCTGTGAAAGATACCTTGAAAAAGTGGAAATTAAATTGCAATAGATGCACTGCAAATTGTACCCCCTCTTTGCTAGATAAATTAATAAAGAGACCTAAAACTTATTTGTGGACGTAGCCCAATTTTTGGTGAACCACATATATTGGTGTCTATCTTGTATCGGTTTCTTATGTGTTTTATTTCTACATATTGTTTCAAGTTATTTATATTAATTCTATGTGATTTCATCTTTGTAATAGAATACACATTTCTTGAAAGAAAAGCATTGGTACATAACGGGCGGGATATAGATTATGGTATTTTAAATTTTTTTTATGGGTTATTGAATACTAGTAAAGTGTTATCACCAATGAATGATGGTTAATATATTTTTAATAACTCCTCATAAATGGTTTCGATATAATTGATTGGTTGAAGCTTATAACTAAAAGTCAGTGACTACTTTTTGAACATATATTATAGATTTTATATGGTTCCAACTATTTTTGGGAGGGGTTAAGTAATAGTCGATGAAAAGCACTCTCAAGATTGATGTGATTTGAAAGAATACTAATTCCTTGTTTAGACTCTTAGAAGATTAAAAATTATGATAAATAATTGATGGTAAAGAGGAATGATGAATGTGTGTATGAAGGAATTTTATTAAGGATGAAATATATCACTTACTTTATGAGATGTGAATTGAAATGTCAAGTAACTAGTTTCCTTGATAATCATATCTTAAGAGGAAATTCCCTTTTATGTGATGGAAAATTATTAATATGGAATGATGATGTGGCGTTTTCATATCTTTATGAATAATGTCTTCGTTATAAAAATCTAAAATGAATAATAGATATCCCTTCTTTAAATATTAAATGATAGTAGAGGTTAAGGAAAGTTCTTTCAATATATATATTCAAGTTAAAGAAGTTTGGCATAGGTTTACTTAAAGAAGAATTGATGGCATTAAATTGTTAAACTTACATGTGAAATTAATTAAAGATTTGGAGGTCTATTAAAAACTCCAACTCTTATTGTTTAAAGAAAATGTAGTGATGGAGTATGCCTCCTTAGCGAATGAACTTAATGTTATTTGACTATACTCCGTGAATATGAGATTAAGATCATCATAATTAAATTGATCGTCTCCTTAATTATTAAGAAAAATTTAGCACCCCTTTCCCCAGTTAGTTTATAGAAGTTATTGAGTATGTTACAGAATTTTAATACAAACATTGTGAAAAAATACTCTTATCAAAACAATATCTCTTCTTAAACAATCATCCATTTAAAGTAGTTCAAATCCATTAAAAAGATCATGAACTATGACTTTATATACATATTGATATGGCCACACCACCCTCTAATGAATTCCAATTTACAATGAAAATTAAAAGATGGATTGTAATATTGACCTCTATTCACCTCTAATCATCAAGGATATTACACATGAAAAATAGAGACACAATATTCATTCGCCTCTCAAGATAATAAGAATAATAATATAAATATTGAACATTCAATGCTATATATTGGTGTAACCATTGTTTGATAAAGCATAATTAAAAAGAAAATTAAAAAATGTTAATATGATTATGAAACTCAATATTATAAATTCACAGTTAGGTATTTGTGAAGGAGAATTTACAAAATTGTATGAGATATATAAATATATGTATGAATTGATGATCAAGTAATTAACGTTGGTGGCATGAACCTTAAAATTTGACCTTAGACAAAGTGGATACGAATGGTCACTAAATCAAGTGAGCATGGATGCATGGATGCAACCGATATCATCTACCCTATGGACCAATCAGAATGGGCTAGTCCTATGGTCATTCAACCTAAGAAACATGATCCGATGAAACTATGTATATGCGTCAACTTTAGAGGACTTAATAAATTTACTTTGACCATGCTTTGACCCACCCCTTTCCTACACATTTTGATGATGAAATTATCAATGAAGTCACCAGACATGAATGCTACTCTTTTACAAATAGATTCTCTAGATATAATCAAATCCATGTTTCCAAGGATGATCAACATAAGACAACATTTGTCGATGAATTTTGGTTGTTCACCTATAAAGTGATTCCTTTCGGTTTAAAGAATGCACAACGGTATTTTTTAGAATAGTCATCGAAGCATTCCATGAATACAATATATAAAACTATGGCTATGTATTTCGATGATTAGCCAATATACTCCTTATTTCACGATCACATCCAGTTCCTTCGAAACATGTTAGAACAGTTCCAACATATACAACTTTCCCTGAACATTAAAAAGTGCATATTTGCAACGCCAATCAGAATCTTCTTAGTTCATGTCGTCTACAAAGAAGGAATTAAAGTCAATTTTGCAAAGATTAAAGTTATACTCAACTTGAAGCCTCCAATAAATCTAAAACATGTAAGATTAATCCTTGGACATACAAGGTATTATCGAAAATTTATTAGACATTATTATGATACCACATATCCCTTGGAATAATTTCTAAAGAAAATAAATAATTCCAATGGTTGCAAGAGTGTGAGGCATCATTTGAAATGCTTGATATAAAATTAGTCAAAGCCCCTATTCTCCAGTTCTTGAACTGGTCAATAAAATTTCATGTCTGTTTTGACACATCTTGTGTAGATGTCGATGCGATCCTTACTCAACCCAGAGATGATGGAAGGGATTAACCCAATACATATGTTATTAGAAAGCTCAATAAAACTGAAATGAATTATTCGACAACAAAGTGAGAATCCCTCGACATGATCTTTGCATTGCAAAAATACATGCATTATTTATTGACTAATTCATTCATATTTTACACTAATCATCAAGCCTTGAAGTACTTAGTGAACAAACCTCTCCACCAGGGTCAAATATGTCGAAGGCTCCTTCTATTCCAATAATTTGAATTTGAAATAATTGTTCGACTAAGGAATACTAACATTGGAACCAACCACTTATCCAGAATAGAAACAGATAGAGATTCTGTCGGGATCAATGATGATCTATCCGATGCCCATTTATTTCAAGTTGAAGCTATATCGATGGAATTGGAGGACATTGCACAATATCTAAAAGAGGGTCAAGCACTAGAAGGTATTCTAGAAAAGAAAATAAGGTTCTAACAATGAAATATGCACCATATACTTAAATAAATGGATTTTTATACAAGTTGGGCCCAGAAGAAAAACTTTGAAGATGTGTGCTAGAGCATGAGAGACAAGACATTATTGATGAAGCACATAGCGGGCCTACTGAAGAGCACCACCAGAATGACATGAATACAAGAAAAATTCTACAATCATGACTATGGTTGTCAATCCTTAATAAAGATTATCAAATGGATGTAAGCATATGCGATAAATGTCAAAGGATTGGTCGACCATTACCAAGGAATGAAATTCCCATAATATCTGTCAATCCAAGTCTCACTTTTGAAATTTGACCTATCGACTTCGTTGGTCCATTCCTAGTTCCTAGTCATCGAATAGGAGACCGGTATATTTCCATAGTCATCGAGTATGTTACTAAATGGGTCGAAGCTTAACATGTCCATACATGTTCAAGTGAGGTAGCAGCTAAATTTATTTATGAAAACATAATCACAATATTTGGATGCCCCCTTCCTCTAATAAGTGATAGAGGCATGCATTTCCTCAATAAAACTATTAGAGTTATATTAGAGGAGTTCATGATCGACCATCTGAAAAGTACGACTAATCACTCGCAGTCAAATGGAGCAATTGAAGCATTTAACAAAACTTTGACTAAGGGATTGACACCAATTTGAAAAATTTATAAAGATGATTGGGACGATAAAATCTATGCTATTTTATGGGCCTATCGTACAACATACAAAATATCTATAGGACAAACACCCTTCAAGTTGGTCTATGTAGAGGAAGCAATCATACCTCTACATTTTAAACAACAAGCCCTAGTTATAGAAGAAGTGCTTCCCTTGGACATTTCCAAAGCGAAGGAGAATAAAAATTTCGAGCTAAACAAACTAAAGAGCATTGAAAAATTACAATTCATCATCAAGAAGTTTAAAAGTAACAACAGGAAGCATGGCACAATCAAAACATAAGACGAAAGGATATAGCAGTCGGTGATCTTGCATTATTATATGATAGTTGGATTAAAGGAAAACCCAAAAAATTGCACATTGTTTCGATGGGCCCTTATATTATAGAAGAGATGAATAATAATGGGTTGGTTCGACTTAAGACTTTACAAGGATGAGTTTTCTCAAAACTTGTCATTGGCACCAGATTCAAAAGATACAAAGTATAGAATGGGTGACACGTCGACCAATGGTTGTATCGCCATTTGGTCGACTCTCATACCCTAGGTTTGCACAAAAATTGTCCTTATTTGTAAATAAAATTTCTAATTTTGAAAGATAAATTGTTAAATAACTACTTGTACCAATATAAAAAGGGGACTCTCATAAATGGTTGATGGAAGGAAATTTTAACATAAAAACTGCAGACTGGAAAGAAGAGAACGGGTCAGATAAAATCATGTGGAGCTTCCATCGAACTCCACCCAGGCCTCATCGATGAGGAGGAACCATTAGTCAACCTATAATCGATCATTCGACACATCATCGAATGAGTTGACCAATAAAGCAATCATCGACCATGGGGTAACATCATGACTAACCATGTCGAAGAAGCCATGAATATTGTCCGAAAAATATTGATGTGAAAGACACTTCACACATGTGAACTAGCTGACACCCATAAAATATGCAGTTGATGCATTCACCTAAACCCTGAAATCGATAATTAAGAAATTCTCCTATAAATATAGACCTAGAGAAAGACCGGTAACATTTCTGCAGAGAAATTGAGCGAGTGAATTTAAATCCATCCCCATCAAGACCCATTAATCCTTCCCCTATGCTTGAAATCTCACACACCATGGTTCCACAGAAATCTACCACTACAAACAGAGCAATGAACTTTATCCGAGAAAAATCTATCGGGACCGAAAGATATCATAATGCTTCCACTGAAACCTCGACTCCTCAGAATCTGTAGAGCCTGCACCAAAGAGAACCAATGGAGGAGTTACTAGAAATAATTGCGAGAATGGGGTGCTCAAAATGACAAATGGTCTGAGGAAGCAAGTAAACTAGCCACTTCAAAAATCCAACATTACTTAAATGCCCCCCTGTTGGATAGTTTTGATGGCTTGAAAAACCTGATTGCATAGTTCATCACGAGTAGATATCATAATGGAAAACTTGTAGTTGGATCAACCACTAGAAATCAATGTAGAATTAATTGGAATTATGATTAGGTTACCAATCACAGGGACTGTCGTACTAGTTAGGGTAAATCCAAAAATAGTTGAATAATCTATAGGGTTGATGCAAGCGAATAATTCAAAAGGGTTAGTCATCATTAATATTAAATATACTACTTATAAATACGTTGCTATTATCATTTTTGTCTACTTAACTAGTAAATGTCGACCATCAGGAATTTAGCTAGTTATGCTGGAAGCAATAAAATCCATTGCTATGAAAGGAAAATTATTCAACTGGGAGAACTATTTGGTTGGGATAGTCAAGTCGAATTGCATTAGAGGAAATTTCAACTCAAAATGGGCCTCCTAAGGAAAATTAATAAAATAATAGTTAAAATAATAAAATAATATTTATTAATTTTGGAGGAAGAAAAGAAAAAACTACTTTTTTGTTCGTATTTTCGACATATCTCCAGGTGTTTTTACTCAAATTTGGATCGGGAGATCTTGTTGGATGCGGAATTAAATTTTGGATCCAACGAGTACCCACTCGACATACTTTTTATGGGCCCCGCTACCCCAAAAACAAGAAATACCTGAAAAAATGTGATGATGATGTCATCATCACATTTTTTCAGGTATTTCTTGATTTTGGGCTAGTGAGGATAGTCAAAAGTATGTTGAGTGGGTACTCGTTGGATGCGGAATTTAATTCAAAATCCAACGAGATCTCCTAATCGAAATTTGAGTAAAAACACAGGGAGATATGTCGAAAATATGAACAAATAAAGTAGTTTTTTTTATGATACCTATCCCCAAATTTATATTAAAAAAATGTTTAAGAGGTGCTCCCTTTTTTAATTTTAAAGAATTTTGATTGGATAATACATGATGACATGGAATTTGTATTATTTTTGGAAGGCCCATTTTAAATGGAAATTTCCTCTAATGAGAGAAGTGCCAAGAAACTGGTTCGACGATTCGATACCCCTCCTTACTCATTTGGTTGGCGATGTACATAATTACACCTGTCAAAGATCCTTCATTCATTGAAAAATATGGATTGACCATGTACAACTTCAAAGTATTCCAGACTCATGGATTCCCCAAAGGCCATGCATTTGCAAAAATGTGGCTTGAAAATTGGCTTCAGGTCCTTAAAACTACATGTTCAATATGGAGAGTTCCTCAGCAGCTCATCGAAGTCTACCCCCGACTGTCCACATAAAGTTAGATCTCAACTATACCAAGGTTTAGTACATTCAAGGAGTCACTGATGATGCAAATGAACTTGATTTATACCTATATATTCAAGACATTTTTTGGATATTAACGCTCAATCCCACCCTGTGCGTATGATTCCTAAATCCACATGGAGAGAACTCAAAGAACTACAAGAACCCTTAACCAATGGTGAGAAGGAGGAAGTCTATGAAGTCGGCTTATACTTATAAAAATTTGGACCTCCTTTAGAAGAAACAAAACTTCTTGTTATTATACCCGTGACAAAGCATACCAAGCCGACGGAAGCGGAAGAACCTTCTAGAAAAACTACATACGACGATGCCATTCAAGATGACTGTCAGTCAGATCTTGATCTATCTAAAAAAAATTATATATTGTAGTAGAACAAATATTCACCAAGCAACAAACTTTCAAGGAAAATGGGTTGACTAAGTGAAAAATGATACTTCAAGCACCTATAGAAGACAAACTCTAGGAACTACATTAAGAAGTAGAGAAAATTACCAAGGATGCAATAGAAAGACACATCACAGTTGATGAAAAAAATGACAAAGTTCTAGCCAGTTGAACTGCTTCCACGCAGGCAAATATGACCCAAACAAAGAAATTAAAAATTTGCATGGAATCAAAATAGGTAAACCTTGCACCCGTTCACGACAATTCACTACCTCTTTCCCTGAATTATTAAAGAGCATCGTCTGACTATTTCTTAAACCTTGTAAGACCTTGAGTTCCACCAATTCGTAGCCAACCTGCCAACTCTCTTTCCTAATTGGAGGATGAAAATTACAACGTGAAGGTTTCAGGAAGCCACTAACCCTCAAGAATTTCCACCACCCATAGTTGACATTATAGCACAGTCGATCACTCCATCTTCAAAACCTCCGCCTATGCTTTTTTATCTAACTATTTATCAAAGAATACCAAATGTTCCAGACACCCCTATAATTCTTCAACACACCAATTTCATTGTTGATCCCATTTTTTTAACTTGCATCAAACCTGCTTCCAAGATCAAATATCACAAGCACCCCTATTTTGAATCCTCCTATATTGACTTCTCCTCCAGAGTCGACTGTTCCTCTAGAGTCAATTGTTCCTTCAGAGTCAATTGTTCCTTCGAAGTCAACTGTTCCTTCAGAGTTGATTGTTCCTCTGTAGTCTATTGTTCCTCTAGAGTTGATTGTTCCTCCTATGTCGATTGTTCCTCCTACGTCGATTGTTCCTCCTACGTCGATTGTTCCTCTTGAATCGATCAGTTCAACCCCAACCAACAGACCGTCGAATTCTCTCACTACACCTTTGATTGAAGCAAATTCATTCAACGATTCTCATAAGAAGAAAAACAAAAAAAGAATAAAAATAAATTGTTGAAGGTCTCCATCAGACTGACAAAAGACTCATAAAAGACCCTATAGTACTTCCAGTTACATTCGACCTTTCCATAAAATTGTTCCTGCATTTCTCAATTTCCAATTTTAACCAAGATGATGGTCTAAAATTAAAAGAAGCCTGGAAACATGTCATCCACATCCTTAGGAATAACCCCAACTCTTCAATAAGGAAGCCGACATGACCCATGATTAGCATTAGAAGCTTGCTTTATGTATTAATAAACTTCTCCAATAGCTAAAATCGTGAGTCTCTTGCTCCTAATGATGGACCTGCTTGTGGGTTTGAAACGTTGAGTATATATCTTCAACTCATCTACCGCAAATATCCTATTTTATAAATATTTATACCTGCGTGAAAAAAACGAATAACAATTATTATATAGTTCAAGTTGGCTCTTGAGCAAGTATCACAAAGTGGGATTTGAACCAAGATGAAGAGGATAACAACATTTCTTCCCAACCAATCAATCTACACTCAATTGACAAATTTTACAAGAGCATGTTTTACATGTCTCAAACATTACCAATTATGATGATTATTATTGTTTACTAATAATTCTAGTTCATTGGACTTCAAGAAAAATGATACAAAATTAAATAATTTGTTTTAACATTTTATTTTTAGAGTTGAAAAAATTGGAGATAAGTTTTCCTAAATCTCTAAAATTTTGGTGAGTGAACAAGATATAAATGTAAGCAGTGTTATAAATATTTTGAAATTGAGATTTAATGTGGGCATATGTAGATTTTTTATGAGAGTGGTTTCCTTCTTCCATCTTTTTGGTATCACAAACATTTCTTTCTTCCCACAATATCTTAGGATTTGTCCTAGCTTCAGTATGGATCTCGTTAGAGTTTGTTTTAATTTTAAGAGTGTTGTTAGAGTTTTTTTGCTTAGAAGTGTTGATTTTCTTCTTTATGCTATCTATAACACACAAATATTGATCTTCAATATTGAGTTGATGGCCTCTTTAGTTAAGGTTGAATATGGAGGGTGCAAGATTGAACAATGGGGATACCTCCCATTGTTGTTTCTCCTTTTAAACACCATTGTCCAACAATGCGACCATTAATTTTAAACTACAAAGAAAGAAGTAAATATGGTCTTTGTCGAGGAATCGTTTGTTTTGTATATGTATTCTTGACTATTTGAAGCAGTTCAAATAAATCACAATTCATCACACCTTTGATTAGATTGATTATTGGTCCATAAAACTTGTTGGGGGTTGGATTTCTGCATTGATATTAAAAAAACTTCACCAATAAATTGGAGGAGTGATTTCCTTTTCAAAAATTCTCTAATAATAAAAGTGGCCACATCATAATGGTTGTGTAAATTGTATGATTATCTCCATATAAGAGAGGTACATTAATACCTATCAACATTCTCCATTTACAATTAATGGAAATGTGCAATACTTTGGTTTTTCATATTCAAATGATCATATTTCTTCTTTAAATTTAAATATAGTAGTATTTTTAAAGTATATATGAATGATTTTCAATTTTATTATCAAATAATTTACCTCAAAATTAACATTTTTATAATTTCCTCTCTTAAATAACAAACAACAACTTTGACTAGAATTATGTTCTATCAAACTTCTTTTCTTTGATATTAATTATCTTGTGTTTTTATATTAGTTATCTAACAAATAAGTTAATAAATAAATAAACTTCACTTTTCATAATCTTTAGTACTTAATCATAATGGTTTTCTCAATAAATAAAAGAAAGAAAAATAATAAAAATCATCTAAAAAATATTAAACAAGTTTTACAACATTATCTTTCCATATTTATTTGTTGTTTTAAAAATACAATTTTATTAAACTAATAATTATATTATTATTAAAATATTTAGATTTATTTATATAAATATAAACCTATTTAGATTAATTAAAAAAAAAATTGTCTTATGGTCTCCCATGACTCCAATCATGTTAACTACCTGCAGAGGCTATTTAAATTGATAATATAACTAAAATTTATTTTTAAAATATTTAAAATTCTAATTCTTCACATACTATTTTAAATATTAAGAAAATTTCTATAAAAATTATTTTAAAAAAAATTAATATTATTTTAATAAAAAAAATTGTTTATCCTTGATTTGTTACTATAATAATGAGATTTGACTTTAATAATATCCACATAAATCTATAGTTTGTTATGTTATCTTAGATGACAACACTTCCCATCCAATGGAGGGGGGAGATGGCTAGGGTTTGGAGGTTTACGATTATGAAAACTCTATCTTGGAAGTAAAAGAGTGAACATAGCAGACTTGGAGTTCAGCTAATTCGGATTCCCGATCAGCCTAGTAACTACCAAGAGAAAAAAAGTGGGAATTGTTTGTTTTCTGCTATATTCTCCATTTTTTACCTTCCATCTTAGGTTTTCTGGTCTTCTCCTTCTTTCCTTGGTATTGTTTTTAGTGTTGGTGAAAAGTGTTTTATAGGTTTTGAGTTTCTCTGGATGTGACAGGGGTCTGCGTCAAAGACTCTTGGGTCAGCCTCCCCTGACCTTTTTGTCAGAGTTGCGTGTCCTCTTTCTGGAGACGGGTTACACCAGAGGCGATCTATGGGGTTGGTTTCAACATTGGCTAATACACTTTCTAAAAACCCTCCCCTTTTCTTCTCGACGGTTCCATTTTCGGTTACATACGCTGAAACCTTCCAACATTAGTCAGGTTCAACGAAGAGTTTTTCAGGGTCGGGTAAGAAACAAGATGGAGACTTTTTGCACCATTCAGATTTTACAAAAAGTTATCTAGTTACTAGGGAGAAGGCTAGACATCGTCAACGGCTTAAGGCCATCAAAGCGAAGACATGTTTATCCAGGTTCGAGCTAGGTACATATGGTAATATTGACCATGTTAAAATGTTGTCTAAAGGAGAACTGGTGGGTAGATTTGAATCAACAAAGATGGATAAGGAAGATCTACAAGTTTGGGTGAACATGTTTTGGGTTCCAGAAGTTGGTTATGCCCCTCGCATAAATCTTTTGATTAAAGGTTGGATTATTTTTATCTTTCCAGATGAGGAGAAGTTAAGGAAAATCCTGGGTATGGTTTGTCTCTTCAATGAAGGTTCGTTGATTTTAAAACATTTGCACATTACCTTCAACCCTACAAAGGAGCATCGTACAAAATGACATCTTTGGATGCTTCTACCAGGATTTATGCTCAAGCTTTGGACACAAAATGTTCTAAAGGGTTTAGCTAATTCTGTGGGAAGGTTTATTAGGGTGGATTAAAAGTCTCTCCATGGTATAAACAAAAGGATGGTCAGGTTTATGGTTGAACTTGATGTCGTGGAAGGACTCCCAGCTGAAATTGAAGTGACCTTGGGTGCTAGGGTTTTTTCACAGAAATTTGATTATCTTCATATTTTGTTTCGTTGTTATTTTGTCGAAATACTAGACATTTTAAGGATTTCTTCCCTTATCTGATGTATGGTGACTATCTGGAACCCTCTGATTCTCAAACAACTTCTCGATTGGCACCTCTATCCAACAAGGGAGTCTAGAATTATTGTTTGGCTTCTAGAAGTATGCAAAATTACTCGGGTAAGAGCAACTCAAATTCTTCTACACATTATGAAGATGTCTCTAAAGAAGAGATTAATTTTTACCTTTCTGTTGAAAAATATTTAAATGCTAAGCTTTCCTCTAGAAAAAATATTGTTTCTCTGGTTCCGGCTTCAACTATTTATTGTGCAAAAAATCCTTTAGGGCTTGAGGGCTTTAATTTTTTCTGTTTTAGCCAAGGTTTCTCAGACCTCCTCTATAGTTATAAATTTAGATGGTTCTTTTAAAAATGTTTCCTCTGGGGTTTCTTTGGAACAAAGGGATTGTAGGGTTTTCTCCTCGATCTCCTCGGTCTTCTGAACCAAACTCACCTTTCTTCACTTTGGATGCCACCTTGGATGAAAAAGGTAACAAACCGAACCCAGTCTGAATCGGATGCTAAAATCTTAAAAGAAAGTGGTTATAATAATTTTGATGTCAAGAATTTCAAAGCTCCACTTGAAATATATTAAAAAACCACTTCATCAAACCCTAAGGTTAACTCGATTTAGTCTATCCGTTTTTAAAATGTCACGATTAGAAAAAAGAAAAATTCCAAATCTTTTTCCTTGGATCCTGGTTCCTTGAGCTATAATTCCATATCTTCTATATTGGAGGAAGCTATGTTAGAAAAATAAGTTATTGCTCCTATTTTGTTAGGGGATCTTAGAGCATCGACTCCCCATGTTAATGTTATCCAATGAACTTTCTCTATCTGAATGTTAGGGGTTTAGGTAGGGCTGAAAGGGTTAGGGATCTATCTAAACTTTTCTCAGATACTAATCCTGACATTATTTTCTTGCAAGAAACGATGTGTTATGCCTCTATAGCTATTGAAATAGTTGCAAATATCCTGCATGGTTGGGAAATGTCGGTTGTCAGTGCTTTCGATTTGTTGGGAGGTCTCCTTTCTTGCTGGAATCCTAGGGTAGCTCAGATGAAGCCTTTCAAAACCAACTGGGGCATTCTTTTGGAAGGGAAACTAGGGTATTTTTATTTAGATTTGATAATTTTGAATGTTTATGCACCTTATAAAAACAGAGATTGTTTTTGGGACTCTTTATCAACATTAGACTTGCTAAGTTCAGAAAATATTATTTTGGTAGGAGATATAAATTTCACCTTGTCTCCAGCCGAGATCTGGGGTCATAATGCCAAGATGGTTTCGATGGCGTTCTATTTTAAAAATATTCTGGAAAGTTTTGATTTAGTTGATATCTTACCTCCAGTGTTAGAACCAACCTGGACTAATGGTAGAAGTGGGAAGGATGGCATTCACAAGAGACTCGACATGTTTTTTTTTAAGACTTCTTTGATTTGGAGCTTTCACAGTCATAGAACTTGGGTGGGGAAGAATAAATTCTCTGATCATTGGCCCATTTTCCTGCAATTTGATGGATACTCCCCCAAGCAAATTTTTCCTTTTAAGTTCAATAGCTCTTGGCTTGATAATGAGGCTTTTTGTGTTCTTGTTCATGATACTTGGTTATCCTACAAGTTTGATGAGCTTATCAATCCTATGGATCATTTGGTTTCTAAGATAAAATCTTTTAAATAATCAATCACAAGTTGGATCAAGGCCAAGAAATAAAAAGTTTGGGAAGAGTTCTCTTACCTTGAGGTTTAGATCATAAATTTATATCAAAAGAATCTTGATTTCTCTATTTCAAAAGAAGATATTTTACTAACCAAAGAATTTGAAAAGAAGAAAGATATGATCTCGAAATAGGAAGAAAAATATTGGAGACTTAAAAGCAGGGCTACTTGGGTCCATCTGGGAGACAATAATAACGGGTTTTTTCATTTCTTTGCCTCAAATAGGAGAAATATGAACTCTATATAGGACTTAGCAGATGAAAATGGGATTCTAGTGAAAGCTTAGGAACATATTTTCAAAATATCTTCAAGAGAGATGCACAAACCTCTCTTGAAGCTCAACTTAAAACTATCAGTTTCTATCCTTCCTTTTTAATTGAAGAAGACAAACTACTTGTGCAAGATAAGGTGACTCTGAAGGAAATATAGGAAGATTTTAAGTCATTCAAAATAAGAAAAAAGTGCAGGCCCTGATGGGTGGACGGTTGAACTCTTTTTACATTTTTTTTTATATAATGGGGAAAAGTTGCTTGATTTGGTTGAATTCTCCAGAATTGAAGGTTTTGTTTCTAGAGCATTAAATTCTACCTTCATCACTTTGGTTCCTAAATGTAATAAACCACTTTGTTTTGCTGACTTTCGTCCAATAGCTCTTTGCAATATTCTCTATAATATCTGTTAGCACTCATAATTATACCCAGGGTTGTGGTAGGTAAATCCCAAGGTAACAACAGAACCACTTTAAGAAAGAGAGTTGGCTTCTTCCTTTCTAGAGAGGGATCTCTTGCAAATTTTTAACAGGGCCAGATATTAAATTGAAATACAATTCAAATTAAATTGGTGGTTGAAACAGGGAAAGCATACATTGGGATATGGAGTCACAAATATTTTATGAATCACAGAACAATTTGCAGGTGAAATTCTACAAAGGAAAGGTAGCACTCGGTTATATTCAAAATTATATTGGTCTCGTGATAAAGAAGAAATAATGGCAGTCCATTACTACAAAGCACCTAAAAGATGAATTTTGCATTAACTTTGGTTGAAAGGATTTGTGGACATCTAAAACAATAGCTAGAGCATAACAATATGAATTCTGAACTATTACACACTCATTCCAGATATGAACAACACACAATGGAAAGTTTAATAGGAAGACATGCACATAAGAAAGGAAATTACAAAATGTAAATATGAAATACACAGGAATCTTTGCAACAACGGGCCAACATTTGGCTCTGTCATTTTTTATTAAGGGCATATCTCAAAATACATCACCCAGAACCTCATAGGTTCCAACCATTGTCTTCCTCTATTGGGGGTATATTTATAGTATCATAGGCTCCCGATACCAACCTCGAAACAAAGCCAAATTCAGTTACAATGTGGGAATCAAAATCCTAACAAATGATGATCTGGCAGATTTGCCATGGTCACAAAACAAAACAGGAAAGAATGCTGGGACGGGCATGGTGGATCGAACAAGAAATTTTGACATATGGAAATCATGCCTACTGGATGAAAACGATGGCTCAAAGAACCTTCGACAATCTGCCTTGCATCTTTCTCCTGCAAAATAAACCTCAGTCATAGATCTTGATCCACCATAAATCTTAATCGTTCAATGGTGTGGCTCTTACTCGATTTCACAATCCACCAACTTGATAAACTTCATGTTTGTTCCCATTGCGAAATTAATGTGGGCCATAGATCAAAAATTCGCCTAGATCCCCGTCGTTGAAAAGTGTGGGGTCTACAGGATTTCACATCCCCGAAATATTTTATCTCTCGTGCATGTTCTGGCTACGAAATACACACCCGGTGTAGATCGAGATTGAGCGTTGATCCCAACTATTGAAGTATGAAACTTCTATAATATTTCACGATGGCAGAGATATGATATCTTTGTGCAAGTTACGATCACGAAATACATACCAGCTATTGATCTTAACCCATCCTCAATCCTAACCATTGAAATATGTGTTTCCTACCAAGTTACGCATATCAAGAAGTCTTCTTACCTCGTGCACATGTTCCCCTTTTATGCACTGTCAATCTTAGGCACACATTATTCAAGTCGTTGATCTGAGGTAAAGATGTGGGTTGCGGAAAGCAGAAGGTGGGATCCCAACTTTTCATAACCAAAACTTCATATTTCTGCTTTTCGATATTTTCCTTTCCACCCTTTCCTTTGTGCATCGTTGATCTGTGCATAAGCTCTCTAAACATTCGGATCTTGGATTGCGGAAAGTGGAAGTTGGGTTTTCCAATTTTACAACTCGAAACTTACATTTTTCGCTTCCAAATTTTTGCTTCTGCCCTTCCACTTTTGCCTTTAGCGGAAAGCGGAACGTGAATCCTCCAACCTACTTCACCGAAACTTCTCCTCTTTTGCTTCCGCCTTTTTCTTTTCGCATCGTCGATCTGTGCGAGAGCTTCCCAGATCGTCGATTTGGTGGATCGCAAAAGGCGGAAGCTTTAACATTTACGACCAAATTCTTATTTTTTTCGCTTTCCGCCTTTCCGCTCTTTAGCAGAAAGTGGAAATACCAACTCTTATGACCAAATTTTGGCCCTTTCCGCTTCATCCCTTTTGTTTATGCATTTTAACTTCCCACTTTTTCTGGGCTGTTGATTTGTGTGGAAACCTTTATGAACCATCGGATCTCGGATTTCAAAAAACAGAAGTCAGGTTTACCACTTTTTATAACTAATTTTTTACCTCTTCTGCCATCGATTTTCCTTTGGCGGAAATGATTTTCAGCATTTTATATTTTTTTTTGTACATCCAAGTCATCCATGTGCTGCAGAACCTCATTTAACATTTATCAAGGTCATATGATAAGGAAATTTTCAAACCTTATTCCTCCATTTATTGGCCAAATCCCTTGCCAAATATTTAGCCCAAAAACGGTGCTAACAACTCTTTCCAACTAGGGATGTTATCCTCCCTGCGAGATAGCAAAGAAACCCATAGACCAGGTGCTAAATCCATTGGGTTGTTCCCAATATTTCCAGAAATACCCAACATGATCTAAAAACAAAAACTAAACTGATGCTGAAACCAACTGAAAAATTGCTGAAAGAAATGCTCTCCATGTCAAGCTTATTCATACCTACCTACCCTACTTACTGAGCATCAATGCCCAGTCAAGTAACTTCTGAATTCCAGTGAAGCCAACCAAGCAAATGATCCCATAAACAAACTTTCTCCTCATGCTTGATAAAAAACATAAATGAAGGACTTAATTGCAAAAGGTTATGATAAAGAAATTGATCTTTACTGCAAAGACATAACCAAACATTGCCACTGCAAAGATTCCCCATGTATTTTGTCATTGGATCATAAAATCCCTGACATCCTTCAAATTTTTCTGTCATTTGTTTACCCCAATAAGGTTGCTCAAACTGTAACTCCACCCTCACACTATCAAACTGCTCTTCAAAAGAGTTATGCAAGGAATGTTCATGGCAACTTGTACATGAGATATCATCTATTTCATTGAAAATGCTAGAATTTAAAACTTGATCCTTTTCATGCATTTCACAGGGAATATCTCTACTAAAATCAAGTGAAATAAACTCTTCTTGATATGACAATTCTGAATTTAAAGAACATGAAGAGACACCCCATTTAGAGTCCTCCTCTTCTTCTTGGTGATCCAATCCATTATTGTCGTATGTTGCTTCTTAAGGTGTATCATCCAAGTGGCCATCCTCGCAGTCACAATATAAAAACAAGCTGAAATCTTCTTTAAAAACATCACCAACAGACAAAGTAATAGGCTGATTTCATTCTTCATAAAACAAATCCTTATAACCCTATTCTTGCACAACATTGGGTTGACCATCTTTATGTTTTTGTTCCAAAACCTCTTGTCTTTTTGAAAACTCTTCATCTTCTTTAACTTCAATTGGTAGAAGAATTTCAGGATCACAAAGAAGACCATCATTAAGGAAATGGAAAACCCCAAGTCAGTATCAACAACATATATAGCATGATTATTTGGTTGAAATTTCTTCTAACTCCTGACCATATCTGTTATTTTATCTTTGTATTCCCTATTTCTCAACAATTCATTTAAAGGAATGGAAATTTCCAATTTTGAAATCTCTGTTTGCAAATTGAAAGATGAAACAATTTTTTCTACTTTATTTTCAGATTCTTTATGTACAATAGGATCTTTTTGTCTTTCATTTTTCCTTTCTGTATTTTGTTGGCTATTAGAAGGTCGATTTTGATTGAACCTTCCTTTATTTACAGTAACATCTCTATTTCTCAATTTGATCTTTCTCTGAACATCACTGGTTTGATCAACTTTTTGCTCACAAAAAATAGACTTGGAAGGAAAGGAAATTTCTTCTTTTTCATATCGCTCAACCAATTCTAATTCTTTTCCATTTTATCACCACTGTCTTGGTCTGAAACTCCTTTAGACATTCTAATATTGTCTTCAACCTCTAAACAATCAATAAACATACGCTGCAATGTGGCTGACTTTCTCTCCAAAAGAAGAAAAGACAATTCGGGAGGAAAGGTAGTTGCTTAATACAATTTTGCAGCACCTTCTAATGGTTCAATTTCTTTCGGCATGTTATAATAAAATCTTGCAAACCTCCTGTTGAAACTAGACATAGTTTCACCCTCCCGTTTCTTCATGGAAAAAAATTCTGAAAGGACTTGGTCCAATGACCTCCTCTTACCCCAGAACCCCAAAAATATATCAGAAAATTCCTCCCATGTCTTAATGGATTCAGGCTGCAAATGCTTAAACCATTCCTTAACATCTCCTTGCAAAGATAGGGAAAAAGCCCTCATGCAAACATCATCATGTTCTACTTCAAAGAGGTCAAGGAAATGATCAAATGCTTGTAGATGTTTCTCAACTATAAGGTTCTTGTATTCTCCATCAAACTTAGGAAGGTACTTTTGGTGCTTTGAAGGGAAATCATGAGGATAGGAAGTAGGTGAAGTGGTCTATACCAGTTTGTAATCTTGGAAGAAACATAGCTATTTGGAAAAGATGTAACCTAAATTGTGGTATCATGAGGTTCACAAGGCTAATCCTTGATGTCATGTGGTTCAAATAAAAGGTCTCAATCAAAATCAAATGTACAAGATGAAGATATACTTTCAATTTACATGAGTAAATTCATGATTTTGTTTGGAATGAAATAAGCAATGAGGGATTCTTTTGACAAGCTTAGGAAAGGATAAGAAAATATTTACAAGAAAGGATAAGATGTCTTGGAGAAAGATGAAACTTGAGTACCTTATCTTTCCATTATGCCTTTCCATGTCTTTACAGTGAGCTCATTTACCAGTAGAGTCTATCGGTTCTCTTTGAAAACTTGATTTATGTATCATGCCACCAGTGGAGTCACTGAAATTTGAATTATGGATTCTTTGAGAATGGAGTCGCCAAGTGAAATATGCACAACCTTCGTAATGTTTGGTTGTTTTTCACCATCAACAATCAGATCTAAAACTATGTTGTTCATCCCCATGGAAGATTTGAACCCTCCTCCCTATATCGGTCTTTCTGGCCACCGGTATCCCCAACGGAGTCCTCTTCCAAAAATATTTGAGTGGAGTTGCTAGAGCATACACAACCTATATGTGTCTATGATCGGCTGCTCAACCAGGTTGTAGAACTAAGACAATGTCGTTTTCCCAGGGCTTATTTGCACTTTTGGTCCCCGAGAACGATGCCAATTTGTTAGCACTTAGAATTATACCCAAGGTTCTGGTAGGTAAATCGCAAGGTAACAACAAAACCACTTTAAGAAAGGGATTTGGATTCTTCCTTTCGAGAGAGGGATCTCTCATAGATTTTTAACAGGGTCATATATAAAAATGAAATAAAATTCAAATTAAATTGGTGGTTGAAACAAGGAAAGAATACATTGGGCTATGGAGTCACCTCGATTACAGTCAAAATATTGTTGGTTTAGTGATAAAGAAGAAAGAATGGTAGTCCATTAACACAACGCACCTAAAAGATGAATTCTGCATTAATTTTGGTTGAAAGGATTTGTGTATATTTGAAACAATAGCTAGAGCATAACAATATGAATTCTGAAATATTACACACCCATTCTAGATATGAAGAACACACAATGGCAAGTTTAATAGGAAGACATGCACATAAGAAAGGAAATTACAGACTGCAACTATGAAATACATAGGAATCTTTGCAGCAATGGGCCAGGATTTGGCCATGCCATTTTTTATTAAGGGCAGATCTCAAAATACATCACCCAGAACCTTACAAGTTCCAACCCCTGTCTTCCTCTATTGATGGTATATTTATAGTATCATAGGATCCCGAGACCAACCTCGAAACAGATCCAAATTTAGTTACAACGTGGGAATCAAAATCCTAACAAAGGCTGATCTGGCACATTCACCATGGTCACAAAACAAAACAGGAAAGCATGTTGGGATTGGCGTGGTGGATCAAACAGGACATTTTGACATATGGAAACCACACCTGCTGGATGAAAATGATGGCTCAAAGCACCTTCGATGGTCTACAACAACTTTAATCTTCCTTGCATCTTCTGCCTATGAAATAAACCTAAGCTGCAGATCTTGATCCACCATAAATCTTAACCGTTCAATGGTGTGGCTCTTACCCGATTTTGCAATCTGTCAACTTGATAAAATTCATGTTTGTTCCCATTGTGAAAATAATGTGGGCCATAGATTAAAAAATTCTCCTAGATCCCCGCCATTCAAACGTGCGGGGTCTACAGGATTTTGCATCCCCAGAATATTTTATCTCTCGTACATGTTTTGGCTGCAAAATGCACACTCACCGTAGATCTAGATTGAGTGTTGATCCCAGCCATTGAAGTATGCAGCTTGTATAATATTTCACAATGGCAGAGATATGATATCTTCGTGCAAGTTAGGATCATGAAATACATACATGTCGTTGATCTTAACCCATCCTCAATCCTAGCCATTGAAATATGCGGGTCCTAGCAAGTTCCACATATCGGGAAGTCTTCTTACTCCGTGCACATGTTCCCCTTTTTCGCACCATCGATCTTAGGCAGACATTCTATGAGCTGTTGATCTGAGATAAAGATGCAGGCTGCAGAAATAGGAAGGCGGGATCCCAAATTATCATAACCAAAACTTCATATTTCTGCTTTCCGATATTTTCCTTTTCGCCCTTTTCTTTCCACACCGTTGATATGTGCGGGAGCTCTCTGAACCGTCAGATCTCGGACTGCGGAAAGCGGAAGTCATGTTTTCCAATTTTAAAACCCAAAACTTTACCTTTTCTGCTTCCACCTTTTTGCTTCCTCCCTTCCACTTCTGCCCTTCCGCTTCCTCCTTTAGAGGAAATCGAAACGCGGATCCTCCAACTTTCTTCGCCGAAACTTCTCCTCTTCAGCGTCCGCCTTTTTCTTTCCGCACCGTCGATATGTGTAGGAGATTTCTGGATCGTTGATCTGGTAGATTGCGGAAGGCAGAATCTTTAACCTTTACGACCAAATTCTTATGTTTTTCGCTTTCCACCTTTCCGCTCTTTAGCGGAAAGCGGAAATACCAACTCTTATGACCAAATTTTGGCCCTTTCCGCTTCCTCCCTTTTGTTTCTGCCTTTTAAATTCCCTCTTTTTCTGGGTCATTTATTTGTGCGGAAACCTTTCTGTACCATCAGATCTCAGATTTCGGAAAGCAGAAATCGGGCTTACCACTTTTTATAACTATTTTTTTACGTCTTCCGCCCTCGATTTTCCTTTGGTGGAAATGATTTTCGACCTTTGATATTTTATGATGTACATCCAAGCCGTCCATTTGTTGCAAAACCTCATTTTACATTTATCAAGGTCATATGATAAGGAAATTTTCAAACCTTATTCCTCCATTTACTAGCAAGATCCCTTGCCAACTATTTAGCCCAAAAACAGTGCTATTAAGCTCATTTAGAAAATTATTGCAGATATAATTAAACCTATTCTCTCAAAGGTTATTTCTTGTGAGTTGTTTGGATTTCTTCATGATAGGAAAATTTTGGATGCCATAGGGATAACTCAGGAGGTTGTTCATTCTATCAAGCAAAGGAAGTTGAAGACCTTCCTTCTCAAATTGGACTTGGAAAAAGCATTTGACAAAGTTGACTGGGATTGGACACTAGGTTGGATATAACTACTTTAGTTGATATCATTTCTATCCTTCCTTATAAAACTTGTGATTTGGATTCTAGTTTTCATTATTTAGGCTATTTTCTGAAACCTAATGGTTACAGAGTTCAAGACTGGCATTGATTGCTTGAGAAGTTTGGAAAAAGAATTAAAATTGGACTTTTAGATTCTTATCACTTGGTGGAATACTTACTCTTATCAAGGCAGTCCTCATAAGTATTCCTGTTTATTTGTTTTCACTTCTCCAAGTCCCTTCCTCTATTATAAATCTTTTAAGAAGATGCATTTTCAATTTTTTATGGACCAAGGGCTCAAAGAGTGGAAAACTTATTATGATTGGATGGGAAAAACTTTCTTTGCCTAAAGAGTGGGGAGGTTGGGGCATAAAAAAACCTTTTTTGGTTCAATGCAGCTTTGAGAATGAAAGGTTTTTGGAGGGTTTTGACAGTAGATACTCTTTGGTCTGATATTTTGAAAGGAAAATATATAAATATGAATCTCTTTGACTAGGTTAGGAATCCTTCAAAGGTTTGCAGAAACACCTCTCCAATCTGGAAAGGATTTCTAAAAATCTATGACAAAGTTAGCTTGAATCTCTGCTGGAAAGTTCGGAATGGTAGGAATATGATGGTGGGTATTGATCCTATCATTGGTCTGGGATAAGATTATAAACTCTCATCTAACATTTAAATTATATGGTTGATATTTGCTACACAAGTCTAGCTAAAATTAGAAGACCTATTTGGCGAAATAGAAATTGATCCTACTGGCTTACAGCTACTTGGGTCTTACTAAGGATTCAAATTTTGAATGGGAGGCATGTATTAATATTTTAAATCTTGCAGGACATATACTTTCTATGGAAGAATATTCTTTAATTTGGACAGAGAACCCGCAGACTAGGAATATCTCTACTAATATTGCTTACCAGGCTATTGTCCAGACTTCCTTTTCAACTGTTCATAAATGGTGGTACAAGCTTATCTGGAAATGGAGGAGTCATTTAAAATTAAAGTGTTTCCTGTGGCTAGCTTTACAAAACTGTCTAAAGACCAAGGATAAATTGATGAAAAAAGGTCGGTAGGGGCCTAGTTTTTGCATTATTTGCAATCAGGCTTCTGAATCTTCGGATAATTTTTTCATTAACTATGAGTTTATTCTATTTATCTGGAAAAATATTTTTCTTTTTCTAAATATCCCTCGAGTCTGGGAGGGGGAGAATTTTGATAGTTGTTTTTTCCATTTGTATAACTCTAGGAAAATTTATCACATTCGTTCTGCTACTATTTCCTGGAAAATTTGGAGGGTGAGGAATTTTTGTTTATTTGAAGAACAATATCTAGATGTTGATAGCATCTGTATTCATATTTTACAATTGAATAAGAAATTTAGTTGTCATCATGTTACAAATTCTAGGCCCAAATGCTTGAGGATTATTCATTTTAATGGTGATGTTGGGTTCTTTGATGGGGAAGCCAAAGATGGTTTCTGTGCTGTGGGGGTAATGAAGAATAAGTGTCCCCAGACACATAAATTTATTCATAAGGAAATGAGTAATTACGCCACACTCATAAAAATCTCTTAACATATCATAGAGAATATAGCTTTTTTATATATCTCGATCCTAGACTAGAAAGTAGGAAGACAACCAATCATATAATCACATGGAAATTAAATGATAGGTTTCATTTACAAAGAAGCAGTCCTATTCAAATTCCTATTGCTCACTAAACTAATTTATTCTTTAATATAATTCTAGAAAATACCTAGAATATAAATCTTAGGATTAAGAGGTCTAACATTCCCCCCTTTAATCCAAAATTTCATATTTACAAATGCCAAGTTGATCTCTGAACTTAGTGAATTTTACTCTACCAAGTGGCTTGGTAAAAATATCTGAAGTTGGATCTTTCAGAAGCCTTCATCTGTGTTTAAATGAAAAATATTCCTGAAAAACTACCAAATCTAGATTTTGAATGGTTCATCTGAAATGAGCTTGAAGAGAGCTGAAATTATGGAGTGAACAACTGCCATGTATAAACATTTCCTGTCTGCTTGACAATTCCATCATTTTCCAAGTGATTTAGCTAGAAGAGGTTGGTGTATTATGCTACTTGGTGAACATATAGTATCACCATTATACAATGAGTGAATCACTGAAATGCTCTCAAATATTTTAACATTGTTATGTGTTGATGAACATGCCAATGCATCATGTATTTGAGTCTGTCATCTTTAGACTTTTGTTGTGTGTTTCCCATTTTGAAAAATTGGAGTCTGCCATCTACACAATTTTGTTTATCATTTGACAATTTGAAGTCTATCATCTACAATATTTTGTCCATCTTCATAGTAGTGTATTGAAGTCGGCCATCTACAGAATTTTTTCCATATTCAGATTTTTGTTTCAAAGTCTACCATCTACAGACTTTTGTTGTCGAAACTTAAAGAATCAAAACCATTATCAATATTCCCCCCTTTTTCAACTGAAAGGTGAGAAGATATGGGTTTTCATGTGGGTTACCCTGAACCAATTCACCATTGTATCATTTATATTTAACTACCCCCCTTAAGATGCAAGAGAGTACCATTTAGATTTCAACTCAAAGTGGGCATGTGGAAACATCCACATGTTATCTCATCCCATGAGGGCCATGCTCAAAAACTACGCCATAAGGGGACCAATGGAGTAATACTCTATCAGGTACAAAAAGACTATGTGCTACATTATGAGACTTTACCCAAGATTGTACTCTTTGGTAAGACTGATATAATTTCTTGGTTGTTGATGTACATTGCCAAGGACTGATCCACCCATAGTGAATCTTTAATCTTGTAGGCTTGTTTCTCTTGGAACATTTTTCTGATGCATGATTACATGTTCCACAATGCTGACAAGGATGGAGATCAAAACATTGGTCTTCCATATGACCAAATCTTTGGAAATATTGGCACTTAACACTTTGAAGCTTAACCGAAACAGGTGAAGTTAAATTTTCATGAAGGAATCCTACACTCACAAATTGAATTGGTTTGGAGTAGTCTGGAATATGAAAATTCAGGTCATTTTCATATCTGAGTCCTATTCTATGCTTGTTGTTAATAATTTCTTCCCAAGGTCTGATGATGGGCTTGGAAAGAGTGTTCTGCATCGATTGCTTTGAAGTATGTGAAGTTTGATAAGTTGCATACTGTTGCATCATTGAAATGTTTTCTTCATTGAACTCAAAAGAAAACGCTTGAACTATAGGTTCATAGATAGATTCATCTTCATTAGATACTACTTTAGGATTTGCCCCACTAAATTTCTGTTGCACTCTTTGTTGATCTGAAACATCATCATTATCATTATCATCATAGAAAGGATTGTTCTGAACAAAAACTAGTTCAGAATGTTGTTGATGCTGGAGCTGATTGAAAACATCATTTTCAAAATTGTTTATCAAGGATTCCTTCTCATCACTAGATAAGGAATCATTGGTCATAGTCTTTGTTTCACCAAGTTGTACTAGGTCATCTGTATCACAAGTAACATCATTTTCTTTTCAAGAAATTATAGTTGAAGAAGTTTAATCACTTGCTCCTTCATTCAAAGTTGGTATTGAAGTTTAACAACTTGATTTTCAAATTTTTTTAAGGCTTCTTAAAGTTATTTGATGTTTTGATTATCGTTTTGTTATCGGTTTCCTCCTTTACCCATTGTCATGCTCGCTTGCACTTCCTTTTTTCAAGCTCGCTTGTATTTATGTCACACTATCTTTCTTATATGCCAATTTTAGGGTGACGTGCACAACCGATCATGCACCCAAAAATGTGTTTTTACAACTATCTTGTAACAATATTGATTTAGATTCATAGAATGGAGAGTGTCGGGTTCAATCGAAAATGCACCCAATTACAAATTCAACTTGACTTGATTTCAAAAAAGACAAGTAAACTTACAAAAAAAGACTATTTGTAAGTTACAATCAATATTGATTTCATGGTTAAATTGTGATCTTTAACTTTGAATTCGTTGTCAATGCGTTGACTCCTTGATTACTTGATTGTGCATTGCATGTGCTTAATCACATATGCTTGAATGATGAAACTTGATGTTTGTGTTTGCAAGTATTTAACAAGTACTTTGACTGCCTTGAATTTCATATCAAATGTGATGAAGGTTAAGTGTCAAGTATCCAAAAAGACACGCACCATACACAAATAAAAAATGTCTTTGATCCCCATATTCCAATTTCAGGACGGATCAAGAACACATCCACCACTAAAAAATGATCTTTTATTAAAATCTTTGATACAGTTACGCTTGACACTCCAGAGTTCAAACGTTATCTTCACACCTCCTTTTACAAGCTCAAAGCTCCTCCTCCTTTAAAAAAAATAAGTCTTCACCTAACCTTGTAAGCCTTCAACAATGGAGCACCAAGTTATCTTTCAATTGTTTTTGTTGGAACCATTATTCAATAATCCCTTTTGAAGTAAATGATTTAACTTACAAAAGTGAACCCCCTTATAACTGCATTTTGAAATGAACTAAAAGTTCACTTTTAACCCTTTAATAAATACACCCCCCCCCCTCTTTAATATAAGTGCATTTTGAAATGAACTAAAGTCTTCAAGATGCATGGAGAATTCAATTGCTGAGATGATCTTGACTTCACCAAAATGAGGGCATTTCACTACGTGGAGACACTGTTTGACGCCCACATGGAAACAAATTGAAGGCATATCTTGAAGGAAAATCGTTTGCACTTGAAGGTAGATCATTGAAGGAAATGGTTGTAGGTGCTTTGCACGATTTGGAGCTTGGAAGCAGCTCACCAATTCCACCAGTTTGCTGAGAGGGTTTTTTGCACCAAAGGAAAGGTTTGCAGACACTTGAGTACATATCTGAAGACAGGAATCACCTCCAGATTGCTCAGATCAAACTTTGGGTTGCATGAAGGAGAATCGTTGTCACAAACTGAGGATTGTTATCACACTACGATCACCAAACTGTGTTAATTGCCCCAATCAATGGGGATTTTGATTTAATTCATAGACCAAAGCCTATTTTATCAACTACCTTGATCACAAGACATTTCACAACTCACAGGATTTCTCCATTAGATAGGATGGATCGATCTCTTCAATGGATTTCTATGTTAGAAACATTGTACATGGGTTTAAGGATCAAGGACCCACTTAAATTCGATCTTTAAACATGTGTTTAAGGATGTAGGTGCTCACCATTTGTTGTAAAGGAAAGTATCCTATGACTAGGGTTTAAGAGGCCATCAACGTACTGGGGTTGAAAGGTGGATGCAAATGGTTCTACAAGTAAATACAAGCAAATTTCAGAGATTAGAATGGTTCATACCTTAGCCAAATGAAGGTTGATCCAAGCAGCCCTTCAATCCTCTTCTTGTTCCTCTCGCTCCTCTTGCTCCAAGAGACCTGCAAAACGAATTATACCTTGCTCAAACCAATATGACCATATATAAAACAATGGTAATCAAAGAAACATGAAATAATAATTTGATTAACATTAAAATCTGATCATAAACAAAGATTCAATCACACATTGAACAATGATTTGGGAAGAAGAAGGACATCACATCTTTATTAATCTTGAAAACAAGTACAAGTTTACCTTCTCTTCAAGTTGGGCACCTCACTAAATCTTGAACCGGTTCTGCTGCTTCTCTTCTCCAAGGAACTCAGCTTCCAAGCTCTGCAACACTAGGAGAATGCTTCTAGCGCAAAGGTGTGGGAAAAGAGAGCTCCAATTCCTCCAACATAACAATGCAAAGATTCAAGTCCCCTCTCATGGACCTCCCTACCTCTATTTATATGTTTAATGAAGAGTTAGGGTCGAAGACAAAGTAGTTACAACTGAAGGAGTCAGTTGCATAACTACCCAAACTACCCAAATTTCAAAATTCATATTTTTTTGACATTTTTTAGAGGTGTACGCGGGTTACAGAAACAACAGTTGCGTACACAAGGAGGTATACGTGGGTTTCAATGCAGAAATTCATGTATTTAAGGCATACACGACTATTATATATAGCAACTCGTGTGCGTACGCGGGTTTCCTAAAGGGAGCTCACATACACATCAAAAAAACTCATTTTTAGGGTATTTTTGGGCATTTTCAGACTTTGGTGTCTTCTGGCAAATTTTATCTAACTGAAATACCTTTCCAACAATGTAAAGATGAGGTCAAACAGATTTACAAAACTCAAGATTTGGGTCCTCCAAGTTAGGTGTTTTTTCAGTGACTTTCATGAAGTGTCGACATACGATGACATCATGGGAAAGTGGTCACAGGAAGAGATGTGTCATTTTGAGCTATAACAGATGCCCCCTAATGTATGAGGTTGGAGGGGAAGATGATATACGAAATACATTATAAAGGAAACAACTGAGTATGGAGAGAGCAGAGAATTCAAGATCAAAAGGCTCGAACAAAGGTACCCGAAAGAGAGATAAATGTCAGACAAAACTAATTTCTAGGACATACAAGTCCATATACAAATCATCGCCATAAAGATACAGGTGGATCCAACATATGTATAACTGATGAAACTATCATAGTCGCTCAATATGCAAAAAGGTGCCATATCAAATCTAAAGGAGTCATGGCCACAAATGAACAAGGTGGATCCATACTCGACAATCGATCATAGCCACAAAAATACAAGGTGGATCTATGTCTCAGCAAAATGTCATATAAAATGTAACAAGGTCTTGCGCAACTCGGGAAATAGCAAAAAATGACGATGCTACTATCGGCCCAAGGTCTTCAATCCAAACCGCCCAAAAAAGGTACGAATCCTAACCATGCAAATAAAAGAGTTGAAGTCAAACATGGAGGAAACCGTTTGATTATCAGTCAATGATGAGAACCATTAACAAACGCAAGGGAAACCAACATTAATGAAAATGGTCCCCAAGGTACCTAGTACATTCTAACAAGTGTGATTACAAGGACTTGAAGTTGAACACTTGAAGAATCCATTGAGTAGGAGACATTAAGGTATTCCCACTACCCAATATCAAGGGAAATTGCCACCGATGACTACAATCTCCAAGGTACTGTCATAAAACTCTAAATCTCATCCCCAGAGCAAGATGTGTTGCAGTCGATAAGAAGAGATCCATTGGAAGGAAGGCATTAAGGCATCCTTCATCATCCAACATGAGGTAAATCAAAGACTAATTGAAACTGGAATTGGTATTGAATTTCATGACAAGAAACGTTGAAGACATGATGTAATGAACTGATGCCAGGGAATGGTCGACACAAAAGGTCAAGGAAACTGCAGAATAGTTGACAAAGGTTTAATCCTTGAACAGTGAGCACGACACAAAAGTGACTTAGGCAGCTTTTGACACAAAAGGGACCAACGACACAAATCTACAATGGAGGAGACATTGATAGATTCCCCATATAATTGGAAAATAAACCAACCGGAGGAGTAATAAACTCTGAATCAGGATAAGGTCAAAATACTAGGACCCAACTATTGATAGACTCAAAACTGGTGCTTTGTTCAAGGAAACAAGACTTGCTACCATGATGTAAAAAACATGTGAATGAACTTCCCTTCCCCTCTTTCTTGTAAAGGTTTAACGAGTCCAAGAAAGCAAACTCAGGACCATCTTCATTTTTGGCAAGCTCAAAGAAAAGACAGAAGAATGCTTAATAAAGCACTGATTCGTGGATTTTACGAGCCCAAAGTAGTACATGCTCGATGGTGTTTTCATAGTGTAGAGACTCTGAAAACTCCAAAGAAGACTCCAGGGGGGTCTTTTTTCGTCCAATTTAGTCTCCTGACTTGCCGAAAAAGTATAAAACAAACCACAGAAGAACTCTCTTAGATTCCGAAGAAGTAAGGCACACTTTTTTTGTACTTAGCAAGGAAGGTCCAAAAAAGGTTAAATTACCACCTACCCAATGCTCCTTCAAAAGCAGCATATAGCCTAAGTTTTACGAGTGTGAAGGAAGGCAAGATCACTCGGAAAGATCCATTTGTTTACGAGGAATGGGGCTTACAACAATAAACTCGATGCTTTGTTCTTTAGGATTTAACGAGCATGACAAAGAAATAAAGTACACTCGGAATATTTTTCATGTTTAGGTCCAGAGCATGAAAAAGAGAAAACTAAGCTCATACAGGGGGTTCCTTTTCCGTAAGTTTAGTCCCTCAAGTCCAAAAAAGCGATAAACCTATGCCTGAGAATACTCTTCTCAATTTCGAAGAAAAGAGAGTGATCCTTTCTCATATTATTCCACTACTACATTTCGACCAAAAATCCGACGGCCGTATTGTCGGATTTTCGACACTTCCCTGTCGCATGTACGACACTATGATTTTTTTTAAGCATCGGTGGATTTTCGTTGGTTATCTGACATCTTTTCAATCCGTCAGTAAAGCGACACCTCATTTTATTGTCGGTTAAATGTAAATCGTCGGTTATCCGACATCTAATTCAGAATAAACTTTAAACGTAAGTGTCGGTTAAGCGACTGTGGAGAAAATGTAAGTGTCGGTTAATCGACAGAATGGCCGTCGGTTAAGCGACGGTAGTGAATTTAAAAAAAAAAAAACCTTCAGGCGGTCGCTTAACCGACGGCCAT
>LPNX011154963.1:2300-16803 GCA_001517045.1 Pseudotsuga menziesii | reverse complement strand
TCTTAAGAACATTTCCTAATTCATCATTTCATATTAGTAGTAACAGATATCGCAAGCAGTGGAGCTACAATTAGTAAGTTAAGACCTCATCAGTTTCAATATTCAGACAAATGGGAGGGTTTGATGATGGCCATAATTTATCCCTCAATGTACCCATTGGGATGGATGACACACCAAATAATCATTAAGTCTAAGTAGGATACATTTGCACTGCATGCTAACATTCCTTGTCAAGACTGAAAATAAATCAACATTACTAATTCAGTAATCCTTTAGTATTTAACAAGAAATAGTATATTCCTTAGATTTCTTAATAAACTAGACAACAAAAGATGGAACAATACAACAGTCACAGCATACAGAAGATGTAATATCCAACAAGAAAAATCTAGAAATGAAGATCACTGCAATGCAATAGGCAAACGCTACATAAATATGTCAAAATGCTAAATTTTCGACCATGTCACATATGGAAAGGCACATCATAATTGCATAGAACACTGTTGTTTACAAATAGTTTTTGAATATTATCATTCCTCCATGACAGTAATACCAAAAGAGGACAAATATAGGAACAACTATTGAATATCTAGCACCATACCTCTATCCCCAAGACTGTTAAGTGCTCTATGTTACCCCCCATATTGCATGGGTGTCCAATGGTAAACTTTATTACAAATTCAGTGAAGATGACAGGTTTATGAGTCCATGAATAGCCTGGGCTCCTTGATAGTATACTTCATGGGATGAATCAGATCATTCCAGGCAGCTTCACTGAGGGTTACAGAATTTCTGGGTGCTGTTAAGGGTTTTGATGATGAATACACAGGTCATTTCCTCATGAACACCCTAGTGTTTTGAGTTGGTTTGCCAGCTGCAAACATCTTTGAAGATTGTTTTCTTTTCCAAGATTACTGTACTTGCACAGACAACAAAGTATTGTTCCCTTTCTGATCCATTTGCAGTGACATGAAACTTATGATGAAGTTTTCCAACTCATTGCGAAATCATAACAGAGTTAGCACCTGGGTGTGTGGTTTGAACTTGGCGCTAATGTGGATTCTCAGAGTTTTGTTTCTATGTTTCCAGCAAAAGCATTTTAGAGGCCTATTTGTTGATCTGACAACAAGCCATGTCATGAAAATCTCAGGGCAGGGTCCTCGTTGTTTTCTGGCTAGATCTAGAGAGAATGAACAACACTGTGTTATTCTCACCTTAGGATGCTTTATGATTAAAATTTGAGGATCAACTACACTTGGAGAATGCTCAGATGTTACTTTCAAGATGCAGATCACCCCATTACATGAGGTGATCAAGATAGAAATCAATACCTAATGGAATCACTTCAGTAGGCTTTTCCAGAACTTGTTTTGGCAAGATTGTTTGCTTGCAGCAGCATCAAGGGTATTTTTCAAGACCTGGAGAGTAATTTCTGACCATAGTTTTTCCTAAAACACCCAACCTATCAGACCTGTGCATACGTTCACCTCCAAGTGGCAGTAAATTTCCATGATCTTGGCATAAAGACAGCACTAAGAAGCTTTGTCTCCAAATCTGGGCATATTCTGAGCATATCATGTAGTGATTTCCTGTGGTGGCAACTCTAAAAGACAGTTTTATGTGTGCCAATCAGTTGGATGAATGACTCCTGTAGCATCTCTTCATGATCGAACTGAGGATGCAGCATTGGTATGGTGACTATGATGGGTTCGTCCTGTTGAGCAAGTCAGGGAGATGTTAGAAAGAGACATCCCTATTTCATTTGGAAGTTCTTCTCATGGCTTTTCATTCTTCAAATGCATTTGAAAAAATCAAAATGGCAGAGAATATTTTTTCTACCCTCAACAATGTAAGTTGTCCTCCTGTGGAACTTAACAGCACACAATTGTTTTGCTGGTCTTTGCTAATTTCAAGGTTGATGTTGATTCTTCGGCACATGATTCTCCACTCTACAACCTTCCCATCCTGGTTGATGTTCAATATAAGAAATAAGTTAATACATATTACACACGGAGGAACTCTTCAGCTTCCCACAGGAACAGGCTATTTAGAATCATGGGTATATCATGTGGTACAAAGTGTTATAAATGTGAATGAGGGAATCACAGAAGAGCATGGAATGGCTGATCTCTTTCAGAGAATGTTTGACCCATATTCCGGTGATACACTTGTAATGTAATCTTCTAGACTTTTACTTCACTAAAAGAATGAAAGTTCAGAGAGGAAATCAAGGCACCTGTCTTGTCCTATCTTAGTGTTGCAATTTTCTCTGATAGATATAATATAGCATGGCCCCCTATACTTAAAACAAAGGGAATAAAAAACATGGTATGGTCTAAAAAGGATCGAGAAAGTGGGTATGTATAGTTGTTCTCTGAGTTGAGGCCCATTTCTATTGTGGGAAGTTACATCCTCTAGAAGTTTTTACATATCCCATTAAAGGGCAATTAAGGGCAAGATACAAACGCAAATAATTATGTGGTTTAGTTTTTTCATATTAAAATTTTTGTTTTGTATAGAAAAGCTAAATAACGAAGTTTCCAAGTCTATGTTAGAATCCGGTTCTTGGGCAACAATAGCTAGAAAATCAGTTGTTGGGAAATAATAGCCTGAAAATTATCACGATCATGAAAATCAATGCGTTCATCGTGCCCACCTGATAGTTTACCCTTATTTTAATTTTGTCAACAGGATAATGTACTCATGAATAGCCTATACAAGTTTAACAAAAGTAAGAGACACTCATTGGAGTTAAAGTTAAGTTTATAACCTCTACAAGCGTTACTGTTAGACAACTCCCCAACAGCATTAAACTTTGACTGTGATATTATGTTTAATACCTGAGTTTGTGATAGTCAGATACTATTTGGGAATTTTTCCCCTCATAATCATGCACCTAATAGCATTAATCCAATCCTGACAGCAAATCATCTTTTTAATGTTTGTCCAAAACCAAAGAGAAATCATGGAATTTTCAGAATAAATTCATAAAGAAACAATGGAAAAAGATTACTGAGACTGTTGGCAGAATCCTGACAAATATTGCAGCATCAATTCTTTGGTTTTCTTATACTTTAGGTAGACAACTGACTAATAACACTTGCATATGTAAAAAATTGCAAGACTAAAAAATAAAGTGCAGCCAGACCCTAGCATTTGAACTGCTTACTGAAATTTGCATGCCCTTCGAGTCTAACTGCCACCATGAGCAGGTTTATCAATAAAAAGGTGAACTAACTTCGCATATCACACTGCAATTTGAAGCATGCAATTTATCAGAGACAAAAAATACTAATAGTCACTAACCTGGTGGTCCAGTCAAAAGAATTCGAGAACAAACAGTGACCAAATTTGACACATATTTGATATACTCTAGCCTCTTGAGAAACACATACATGGCATCCGATAGTGCAGTATTTGTGTTATCCCTATAACAGAGAACCAGGTTAAATTGGCAAAAAGAACATAAGAATAAGGGTTTATACCAACAAAAATAAGAAACCCAAAGATAATTAAAAAGCAGATAGTGCACTATCCACTCTAATATCTTCAAAATATTTTAAAAACAGGGCAAGAGAGAAATGAGGCAAAGGAAGAAGTAAAGAATTAATCAAAACATTTAAGTTACATAAGGATAATGTGCACAAACTCCTTTAACAACAAAATCGTTTACTCAACATCAAGCTAACACATTTTTGGCTTGCTTTTCAGATTATACAATTTGAAATGTCACTGTACTCAATTAAAAGCTTTCTACTCCTTATGAGCATCAAAATATTGAATTAAAGGTTGCTATTAGTATCGTATTCAAATGAAAGGTCAATACAGTGGATAGTGATTTCCTTCATAGACAAAGCACTCTTTGATGAATCAGACATAATGAACTATTCGCTTGCTCTTCAGATTATTCAAGTTGAAACGTGAATGTACTCAATTAAAAGCTTTCTACTCCTGATGAGCATCAAAATATTGAACTAAATGTTGCTACTAGTATCATGTTCATATATCATGACGAGTATCCATACATCATGATGAGTATCCATACATCATGTTTAAGGTCATAAGAGTTGCAAAAGATGAATTTTGGGCATCATTCTAAGGCAGTCTCCACAATAGTAGGCACAAACACCCCTATTTTCTAAATATGGGCTGAATTTGAAGGTTAAATTCCAATTCTAGGCATAAGCAACAACGATAAGAACCCTCGTTCTCAGTTATAACTTATAAGTTGTTTAGGGCAGTTCTGGGTGCATTGTATGCCCTAAAACAGCAGTACACAGATCTCATATTATATTTTGAAGTAGAAATTGTGCCTAAAAGGGTGAAACAACAGTAAAACAACCTAAACTTCAATTCTGGGTGCATTTAAACCATCATACTGCAGCCATATTCTTTGATCTAGAAATGAACAGTAGTCGTAAAAGCCCTGAAAATGATTGTTTGGAGCCTTGAGCAGACCTGTAGCAACGTTTGGAAATAGCAGTGATCCAGCTTGAGGAAGCCATCAGCTGTTAGAGGATTTTCAATTGATAGCTATCATATTCAAGCTGTTGTCCAGCTTCTAGGAAGGTTTCAGACTTAGCTTATAGGAGTTTTGTGCAAATAGACGCATTTTGAGTTGAAAACTTGAATCTAATGGACAGCACTTGGCCCTAAATGACCTGCCCCTGTTGTTTCCTTGTTTCAGCCGTGAAGGGTTTCCCTCTCTTTTAGTTTCAGATTGAAGGAGGGGCCACCCCTTTTTTTAATCTTTTCCACTGATTTATGATCAGCATTCAGCCTTCTTTGGAAACGTCCTGTTTTGGAGGTAATTTCAGAGGGTTTAAGGCAATGTTCAGCATCTAAGTGTTTCTATGGGCAAATTGGATTTCTTTTATATCTTTGGAGCTCAGTGTTGGGTTTCTTTGTGGGCATATTTGAGTGACCCCTTCTTGGAAGCATATTTGGAAGCTTAGGAAATTAATTTATGAAGAAGTCTTGCTTTCAAGAGCCCTGAAAAAATAGTTTTATCCCATTGGCTATCAAGAGGAACAGCTGATTGAATGGCAATAGTAAATAATTCTACCAAAGCGATGGTCAAAATGTCCAAGACTATACCACCAAATTCAGGAAGCAATCCATTATGTTAAGCCTCCAGTTGGAAGATCAGCACTTATTGATGAAACACCAAGGAGCCTTGTGTGGCTAAATCAAAAGGAAACTAGCCCTCTTTGAGGGAAAGAAACTTCATGATCCCTTTAAGAAGGGACAGAAAACCAGCATAGAATGGAGCAATAGGAAACACAAAGTATGGTTCCCAACAACATGACAGGAGGATGACCTACAAAGCTGCTCAGTCGAAGGATAGTGGTGAGAATCATTGCTATTTGCAATTATTGTAGTATAGATGGCCATACCAAGACAAAATGCTGGAAATTTCCCTTGGAATTGCATCCTAGAAATCGGAAGAAAGCATCGAAGCAAGCTCTCACCAATATTTAGGGACAAGAATTAGAATGTGACTCCAAACTAGATGGGAAGATCACTTGTATGAGCATACAAAATTGAAAAACCACCAGCTAATGAGGATGAGTTGAAAAAACTCAGTGCCATGAGAGAACAGTTGTTCAACGTCAAGATTCAAATGAATATGTTGAAGAACATACAAGGAATAACATACAACATGACACTATTCACATACTTGGTCCAAAAAAAAGGAAAAAAAGCTCCCACTTTCCAGAAACCGATACCCATGACATACAGGAAGCATTTTCCATGAAATACTGGAACCACAATCTACCTCAACCCAACTCAAGATGAGCCAAACAACTTCTTTGAAAGATAATAATAGTTAAAAGCAACAAACATTTTAGGGTCTAAAAATAACTTTGCTCCATGTCCTTCTCACCTAAAACCACTCTTTTACCACCACAAGACTAAGCTTGGGACCAAACAAAAGTTTGCCATTGTTAAATATCAAATACTATTATGTGACTTCCTACCCATGTTTGAAAACATTAGCACTCTTTCACCCCATGGAAACAAGTCATCTATCAATCAATCAACCATAGACTGTTCAAGGACTGAGATTGGACAGGCTAGCAGTGCATGTTGCCTTTTGCTTATAAAATTTGTAAGTTTTCATAGAACTAGTTTCAGTTAAGTTGTTAACTAAGGCCGCTTGATAAAATAATTCACATTAAACATATTTCAGTTGGAGGGATTTTAATTTACAGATTTCTTATATGAAGTGCATCATTGATTGACTAGAACACACCCTTGATGCATCTCACAGGAGGTGAAGATATTGCAGTTAACTAAAATTCCAATTAAGAAAGAACAAGGCCAGTTTTCCAGAATGTAGATTCAATATGCATTGAGCTAGGAGATCCTGTTGGTTTTTAGAACTAGCAATTTTATCAGAGCCTATGTACAACGAATTCACTTGGCCACACAACCAAGAAACTTGTTCAGGTTTCAAGTTTCAGCATGGTACCTGTGACAAAGGGCAATGTTGAGGATACATTGTCTGGTATAGAAAACTATAAAACTGTAAATAAAAATATATAATAACTAGTTCCTGGAAAGACAACACTAGTCTTATTGCCAAGGTAACTCCAGAAGTTACAGCTTACCACCAAACTGCTTAAGAATGAATGAAACAATTTTCAGGCGTTCTGTACATAAAGAAACGGTGCAAGAAGAGATGGTCAATCAAGAGAAGTTTCCTTTCAGATTTTTGCTTGAGTCACGTACTATTCCAAGCAGTTCACCTAATTTTGAGGGAGAATACTAATACAGATCAAGAATCCTTTCTTGTTTTTGTGGAGTTGCATATCATAGCTATTTTTAATGACCAAGTTTCTATTGCTTGTCCTATCAAATGGCAATAACAACAAAAAGAAATTAGTGATCACTATATAGCTAACAAATGAAGTTAATTTATCACAATATGTTACAGTTGAAGAATCGAGGGAAGTAACTAGAGTGTGTCTTAGCTATCTGATGCCGTATAGCAACTACAATAGCACAAAGGTTACCACAGACTTGCATAGACCCAAGAAGACCTTAGGATAACCCAGATGCATACTATTTTGTTTTCTCACATGTAATCTCATATAGTATATGTGTCCATGTAAATACTCTTAACTTAAAGTTTTCAAATGCAATTGACTGCACGCTTTAATCAGGCCATAAAAACTAATTGGATGAAAAGGTTATTTATTACATTACATGCATAGGCGAGCTGCAATGCATAGCTTAATTCTCTATGTTTTTCAAGCATTTAATATCAAGGTTTTGGAAACAAGCTTCATAGCTACGCTAAAGCTTGCAACTACAGACCAAAGTTCCAAGGGCATCAATATACAGGCCCTATGACAAATGGCAAATGGATTTAGGTAATAATCATGATGAAAAACATTGAAATTCTAAAAGAGTTGTATACATCTCTATACTGTTTAGAGATCGAGGTAGATATGTATACATCTCTACACTAAAATCATGATTATTCTCTATGATATAGACTCTAATTGAATCTTCATGCAGTGAGTAAAACAACTCCTAAAAGTGATTAAAAGCTACCCAAATTTGACAGTAATATTTATCTACAGAATTCATCTTTCAGTCAGATATCAATATGCTATTGGTAACCAAACAATAACCTTTTCTACCAACGAATAAAGGTTCATTTGCAATTTTGATTTATAGTCTACTGAATAAAAAGTATATTGCACTGACTCCACGAAGATAAAACATTAACCCAACTGTTTCACTGAAAGTACTGGTAAATGTCTCGTAGTCAGCCCTAAGCATCAATTTTACTTTTAGCTTCTGAATCAGCAGGATCCAGTTCCAATAATATAGAAAAGTTTTAAAGTTGTGTGAGATAAGCATACGGAGCAGTTGGTACTATTGGGCATTGGCCAAATTTTGTTGGAGGGAGAGTGAGTTGATACCCTAAACTATCCATCAACAATGCTGCAAATAATTTTCTATACAATAGGCTACAAAATCCTCACTATCTCATGAATCATCAATGAAGTAAAATAAGTTTCAAGTTTTTTATTATAAAATCCCTAGATTAGGAAGCAACTCGAACCTAACCCAGTAATTTCCAAATTGCAGCGACAACAAGGATTTTCCAGAAGTTATTTTGTGCTTATTTGAATACTTTGGCTGCCAAAATATAAGAAAAGTAACAGCTGGAAGATTAAAGGTGGGAAAGGATGCAACTGCAATGCAATAGCAGTGACCCTCACGTCACATAGAGAGTGAGAGGGAAATTCAGGGGAAGAAAAGTTCAGATTTTAAACTATATTATGAACACAGTCTTTTCAGATTTTCCATACCGGTGTAAATCCATGCTAAATAAGATTTATTCTACATAAAGAGCTTGTTTTTTTAATTCCAAATCAAAATTATTTAAGCAAACATAGATTACTCACCGAGTTGAGGCATTCTGTTAGCCTCAGTGTGACCTGTGCAAACCGTCCTCTGCCTCTACAAACCCTCCTCAACCCCTCCTCTGCTGCCCTCTCCTCTACGAGCTATGTCCCCTGCGGCCCTATCCTCTTCGGCCCTCACCTATTGTTCACGAGATGAAGAATGACCTATTGACTGCTGTGTTGAGTTGTGTATTTTTTTCCCTTGTCCATGGCGTTGCTATGTTTCAGCCAAATAAATGTTTTTTAATGCAACCCTATCAAACCCAATAGATAACAATGAGGGTTGAGCCAAAGATAATAATGGGGCTTCTCTTCCTTCCACAAATCGACTTGGTGAACCCATATAAAGGTATACATTGTTGTTGTCTCAGTATACAAGAAAAAAGCAGATGGATTGGTCGCCCAAGCATGCAAAGATAATGCAGATGGTTGTGGTTCTAGGTAGATGCCCACAGATTATTGATAGAGAATACAGATGGGTATGGAGACAGGGTTGCATGAATGATAGGAGAAACCCTCGACTTGCCTCTTTTCCACAACAAAAATCCCAAATCGATTTTCTATTTTTTGTTTAAAACATAAACTCATTCCGTAATCGATTTCCACCATATATTTGGATCCAAGGGATGACAACACTTGGTGGGTAGAGTGTTATAGTTACCACTCCCATACCAAAAAATATAATTGCAATTGTTATGTATTGGGAAGCCTGCTCCAATCCTACCCATACTATTTTCACCATGTTTGTTTTATGAATGGAGTAAACAAAACCAAGTTTTAACCATTCTCTCATAGGTTGTGAACTTTGTGTATCATATGTGCAATAATATGCATAAAGCTTATCAAAGGTGGGCAACTTCTCACCAGCAAATACACCCTACACAAAAGCTTCCCATGGAACTAACAAGCATCGAATATGCGACGACAATTTCCAAAGGTGCCGTCGCTTAAGCAATGCTTACTAACGCGTCGTCGCTTAACCGACGGTTATGAGAATAGTCATCGCTTAACCGACGCTTGTGGCCACATTTACAAAAAAAAAATGTATCCTTGTGATTTTTGGTAAGTTTAAAAAGAGAAATCCATGCGCCGTCGGATTTTTCCGTCGGATTTTGGATCAAAATGTAGTAGTGTTCCACATCATCCGAGAAAGAGATAACCTACCACCAATGTGGATGCCCATTCACATATTCTTAACAAGCCTGAATGGACAAGTTTACTCGGTAGTCAAGTCTATTTTGAGGAGTCAGACCTGGGCCTAAAGAAACTCAATATCGTTCCCGTGAAGTTTTAACAAGTCCGGAAAAGTCAACTCATGGCTTCCTTAATGTTTTTAACGAGCTCGAAGGAGAGCAGAAAGAATGCTCTAAATGCGAGGAGACGAGTGTCAGGGGCAAACGAAACTAGTTCCAAGCGCAAGGAATAAAGCTATGCATAATGAAAGGAACAAGAGCAAGGTAAATACACTCATGGAATGTTGCCTCAAGGTAAAGGGTATCAAGTTGCAAAGGAAAAATGATACAAGGCTTATCGACGACGAGAACAAAGATGAGGGCTTATACAATGAGCTAAAAGCATGAAAGCCGGCATCAGGCTCATAAGCGCGAGCAGGGCACATGAAAATATAGTTACAGTTTGAACAACAAGACAAGGCTAATAAACAGTTGTGAATCCAAGTAAAAATCCTGTCTCCAAGAAACAACAACATTAGAATCATATTCAGAAGAAAAGTTCTGATGTCGGTCACTTTGGCAGAAACACATGTGATTTTTCTATCTTCTACAAAAGGGAAAGTCAAGGCAGAATTGATCGAAGAAGATTCTATAACACTAAGGCTCGAGGGTTTATAACCAGCAAGATCAACCTCGGAAGGAGAGAAAAAATCAGCAAGGGAGATAGAGTCTGCAGGAACAAACTCAGTATTGCGGGAGTTGAAAAATTCATAAGAAAAATCAAGCTCACCAGGATCACTGACTTGGTGTTCAAAGGAAGAGTTGAAATACTCAACAAGACCAATATAAGAAGAAAGGTCAGGATTATTAGGAAAATTAGGGTTAGACTTAGTCATAACTGAACCAACATCCAAAAGAAGGTCAGACTATATGAAAGACTCTAGGAAGACTTCATCCGAAGGAAGGAGATCATCCGAGATATGACACATGTCTAAACTTTCAAATGGATCAACAGAGTGGAGACCATGATCCATAGTCTGTATAGGATGGCTCACCTGTTCAACTGCTAGGACCAAGTCCCGAGAAGGTAAGCATGAAAACAGAGGCTTCTTCTCAGTAGCAATTGAACGCAAAGGACATGAGGCCACATAACTCACCTGTGGCAGGGTAGTGTCTATAGAAACACTGGGGATCTATAAAGGAAAGACCTGGTCTCTAGTTGGGTCAGGAGATGGATCAAGAAAATCCAACTGATCGATAGTGACAATTTCTTCGCCATGATTAAAGTACATCACACAAAAAAATGTTGACACCACAGCTTGCATGGCATAGACATAATCACGTCCAAGGAGCATATTGAGGTCCAAGGTGTCTTCGATCACCATGAAGTCAACTAAGACGGTCTTCCCACCCAAAGTAACAGGTTTTTGAGCAAGAATTCCCAAGGCTATACAAGTTCTTCTGTCAAACGCCAGTAATTGACTAGCAGTAGACACAAGGCTAGGAGATCCCATGCCTCGCCAAGCACAAGCAGACAAGATACAATGAGCAATCGTGTATGGTTCAACTTTGACCTTTATTTGGAAAGGTGCATCAGAAGGAAGGAGCGGCTCAACTAGGCTATCCCAATCAAAGGAAGCAATTTGAGAGCTTGGTGGGGGTTGATTTGAAGTGAGTCCAGTGCCCCCTTGTTCAGTAAGTTATGAACTGGTAGTGAAGAAAATGCGACTAGCAGACACTTCACTCTCCAAAGGAAGAGTGGGATTGATTGACAATGGAATCGATTCAACCGCTTCGTGAAAGTCACTCTCCGAAGGGAGAGTGGGATTGACCAAAGATGAAATTGGTTCAATCACATTAGGATCACTCTCTGAAAGAAGAGTGGGATCGACCAAAGCTGATATTGGTTTGACCACTTAATCAACCAAAGGTTGAGTAGGTTGTTGAGAAACTATAGGTTGTTCAGGAGAAGGAAATTCTTGAGTCTCGGACCACACTCTTCGCACCTATGCGATAGCAGGGCACTGGTGAGTAATATGATCTCCCTCGCATAGCTTACAAGGGAACTTAAGTTTTCACTTTGAATGACCAGTTTTCTCAACGGTGTAAACATGACTAGCAATGGATGACTGTTTGCTCTCAACATGACCTATAGAGGTTGAGATTTTGCCCCCCAGCATGACCACCAGAGGCTGGGTAACTGGGTCCAACCTGACTAAGAGAGGTTGGTTGTTGAAAAGCTTCAGAATTTTCAAAAATGGGATGACCATGAAACCAAACTCTTCGCACCTCCGCGATAGAAGGGAATTCATAAGTAAGGTGGTCTCCCTCACAAATATTACAAGGAAACTTGAGTTTGTGTTTTGAACGGTTAGTCTTTTCAACAAAGTCAACATGACTCGTAGTGGTTGACGGATTGTCTTTAGCATGAACCACAGAGGCTGAGAGACTACCCCCAGCATGACTTGCAGAGGCTGAGAGACTGGGTCCAACATGACTTGCAGAGGTTGGAAGGGCACCACCAAAATGAACAACAGAGGCTGAATGGTTAGGATCAACATGATTTGTAGCGGTTGAGTGTGTGCCCCCAGCATGAACTACAGAGGCTGGGTGGATGGATCCAACATGACTTGCAGAGGTTGGATGGGAAGGTTCAACTTGAACATCATAGGTTGAAAGGGTGCCCTCAGCATGAACTACAGAGGCTGAGTTTCTAGATCCTACATGACCTGGAAAGGTTGGAAGGATCCCACCAGCATGATCAGCAGAGGTTGGACGGTGAAGATCAACTTGACTTGCAGAGGTTGAGTGCTTAGATCCAACATGACCTATAGAGGTTGGATAGGTGACCCCAACATGAACTTCAGAGGCTAGGTGGTGAGGTTCAACTTGAATTGCAGAGGTTGAACGAGTGCTCCCTTTCTTATGTGCCTTCTTCCTGTTAGCACTCAGAATGTACCCAAGGTTGTAAAGGTAAATCCCAAGGTAAGAGCAAAACCACTTTAGAAAGAAACTGGTTTTTCTTCCAGAGAGGGCTCTATCAATACAGATTTAACGAGACCAGATATAGTTAACATCCAAAGATTTGTATAGATGGTTGAAACAACACATAACCATTGGGCATGGAGTCACATAAAAATAAGAATATCACAAAGACACATACATGAGATTTATCAAAGGCAAGGTAATCATTTCATCACAGTCATTCATTTAGTTTAGGTGAGATAGAAGAGACAATGAACAACCCATTAACACAGAGCATCAAAGATGAGTTCTATATTAACTTTAGTAGAAGAATGCATAAAATATCCAAAACGATGATCAGAGCATAAACATTATGAATTCTAACCATCCAATATTGTGTTTCAGATATGAAGAAAAACAGAATGAAGTGTTACACTGGAAAACACAATCACATAAGGAAATAAAAACGGACTGTAATGGAAATGACACGGGAATCTTTGATAATTCTTATGCATTCGCTATGTTATTCAAAAATAATATGTCTTTCAAAACCTTCAACAACACGATGGGTTCCAACCCCAATCAAATTAAATAGATGCAAATATATACATAAAATAATTCATCTTCCAAGAAGATTCATAACTGAATGACAGACTTAATTAAAGTCTTGTAACTAAATTCCTAACTTCTAGGAATAAACTACAGCTTCAATCCTAACAGATCATTAAATTAAATCAACTTGGTACAAGGCCTATTCCAGCAGCTCCTCAGCGCGCGACATCTGTTCTCATGAATGAAGGATGTATTTTGTCTTTCCAAACCTTTCCACGACTTTTCATTGCTCCGCGCTTGGGGTATCATATTCCATCATCTCTCGAATTGACACTTCCAACTCCATGTAAGCTTCATATGACACCTTGGGAAATCCTCTCCGAATAATCAGGAACTTTTGTAAGATTTCAAAATTCTCTGTCAATTTGTCCACAATAGCTTTCCCCGTTAGGCCTTTTTCCAAATCATCAAATTTGGAATGATCCATGTGGCTTTGAACTAACAAGCTGTGATAGTGCTCCTGAGAAAACATCCGTCCTTCCTCGTCCCAAAAGGATGGTAGGACATCCTCAAATAGCTCTTTGAAAACCTGTTTGAAGTTATTAACCTGTGAAAGCATTTCATCTGCCTTGCCCTGGACCGTCTTCATTAAATGGTGCTTGTGGACAAACCTTTTAGCCCATAGTACTATTGATATTCTGTCCTTTATTCCCATATCATGTAATTTCTGGTATGTTAATGAATTTAAAAAATTCAATGTGTTCTGGGCTGTGGTAAGGGGTCTTCTCTCCATATTTTCATTCACTAACTTTAGTCTTTGGTGGTCCAAATTGATCAATATGTTTTGATCATCGATAAAGTTCAGATGGTGCCTAAATTTAGTGATTTCTATAGATAAGGTGTCCCAAATTATATGCTTCGCCCCCTGGCACTACTACATTTCGACCAAAAATCCGACGGCAGTATTGTCGGATTTTCGATACTTCCCTGTCGCATGTACGACACTATTGATTTTTTTAAGCGTCGAAAACTTTTCGTCGGTTATCCGACATCTTTCGAAACCGTCGGTTAAGCGACAACTTTTTTTCGATGGTAGTGAATTTTTTTTAAGAAAATAACCTTCCTGTCGTCGGTTAAGCGACAGAAGGTCCGTCGGATAAGCGACGGTTATTCAATTTTTTTAAGAAAATTACTGTTTAAGAGCTTGACAGACGTCGCTTAAGCGACGGATATAGCGACGGTTATTCAATTTTTTTTTTTTAATTACTGTTTAAGAGCTTGACAGACGTCGCTTAAGCGACGGATATATAGAGTAAGCGTTGGATTTTCGACAGCAATAACTGTCGCTTAAGCGACGGTAGGGAATTTTTTTTTTTTTAAAAATATTTC
>LPNX011154950.1:0-19053 GCA_001517045.1 Pseudotsuga menziesii | reverse complement strand
GAACAGAGCAGGCACAAAGATGTACACTAAGTGAAGTGTGTGTATGTGTTGAAGTGCACAAGTGTGTGTACTAGTAGATTTCATAGTACAGTGGAGTTGTAATCTATACTCTATGAGCAATCTATGATGTTGATGTATTCTCATGCACTATGATGCACATGCAATGATGATGCTAGCATTAATGGTTTTGATGACTGATATATACTTGAAATCTGGGACCAGTTGAGGATGTTAACCTTCAGCAGATTGAAGATAAGACATTTGACAGAGACAAGTGAATGGCTTCACTTGGATGTGACATTAGAATGATATGCTGATAAGTAGAAGTTAATGACAGAGAACAATTTCTGTGTTGACAGATAGTGTGACAAGGCAATGACAAGTTGAAGGCATGGTTGAGGACAGATTGATGACCAACAGAGATGCTGAGCAATAGTGATAAACAGATGATCAACAGACATGATGACTAGTGTTGATGAACAAATTGACCAGTAGATTGATGAGATTGACCAACAGTATTGAACAAAAATGATTGATGAGCAGCGTTGATGTACAACAGAGATTGAGAAGTGGTTGCAGCAGTATTGATGAGAGTGTTGAGCAGATGATCAGCAGTATTGACCAGCAGCTGAACAGATTGAAGAGACATATGATGTTTATGTGAACAATGAGCTTAAATTGTAAATGCAAGCTTGACTTGCATTTGAGGTTAGGATACCTCAAACCCTTCTTAGCAGGGTCTAAGAAAACCAAGCAGGGTCCTGGATGAAGAGTAGGTGCTCTATGTATCAGTAGGTGCTGATTTTACCTAACAGTTGTAGCCGGACCACAACTAATACAAAAGATTACAAAATTACATTGTGTTGTGTTCTTCTGTGTTATGGTTCTTGATGATTTAAATGCTATAATATGTGAATGATGAAGTGATTATGAGATTGTTGAATAATGAATTGGTAGTTAATTGTGACAAGCTAAGAAAAGTTTAAAATTGCCTTCACACTGATTCACCCCCCCTCTCAGTGTCTAACACTCTCCCTTCTTTTCGGTAAGTTTGGGTAGTTGTTTTTATCTAGTTTGTAGATTTATTTTCAAGTTATTTTTTATCAACTAATCCTATAACAAGTGTATGTCTAGAGCTCTTAGTTTCAGGCAGGTGAAGGAGAGCCCAAAGGCCATAAGCAAACAAGGAGTGCAAAAGAACAAAAAGACTCTCTCCCTCTTCTCTCAATCCCCTTCTTTACCTGTTCTTCCAAGAAGCAAAGAACACATCATCATTGTAAAAAACTAATAAAAATGGCTACTGGGAGCAAGTCTCCTTTCTTTTATACTTCCCCTATTTGGGGGAAAGTTGTTGTGTCATTTTTCATGAGTTTTTAGTGTAGTTTCCTTTAAGCAATTAGTTTAGTTCTTTGCTTAGTCTTAGTTTCCATTTTTTGCTAATTGCTAGTTGTTCCTTAGCATAAACACTAGTTGCTAGATTTATTATTGCATTTTGGTATCTTGTTATATAATTGTCAAATCATAAAAAGAACCAAAATCTCTTGAATCTCACCGTAAGGTGGATCAAGAGTGCTCTTTGTCGGAGAGTTTAATCAACCACTTTCATCTTAATTGTTGTGCTTGTTTAATCAATTAATTATTTAAGACTCTTGAACTTGCAAAAACACAAGTCAAGAGCACTCTCTATCGGAGAGCATCCTAGGTTTGCACAATCCCTGCATTAGCTGCATATAGATTAGCTAATTTTTTTAAACCACTGTCATAAGACGGGGGTCAAGAGCGCTCTCTGTCGGAGAGTCTAATTAATTGTTTTAATAAAATCGTCAACACACATACCCCTTTAATTAATTAACTCCCTTCCCTCCTTGCCGGAGTATGCTCTGACCAATCCTAGATCGGAATACCCAAAAACGGCATTGGATCTTTAAACCCTACAAGAGTAATTTAATAACCCTTAAACACCCTTAACCAACGCACCAGCGTTGTAGGGATCCAAAGTACTTCCTATTAGAGGCGCCGGAACCTCTCGCTGTCTTAGATTCCCAGCTAGCTGGTCACTTGACAATATCAACCTGGGATACTGGGCAGGCCCGACATGTCTTAAACGGAGGAAACTTAGAAGAGTCTCCCGGCTTTGACAAACCTTCGTTGACACCCTAATCAAGAGCATTTTTTAAAATTCTTAAAATCTACCAAGAGCACTTGCAAAACCTAATATTCACTAGCTTAATTCCTAGACTTTATTTCACGCATTTATTTGACTCCATAAGGCACTGGTCCTTCGTTATAATTGAGTAATCTTCTATCTTGATCAACTGTCTATGGTCTATTTTTGTTGATTATATCTGAATGCTTAAGTTACAAGTCTGGAATATTTGCTTATCTTTCAGTCTCTTGCTAGCAACGTGGATTGCTTTGATTTACGTGTCACATTTATAAACTTAATCATTTCTAATCACAAGTAACTCCAAAACAACACCCATCCGCATCCAAAACATCTTAAAACTTGACTTAAACATTGAGCCATAGAAAACTCTTTGTTAGGGACTACCCCCCTTGGCTTCGTTAGGAGTTAGCCTAAACAGAGGAGCTAGGAGTAGGTGACAGTACCTAGCTTTGTGCTTGCCCCCAAGGTCACACCTTTCCCACTTTTTCAAGTGAGGAGACAACTTTTGGAAGATTTCTACTGCTGGTGTGCAATCGACAGACAACACTTTAAAGGCAAATTCATTGCAGTAAGTGTGTTTTTTTAATGATAGCATTGATACGAAGTAAGGCTCGTTAATCTTCAAGGTAAATAAGTTTTTAATATTTGTGGAAGATCTATTATATTTGTGACAAATTTCCCTTTGATGGTGAAAACAATTTGAAAAAGGCAAGTATGTATAAAGCAGAGTTGTAGAAGCTATGGTGGAGTTGAGTGAGATATTAAAGATTGATCAAATAGTGTTTCTTCTATAAACAAGTTTGAAGATCTCTTTTAGCAGTAGGATTTCCTTCATTGAAAATACTTGATTGCTTGGTTGTTATTTTTAGGTTAACATTGAGCATGATTTAAAACTGCTTTTATTAAATTTGATAAACCTTTTGATTATAAATAGCATTTAGAGGATTGATTTCTTTTCTTAGATTAGGTTTAACAGCCTCAGATCTTGGTTGTTCAGTAGAATAGTTCATTTTAGGAGTTACATTTGTGTGTGAGTAGATTAAAGTTACCTTAGGCATGAGCTTGAAACCATTTTACCTTGCACATATAGTGTAGTAACTCAAAGTTTACGTGTCCTGGTTGATAATTAAATCGAAGGTAAATTAATTAGTGAACATTTTACCCAACATTTTGGCGCCGTTGTCGAGAAGTTGCTCCAAGGTAAGCTAGTATTTTGCTCATTTTCTACGAATTTGTTGGCTGTGAAGTTCAGGTAGATAGGGGTAGATAGATTTCCTTTACATTACACAAAAGGGGGAGGGGAAACGATAAGACGCAAAGACGAATTCACTACGGGATTCCCATGGTGTAACAGCCTGACGCATCCACTTTAGTGGGTTGCCCCAAATCCTTGTTGTTTCCTTCTCGTAAGTGTGTTTGCATTTTCACATGTTTGATTTATTTTGTTGCAAAAGTGTGTTTACCTTTCCTATAAGGCGTGTTTGCTTTCTTGCAATTTAATTTCATGCAAGTATGTTTTTCTTTTTGCAAGTTTGGGTGTGTTTACTTTCCGCAATTTAATTTCAAGAGTGTTTTATTTTATGCAAGAGCGGCGTGTGTTTGATTGGCGTAAATATGTTTTTAGTGGTAGATAGTATTGATTAGAATCATTTAAAACACATATAAACCAAATAAAAATAAAAACTTGGGTGTTGTAAGAGCCCCATACACTAATCCTTGTGCGAGACATGAACAAAACAACCGACAAAAATGGATTCAGAAGTAACCATCAATTTGGGAAAACTTTCTCAAATCCTAGCTGCAGTTGGGAATTCTTCTTATCAGGTAGAACACATCTTGACAGCAGTTAAGAGTTTATCTACCTCTCCTGACATAACAAATGAACCAAAGTCCCAAGAGCCACAAAAAAATGTTCCTTGCCAAATTGCAGAGGAAATTGACAACTTGGGGACTACATCCGATGGAAAGCAGCCTAAAATTGAGGAGGTATCAACAGATCCTCTATGTACTTCCGAAATCAATCAATCAGAAGAAGGGGATCTACATGATATGATGAAGGAAGGTGAGTACCAGGACTTCTTTGAAAGTTGGTTCCAAGAGGTAACCAAACTACAACACCATTTCTTCCTTCAACACCTTTTGTTGCAGAAGCAAGTAAGTCGATTGGTTCTCCATATCCAGGTAATCATTGCAACAACTTTTTCATATGTGGATAAAGGTATATTTTTAATCTTACTTCGCACTTGGTTACATTGGAAGAATTCATATACTTGAATAGAAATGTTTTCTTTCTTCTTAGGTCAAATAGGAAAATATGTATATAAATAAAAAAGTTGCATGTTTAGTTTAGAAAGTAATGCAGCTTCGTTGTTTTTCTTTTTTTTTTTAATAAAATGATAAGATCTTTAACCAGAATTTATACCTTCTCTCCAATCCATACTTTCAAAAAATTTATTTTAACAGCAGCTCATAGCCTATAAAAAGGAAAAATGCTAGAGGGTAATATGAAATTGTGACAGTTTTTAATAATGGTTCTGTAAACATAAGAACAATTGATGATGAACAGGTTGCATTTGTGGTAATGGACAGTGGTTGAAGGTATTTTCTTTGGTGAGGCTTAGGGTATTTTTTTTTTAAAGGGAAGTTTCTCTGTTACCGTTGATTCCTTTTTATTTTCAAGAACTTTCCCAATGTGAATTAATCCTTGAGAAACACTTTAAATATTTTTACTAGTTTCACTAGGTTATTGGAATACCTGTATCAAATAAATAAAAAAAGCATGTTTTGCTATAAGACTTGTTGTTTTCAGTTCAGTTTTTTTTATAGACTTGTCCTCTTTATTCATACAGGATGTCTATCTACCTTGCTTTGCCTCTATTTGTGATTTACAACCTCAAGGGGTTTCACTTATGAACTCATAGTATACTAGTGCCATTTGACTTGGTTTCACACTGGATTGAACGAGGATATTTTTACAAGTAGTAACAGTTGGGGACATTGAGTTATTATCCAGACAGGCACCACAATAATTTTATAAGGGATGGTTTTCAAGACTGAAGGGTCTTTTGATCATTATCCATTGGCTTTCATTATATTAAATATACATATATATTATAAATAATTCCACCCACCTCATGTCTTTCAATTTATACAATTATAGGGGTTAGTTGTTTATACAGACAAATCTTTATAGGCATGTTTCAAGAAAGCTCTTCCAATTTTAATACCATCCCACTCCTAGAAGGTTTTCAAAACTGCTCCCCACTCATCTATGCGTAAGCAAATTATAAATTTTATCTTTAAGATGAATTGGGACAAGGGCCTCTGGTAGGAAAAGGGTGTAAGAGGTTAACCCGCCGGGATACTGAACAGGTCCGCTGGCAGCTGGTACCGACCTGTGGTATAAACAGGTAAACCCATCAGGGTACTGAACAGGCCTATTGGCAATGGGGCATTCTTCCTGGGGAAGAATTTTCTTAGGTATTACAGTTACCCCACCGGAGTACTGAACAGGCTTGCCGGCAGTGGGTTTTGACTTTGATTTTTTTTTGAAAAAAAAAGCCTCATTTATACTTGTCTGTGTGAACAATGTACCTGTGTAAATGTTAAAGAGAAGCCATGTTGGGTTAAATGAAAATTAAAGAGAACTGTTTGTAATAAACCAGTCGATAATCATTTTCAGATGCTTTAAGTCTTTGTCACCTGATCTTTCTTATAGAAGAGGTTTATGCCTCTAGAGTGTACTAACGTTTAGTGATTCAATGAACATAGCTGTGAACCTTATTTTTTTTTGCCACGCAAACTTTCTTGTGTGAAGCTAAGTCAAGTTGGCCAGTACACTATTTTGGGCCTCGTTTGGTACTCCTCTTGTCTTGTTTTTAGAAGGCGCCTATTTTGGTGAAGAAGTTCTCTATGGATAAAGAGGAAGAAGTCTGTGCTTATGGGTTGAAGTTTTGAATATTTTTTATAGTTAGATGCAAGAGTGAGATTGATAGTCTATGGACTGTTTTTAATTCTGTTTTTGTATTGACAATAATGAATAGTTTTATGACTTAGCTTTGTTTATGTGTGGTCAGATGAAGAAGCAACCACTGAATAATGGTAATTGTGCAAGGAGCCTGCTGGATAAAACAAATTTTTCAGGCAGTTTTAATTGTCTTTTCAACTCACAAAAGTTGGACATTTTGAAGAAAGACAGTTATTTGCCCTTGCTTATAACATCATCACCTTGCTGGAAATCATTTCCACCCTTGCAAGCTTGAAAATACTTCTATGTCTGGACAAGAAAATACTAGACTCAGACTGGATCAAGTACTGGATCAGGTGTCGGATCAGGTGTCGAATCAGGTATGGGAATGAGTTCTACAAAACTTGTAAATTGAATTTTAAAGGTAATGTTCAGAACGCTAGAGTTATCTTTATTGTTAAAAGCCAGCTATCTTTCTAATTTAAAAAAAAAATGGTGAAATTATGAGGGTTTACCATAACGCATTATATTCCATAGAGTTGATAAGACACCTCTCCCTCTCCTTTGTAAGTAATTTAATGACATATACACTTTGGCAAAATTTTACTTTATATTATTGATTATTTTATATCAATAAATCATACACCATTGCTTATGTTTAGTTTGCCATTTTTAATTTTTATGTCATTAATTTACTAAAATCCAAAGCCTGACTCCATGGTTAAAATTGACATTTGATATATCTTAAGGCTATGAATTTTTCTGGGACGTGTCGATATCATTATAAGGCAAGGCAGTGTGGGCAGTACGTGCCTTGATCTGCTATAATTTTCTTAGCACGTCCGTCATTACCATCATATTTTTTCCCTTTGCCATTATATTTTTAAATGGACTGGCTCTGGCTTTCATCTTTACCATCTAGAGGGAGGTTGATAGAGGTTTTTAATTGTCCTTCAAGTTATTGTGTGCTCTCATTTCGCCATTCGCTCTGTCCCTCATCTTATTCCCGTGTCTCCAAGATGCTCAATCGACATGAACCCACTGAGTATGGACAGTTATTGGCCATGCCCGAGTTTTTATCTTGTAATGAACTGTTTATCCGAGCCTGGTGGCACCCCTTCTTGACCACTCTTTAGGGGCAAGGTGACATTGTCTCCCTGCAATTCACCCAAGGATTCGATGGTCTCACTGCTAAGGTGGGATCATTGGTGTTTCAAGTTACGGAGGAGTCAGTCGCGCAGGCTACAGGACTTCCACGAACAGGGGATTGCTGGTTCAAAAACTTCAAGCTGTCGCGCAAAGACTATGATTACGTTTTTAAACCTGAATTCTTGGCTGTGAAGGGTGAAAAAGGATTTTCAAAGCTATGGATCAAAGAAGAATTTATCAGTCCCTTAGTAATCATCACCAGGCTCATTACTTGTGAGGGTCAATTCTCTACCTTCAAAGCCTGTCACTTTCAATTGCTTGCACATTTTGAGTTCGGTAAGCTCCTTAACTTTCCATTTTATTTCTGGAAAAGTTTGGGTAAGATGGCTTCTCAGGTCAGGAAAAACGTAGAAAATCCTACTCATAGTCTATATCATCATGGGCTTATCAAGATAATCATTTTAGCTGAGTTGAAGAAAAAGAATCAAGTATGGGAACAATTTCTATATGAATTGTCCAATTCCCATATTGATTCACCCCTGGTTAGTGAAGCAAGCAGACTTTTTATTCCTGATCTTGTTGACAAAGTGTCCTCTGTGAATGCTTTTAAATGTCAAACTAGTCACATTCAGGAACAAGAAGTCAAGAGTTGTAAGAAGGCAAGAAGGTTCCATATCAAGAAGCCTCGGGGGTCAAAAGGGCAGCAAGTAAACTTTCAGTTTGAGAGTGGCCAAGGTCAGCCTGATTGTGGAAAATTGCCTGTTTCATCAACCCGTAGTATGGCTGCTCAAGAGAAGAAGATAGGATCTAAAGGTAAGACACCTGTTCATGTTCAACTGTCCTCGTCCACTTCTTCATCTGCACATGGTGATTCTGATTCAAATGACTCCCATCATAATCCTTCAATACCAAGTCCTGTCACAGATTCTTCATTGCCATTTCATTTCTCTACATCTCAGACTCTCAAATCTGATCTAAAGTCTGTCAAGTCTCACTGATCAGATGCTTCAGCTCAGGGAGCTAAATACTTTCAACAAAGAAACTTTGAGTTGACTAAACAGTTACAAGAATATGTTCGATTGGACCGATTTGTTAAACAAGAAAATGCAGTTTTAAAGGCTAAGGTAGCATATTTGCAAACCCTAGTTGATGATATAACTGGGTCTAATCGTAGTCTTAGGAAGCAGTTAAAGAAAAAGGATAAACAGCTTGAAAAATTGATCAGTGCACAACAGAAGACAGCTCCGTCTCCTCCTCAAGTACAAGTGTTGTTTAACACTTCAGCCTCAGTTTCTGGAATTTAACCCAAAGTTTGGTCATTAAATATTGATTCTCAATTTTGCATGCCTGGGTCAAAACTTTCTTGCATTGGGACATGCAAGGTCTTCAGTCTGGGGAAGATGATGACCTCCTGTTTGTGCTTGTCTACCACCCTATTCCTAGTTCAAAGCTATATGGGATCAAGTATATTTGACTCTATTTTGTTGTATTTTGTGTTTGAATATGTATTTTCAAGGACAACATCCCAAGATGCTTAAAACAAGTAAATTCTTGGCATTTTTATCATTTTATTTATCATTTTGATGGATTTCAATTCATAACTGAAACTTTAGCTTTTGATTAAATGCTGATCATTTGTCGAAATCTTGTTTCCCACACAGTTGTTTTTTTGGTGGCTCGATCCGACACCTGTTCTGGCACTCACTGAGCATGTATTGATTGGTTCAGATATTTGGGGGATTCATTTGTCCAAAATTACGCAAGGATTTTATGCTTGGTCGTTTCAATATGGATTATGAGCTATCAGTCATCATTCAAATGCTCTGTTTCCTACAGAAGTCGTGGCCCTAATCTCAAGCAATCTGGCAATGGCATTCTCGTCATTAATTCAGGAACCTGATTTCGGGCTCAATTTCTGAGCAATCGGTGGGGAATTATTCAAAATGGTTCAAAACCCACTTCATAAATGGCCCCGTTTACCCCTATTCGCGGGAAATTTTCAGAATTTCTGAACGAATGTGGAGAAATCCTTTCCGGAACAGACGTGGTTTTTCCATATTTTGGTGTTGGTCGTTTTCTGGGTGGTTGCACGGATTTCTGATTTTTGGGATGGTTCTTATCCATCTATTCATGTATAAATAAAGCCTTAGAAGGATGAGATGGGAGAGGACATACTGTAAAACTTTGATTTCAAATTAATTGATTGACTGCTGCGTTTTATTCCTTAGAGCTTCAATTTCCGATTTAGAGGTGTTGAAGGCCGAGCCCACCTTCAACTCTTGTTGTTTGTATGTAGCTTTGTTTTATCTTCATTACTGTAGGCAAAATCATATCATTTTGTTTCGATACTATTCTCTGTATATCAGTATGTTGGTAAGCTTTATAGACTCGCGGTTGAAGATATATTGATGCTTGCATTGGATTGGTTTACATTATTGCATGTGTGTGAACAGGCTTGGGTAATTTTAGTGGATCTGATTTAGCAAACTGTAGGTTTGAATAATCCTAATAGTGGAATGTGCTAGACCTAAATTCTCTCTTCTTTCATTTTCAGTAACTAGATCAGGCTGTAGTATTGAGGATTGAAGGGTTAAACTTCTTATCCAGAGTTTTCAGAATCTATAGGGTTTGCAAAACTTTTAAGCATTTCAAGGATTTGCAGAATTTTTAGAGTTTAAAGAGTTGGCAGGGTTTATAGAATTCATAAAGGTTTTAGAGCTTATAACATTCATAGGATTGATCAGATAGCATTTTCAGACTTGTTGCAAAAGGTTTGGAATTATGCACGGCTTAGTTCAAGATCTTGAGAAAGTCGAATGAGTCAGAGAGAGGAAGTTACAGTTTATTGATATTTGACAGTGTGTTTTGCCAGTATATTTTGATTCTTGTCATTCATTTCTTTATAGCTATAGATCGAATTCAAAAACTAGCGCTGAATCTTGTGAGTTGCTCGAATTGAATTAAAACAGAGTTTTGTTTAAATATTTCCAAGTCATTAATATGATCATAAGGTATTGCTTCTTGCTTTAAAGGCAAATTCATTGCAGTAAGCGTGTTTTTTTAATGATAGCATTGATACAAAGTAAGGCTCGTAAATCTTCAAAGTAAATAAGTTTTTAATATTTGTGGAAGATCTGTTATATTTGTGACAGATTTCCCTTTGATGGTGAAAACAGTTTGAAAAGGCCAGTATGTATAAAGCAGAGTTGTAGAAGCTATGGTGGAGTTGAGTGAGACATTAAAGATTGATCAAATAGTGTTTCGTCTATAAACAAGTTTGAAGATCTCTTTTAGCAGTAGGATTTCCTTCATTGAAAATACTTGATTGCTTGGTTGTTATCTTTAGGTTAACATTGAGCATGATTTAAAACTGCTTTTATTAAATTTGATAAACCTTTTGATTGTAAATAGCACTTAGAGGATTGATTTCTTTTCTTAGATTAGGTTTAACAGCCTCAAATCTTGGTTGTTCAGTAGAATAGTTCATTTTAGGACTTACATTTGTGTGTGAGTTGATTAAAGTTACCTTAGGCATGAGCTTGAAACCATTTTACCTTGCACATATAGTGTAGTAACTCAAAGTTTACGTGTCCTAGTTGATAATTAAATCGAAGGTAAATTAATTAGTGAACATTTTACCCAACAAAGGGAAGGGAGGATCAGTCCTCGAGGGAAGGCCAGTGCCAGTACCAGAAGCGTAAATGGAGTCAGAAGGGGACTCAGAAGGGCTTTGTGTTTCGCAGAAGTGAGACTAAGCTAGTTCATTCCATAATCAGAGGCCAGGAAAATGGAAGTATAACTGACTATTTTTAATTACTCCCAGACCTCTGAGAACCTAACGGCGACAAACAACTTGGCAGCCGCAAATGCTTACCCAATGTGCTAGATTATAGCCCTCTGTGCTGGCTTGGTCTATAACTTATGAAAACCCGAAGCTACGACAGAGAGACCCAACATATCCCAAAACTCAACATGATATTTTTCTTTATTAGCTCTGGGGAAAAATCCTCCCAGCCCAAAAATTCCATCCTTTACAATGAAGAAGGCTAGCCTCTTTATAGGCCAAAAAACCTCCTATTCTCTTTCCAAAATAAAGATAAAATAAAATAATAAAGAAGAGAGAATAAGTGGAACAAGATCCACCTTTTTCTCCAATCTAAAGTTGACTAAATCTACTTTATTCTATCAAACTTTATTTTATTGAAATAACTACCACCTAGACTAAAGTGTGACTATCACTTTATTAATAGAAAACTCCTCCATAACTAGTGTTTCCAAAGTCTATGCAGCCAAGCAAAGAATGCTCCAACAGCCACGTACTCAAAGGAGGTTGCGTAGACATAGAGATCGGCTGCCACTCATTTATTAATGGGAACTTCCCCATGAAAAGGTTGGAATGTGGATAGGGCAGCCCCTCTACCCGTGCCAATGAACTGGCAACCGACTGACAGTTTAGCTATCCGAATGGTGGACAAAAAAAAATATACCACTGTATGAAAATATGCTAGCCGTATAGCTTCCAAACAGGTAGATATGAAACAGTCCCCACTCCATTCGGCGATCTCTGATAAGATTCTAACACCAGGATTACAAACCCACCGATTCAAATGGTGGCGTTTACGCTTGCAGCAATCAACAGGCTGTCATTGAAGAGACGACTCGGCTGCTATGAATCCGATCCCCGCAGTCTACGTGATCTTCTGCCAGAGCACTTGGAAGTGTGGGTACCTAGGTTTCCTGGAAAGACATGCCGAAGTCTGAGTTATGGCTCACCACAAATATACTACTAGCTGCCAAAACCGTGTGGATTTCGAACTTAACCTCCAACGTATGCCCCTGAACTTAGAGTTTTGGCAATAATTTGAGAAGTATGACTTGTTCAAAGTTGTGACCAATTTCTCAACAAATTGACGCTAGCTACTTTCAAAAAACAATGTGATCTCCATCAGTCGGTCAGACGAACAAATTCAAGCCACGAACAAATTCAAGCCACGATTTTGTAGTGAGCAGGTGAAGATGCACAGAAATCATGCTTCTCAATCTGCTTGCCAAACAAAAGATATGCGATGTGCTTATAATTCCATGTAGTGGGCCGCCAATGAATTTGACTGTCGCGCTAACGGTTCCTCATCCTGCAGGAAAGGCGCCACAGGTTGAACACGAGTTTCCTCCAATGCTCCACGCACATACTATGCAACCGTGTAAGGGAATATCACCAGGTCTGTTACTTAAGGAAGAAATTGTCCAGAGATCTGGGTTCTCCAGGTAGTCGCCAATTGTTGCAGCTGCAACTATTTCCCAAATTTAAAAAAAAAATTTGACCCTCCTTTTAAATTTGTCTTGCTTGGTTTTGTTTTGGATTGCTAAACTCTATTGTTTTCTGCTACAAATTTGGATCTTGTGAGGTTGAATAAAGGAAGCTGAATGACTACCTTCTTTTTGACTTAAACTTGGGGTTTTGGTTTTCGCTGTCAGAAGTTTTTTTTGAATAGTGAATCGGGGCCGTAGTCATCTACGCAGCCGCCATTGTGGGAATTAACTGATGAATGACCCGATCTAAAGCCTTGTTTTTCGCCGACGCGCTTTTTTGTTTTATTTTATTTCGGCGTTTTTTGTTTCATCACCGTCGGAACAATAGTCCTTTGTGTTGCCGCCGTTTCGGATGGCAGACTGCAAGCATTTCGACGGAAGCCCTTATCTTTGTCGATTCCGCGGGTTTTTTAAAAATGATTTGCTCTTTTCGCTATCGGAACTGTATTGGACATTTGATCGGGGAACAAGTCTTTTGCTTCGCCGATGCATGACCTATGGTTGTTCCAATCGCTGGGGATTTCGTGTTTTGCGGGGTCCATAGTCTAATTGCATTCTGTCGTTGCGGCCCCTTAGCGGATTAACCATCCGACATGTAGTTGTTGTTTTCGTCAATGGTTTGTTCTGGCTTTCTCCAATGTTTACTGGTCTGTGGAACCCTTAGTCCATATGACTTCCGCCGTTACGGCTCCTCTTTGAACTAGCCATCCGATGCCGTAGTGGTTCCGAGGTCCGAGGCTGCAGTTTAGTGTTTATTTTGCCAATATGCTCAGTTGCCGCGGAGCCCATAGTCTGTCCGTCGCCCGCCGTTGCGGGTCCTTTTTGAACTAATCGTCCGATCCTTAGTTCGTCCACTTGCTAGTGGAGTTTTTCTCACCAACCTTTTTTCGTCGAGGTATATATATATGGGACAGGGTTATTATTTTATTGTTCATCTTTGTGAACTTGCGCTTACTCTGTCCATGTCGAGTCGAACTATGCATCCCTGCCTAGCTGTCGGAATCTCATTCATTGGAGGCACTTCTGTGGAGTTTTCGAATTTCCCTGTCGACTGCACAGCTCGTTTGCCAGGTAGGCCAACCGTGGTTTCTCCTTCTTTTGATTTTATTGATCAGTTTTGGAACTAGGGTTTTGTCCTCTGGTTAGGCGTTCCCGCTGTCGTGTAGTTGGTCGTCTAGGTATGAGTGTGTATCCTTACGGCGTGAGGTAGTAGTTAGTTTGACGGTGTTTGCGGTGGGGGTTTTGTTTCTTGAGCCTGTTGTGAGCCGTTATGGAGTTTCGACCCCGGTCTGAAGGATTAGGATGTTGGTACAGACAAGCGTTACGTTGTCTGCACCAGTTTTTGTGGGGTTGCTTATGGCCATCCGGGGAGGGATTTTTCAGTTTTCTTTCCATCGTAGACATTTGCCCTTTTTTTCTGGATGTCGGAGGGTTTGTTTCGCGCATTTTCGATTACTAAATATGATGGTTCGTTATGGCGAAGAATTGGATTGCAATTACAGTTTAAATGATGCATATTTCATATCATGATCATGTTTTAGTTGCAGACGGAGTTAGAATTTTTCAGACCTAGCTCGCAGGAGTCCTTGCTGGTTATTGTCTATTTTGCATTAGTATTTTGATAAGTTTAGCTGTTGAGAATATGGAAGAAGAAAAAGTTTTATACAAAGTTTTCTTCATTCTTAGAACACTAGTTGAAAGCTCCAATAGCCTAAGAGCATGTTTGGTTTGTGACAGGGCAACTTCTTCAAAGGAGATATGTCTAAAAGACAAAAGAAGAAGGCTCCTGTTGCTGAAGGAGAACTTGATGTGGAAATCATTACCAAGGTAGAATATATCTACAAAGACACTAGAGCTACCACCGGGGTAGAGCCTGATTACAAGTGGAGTGAAATATATCGGATGATTTCAAATCAGAATGTGCCCGATGCTGGATTTGAAGAGTTGACCATATATGCCAACATCGAGAAGTCAGCTCTTATGAAGGTAGCCACAAGACCTGAGCTGTTCCCATGCTCAGAGGTGATCAGTTGGATTCTACCTAAGGCCGATGTGACCACAATGATTTTGGCCAATACTGCCAAACAGGGCTATGCAGTATACAGCCTTGCTTATGTCTCACTTGCATATCACCTACCTCTTGCTCAAGTATACTTAACTGAAGGTTGGCTAAAGGAGATAAATTTGGACCTAGTTGAAACAGTGAAGAGGATGATGATACTTGGGAAGAACTTTCAAACCAGGCCATCAGGAGAGTATGATACAGCCACTCTCCGGACTCCTTACAGGTTTATAGCACTGATGTTGAACAGAGTGTTTGGGAGAGCTCATGGTAAGAGCTTCAAGTTGGGATGGATTCCTAGTATTTTCTATGTGGCCACCTAGGGAACTGTATTCAACTGGGCAAACATTGTGTATAATAGCCTCTCAGCTTGCATTTCTTCAGCTTTGGGAGGGGTGTCCCAGAAGAAGTCTGAGTTCTATATGAGTTCCATCTTAGTAGACTGTATACTATGCACCCAGCCATTTCCAGCCTTAAGGTGCATGTGGGACAGGGACAAAACCCTTGTGTACATTGCTTACAAACTATTCTGGGCACACAAATATTACAGCAACTATAAGGAGATATGTGAACATTTTATTATGCCTTTGTACACTTTAATCTTCCTGACAGAATGCAACTGTATGTCGGAGGAGGCAATCAAAGTCATTGAGGAACATGGGAATTATTATTTGACAGAAGAGGGGATGTACATTAGAATGTATGGTTGCTCTAGAGCACCTTCTCTACTACCTCAGTATGCCACTGACTATGTGGTACATAAAGAAGCAGTTAGGTAGGTGTATCTGGATGGTGTCGTAAGCTTTTTGTTTGAACACAAGAAGGCAGCCTACCCTGCTATCCCTTTTTGGATAGGAAATTATAAGTTTGCAAATATTAAACGAGCTGCTGAATTTGTACAGCAATTAGAGCAGTTTCATTTTGGGGAGATGAGCTTCCACAGAAATGACTCCCAAAAGAAGGTTGCAGAGCATTGCGAAGAAGCAAATGTTCATTTTGAATATGCAAATTTCTGGGATAAGGATGAAGAAGTCTTCAGGAATGCACAGAATATGACTGCATTGAAGAGAAGATTGAAACAGAAGATCACCAGTGTGGATGGTAAAGGCAAAACTGCACAAAATAAAGTTGAAGAAGAAGGAGCCAAAAAGAGAGAAGAGGATGCTAGGAGACTAGCACAGGAGGTAGAAAATTGGCTTAAGAATGAAGAAGAAGAAAGAAAGAAAGCTGCAGAAGAAGCAGCAAAGAATGAAGAAGAAGAAAAGAAGAAGAAAAGAAGAAGAAGGAAGATGAAAAGATGAAGAAAAAGCAAAAGGAAACTGAAGGTCTAAGATTGACAGGATCTAAAACAGACCAGCAAACTACTGAATAAACAGAAGCACAAGGAGCACACGATCATACCGATCAGGGGCAGGGAGAAGACAATCCTGACTCTCAGGAGCTTGCTGCAACCTCTAGCAGCACCCAAAAACAGGTTGTGTTTTCTGGATTGAATCTGATACCCTTTATGCAAAAAGAGGGAGAAGAGGTCCCTGATTTCAGCACCATCTTTTATGACGAGAAGAAGAGGATTGTCAAGAGAACTGAGAAGAAGGTCGAAACAGGGGGACAATTCGGTATGATGATTACTGATAAAACTTTGGTGCATGGGACTGATGCAGATCCACGACTGACAGCCAGGGATGGGGTAGCATTAACCCAGGCCACTGAAGACAACGTGGATAGACTTATGACAGACCTTGAGCAATCAAGGAAAAATGTTGCTCAATTAAAGGACACTCTCAGAAAGGAGAGGGATGAAGGTAACAAGTTAAAGAGGATATTCGAAGATATGCATAATGAAGTGAGAACTTCAAAGGCAGAATTACAAACTCTGCAGGCAAGCAAGATGGCCTTGGAAGTCTCAGTAGAGAAGAATGAATGGGAGGCTCGGAATAACCTAGCAGAATTGCAAAAGTTACAGCAAGAGTATCAGGGGTTGAAGATAGAAAACAATGACCTCAAAGTATCATATGAAACTTTGAGTGCAGAAAAGAACCAGCTGCAGAGTAAAATTGTTGAGTTGGAGGCACAAAAGGTCACTGCAGAAGAAAAGGAAAAGCAATTTCAAGAGCAGGTAGCAGATTTTGAAGGACAGATTGCTTCATTAACAGCATCACTGAAGGATGCCAGTGAATAGCAAACTGATATCCAGCCTCTAAAGGAGCATGTCCTAGCCCAAAGAAGAAGAATGCACCAACTGCAGGTGTTTATTGAGGAAGAAAGATCCAAAATCTTACAGATTGATAGCAGGTTGGAGGAAATCTTGGAAACTACCTTGTATTTTGTAGATAGGTTTCAAGATATTTTGGAAGTCCTGACTAGAAGAATAGTAAGAATCGAAACCAATGAAGAAATCCCTACAGATTTACCAGCCAAAGATCAACGTAGCTTGAAGCAGGATTACGACTTGTTAAAATTTGCAATAAATACTGCAGAAGAATTCAAGAAGACTGTGAAGAAAACGAGAGCAGCCTATACTAAATACTGCAGAAGGGTGTTGGTCACCTACAACAGATGCCAAGTGGCTGTAGAGCAAAGACTGGATGCATTACCAGAGCACGAGCTGTTCACAGAACTACTACAGAGCAGGTACCAGGAGGATGAACAGAAGATACAACAGGTCAAAGATTTAGATGAGCAGATCCTGAAGAACACAGTAGCTCATTCAGCAGTCAACATCCATTTATTTGAAGATTAGTTGCGTTTGAGTCCAGCAAGAGTAGAAGTGGTTAGGAATCAGGCTGCAAAATATGAAATAAACATTCGGTTTCTTGAACCTTCAGATTTCAAAAGCATGGTAGCCGAGGCCCATGCGTGGAAGAAATTCATCAATGATCAAGCGGGGTCCTCCTCATGAAAATGCTTTATTAAATTCTGTTTTGAAATGTAATGTATCGTAAATGAATAATCACTCACTAATGGACAACTTTTGGAAATGGAGACGTTGGGGAAGCCCAAGTGAAATATTCTGAGTTGTAAAAATGAGGAAAAACCTCCAAATTCTGATATTGGACTTTCGTCAAACAGTTTGCATATTTCTGAGATTATGGCTGTAGATGAAAATTTGATTGGACAGCGATATAATTTTGGTTTTTGCTGGCTGTTTGGTGGTTTCCTAAACCCTTATGACTCCCCAATGAAGTGCCAATGGTTGTATTTAAATTTTAAGTGAAACCCACAAAATATTGAAGCAAACATTCATATTTAAATGACAACACGGCTAAACATTGGCTGTATTTTATTAAAAAAAATTGCTGAATCAGTAGCAACTACAACGTGGTAGAAATACCTCTCAATAACAATGTCATTTGACTGTTGTATAAAGCTGGAACATTTGCAAGCTCACGCAGCCATAAAATATGCTCAAACTATCCCCACGAATTGGCAAACTGGGTGATTTATGCATTGGCTGTTCTATTGTCTGATATGGGCATGACAGCAGCCTCCAATCCAGCGTTCCTTGCCTGCAACGTAAGGCACATTCCACCAGAGAGAAATCGACCAGCCACCACTCTTTCCCTTGCCTCCACGCTGAAGAAAACACTCCAACTGTTAACTCGTCCCAATGGGGAAATGCCCTGTCTGACCACGCTGCAACTGAACTCTTTTCTTTGATGAAGACAATCGAATCAAGATGCCAATGTCTGCAAATGAGAACCCTGAATGGATTCTCCAATTCTCCCGGCTAGAGCAGATAATTTCACTGCCGAATCCAAGGTTCCACGGCTGGGGCAGGTAGTTTCACTGCCGGATCCGAGGTGCTAAATGGATTTCCAACGGAAACCCTCGTATGCTCACTGAGCTCTTCTCGAAAGTCAATTTCTCAAAAATGAATCGTGCCTAATCCCTCCTCCATCCTCCTTTTTGTCTTTTCACCCTTTTTTTTTTCCTTCATTAAAATATTCCTTTTAATCAATAATTGGAGAAAATACCCTCAAAGAGGGGTTTAATATTAATAAATTCACTTTTCCTAACTTTTACTTTATAACTCAAAAGTGACTTTACTAATGTCATTTCCCTAGCTTGTCCGTTTAATGGTTTACGGGAAATGGGATAAACCACCACGGTATTTCGACTGCCTAGGGGAAATGGGACATTACAGTCCTCCCCGCCCAAATTTGCTTGTCCTCAAGCAACTTCAAACCTGGCAACTGTAACACCTGCTCGTTTTCCCAAGTGGCATCCTCCACCGGTAAATCCTTCCACTTCACTAGAAACTCCCTGACCATCCTGTTACGGAGCTTCCTCTCCCGTACTTGCAAGATCTCCTCGGGGCTTGTGGCCAACCGCCCCTCATCATCCAAAGGGGGTAACTCCTGTGAGGCAACCACCTGTTGTCCTATCACCCGCTTAAGG
>LPNX011154935.1:0-11638 GCA_001517045.1 Pseudotsuga menziesii | reverse complement strand
GGACCGTACAAGCCCGTATAAGACCTGCCCTAATGACCGTATGAAACCGGTATTGTAGCTACCCACCCGTATGACATGTGCCCTATCGCGGCCTGACTTTTTTATTATTTATTATGGAATGATAAATAGTAACTGTGGTTTAGGTCAACCTTCACGCTTTATTGAATTATCTCCACTCTCTTCCTATACATAATCACAGTCACGCCAACCTTCATCTATTTGCTTCGTATGTTTACTTTTATATGAAATATTAAATAAATTTATTTTTAGAAATTTTTACTTTCCCGTACAAACCATGTGACATGTCCATCCGCCATTACTATATATACATGTACAAATTACAGGACTCTATACACTGTTGCCTTCGGAAATCTTCAATTAGCAATTCAGTTGTTGAATATTTTTAATATTCAGAATTCAGTTGTTGAATCATAGTTAAATATGAAGAATCCAGTTGTTATTTACTCTTAGTCCCTGCATCACAGATAGAAACATGGTCACTTTAATTTGTAATTATTGAACATTCTTGAATAAGGGTGTAGCCACGTCACTGGCTAGATGAATAGCTTTATCAGAGTCAACTGCATTCATAAATTATAATGTAAATTATGTTTTGAATAATTCATCACAACCACTTCATTGGCTAGATGAATAGCTTTATCAGAGTCAACTGCATTCGTAAATTATAATGCAAATTATGTTTTGAATAATTCATCAAAAGTGGTTGTTCATTAATTGGTACTTTGTGTAGAGTTAACTTTCTTATTGCAAATGACGTCATGAACGACAAGCCTCAAGTATTAAATCATGTTAACTTTCTTAGCTTCGATTGATTGATGTGTGCTAATCAATGCTTCAAATAGAATCCATTCCCCTCTAAAAAGCAAGTCCAGGGACGAACTTCTCTAGCCTTCCTCCAGCATTAAGCTTCAAACAAAACAACGATCTTCACTCTCGAATTATGATTCATTGCAGCTGTAAACTTCTCCTGACAAAAAACTTGTAGGATAAATACGATTACAACACTAAAAACTGAAGCTGAGGAGTGGGTATTAGATAACCACATTTTCCTTCATGTTAAGTCATGATTTTGTCTTCCTCAGTTTTACGCTTTTATTTATGTTTTTGAACCTTGCTAGTACTTTTTGTTTCTAGGAAATTTTGTTTATAAAGATAATTTTGAGTTCAAACTTTTAATTTTCATGATTTTTATTTTTTTAAAGCGTACTTTTAGAAAAAATTTGCTTTGATTTCATTATTGAAGGGTTTTACAAGTGATGTATGAATTAAATGGTTTTATAAATGACACTAAGGTCGAGATTAAGCACATAAACCAAGTTTTAAAACTTATTAGTGGCCTAATGATGTGAAATTATTTGATTGGACTTTCTTGTAGCGCAAGAGCAAAATTGATACACTAGAGCGCTACAAGAAAGTCGTGAATGCTAAAATCATCATTTTTTTAGTCTGATTTTTCAGCTGTCTTGTCTCTGATGTGTTAATCATATCATTTCATGCATTTGATACATGTCCTACATAAGTTTTATCATTGAAACAGGTGGATGATCATCATAAGAAGTAGATCGTGGCGATTGCATGCAGAGCAGGATGAATGATGACATCGAATAGAATGAGACAGAGTTTTTGGGAGTATGTTTCTTATCTAAAGGACATGAAGGATATTGAAGGTCGTGGAGAGAACACACTGCTGAGAAATCAAGATTTTTTCAACTGAATGAGGAATTAGGGCTTTCCAGCAGCGGCTGTTTGAAGTGGTTTGGACAGTTAGAGACAGGCGCAACTTGAAATTTGACACTTAACCATTGAAGTGATTGTATTCCAGCATTCGTATTGGTCTTCTGAATAGGTACCCTACATGTGATTGCTAGGGTCTTCTTAATTTGGGGCTTTTCTGATAAAATCCTTAATGATAAAAGTCGAAGGAGGAATATGAGTTTTTCACCTAATACACTGTGAATGATGAATATTAACAAATATATTCGAAGTATTCATCATTTAAACAGTAAAATTCAAAGCAGAACTTGTTGGAATTCCCTGAACTCTATGATTGGGTCAGATTGTTGTAATTTGGCATAAAAGAATTCTGAACTGTGTGTTAGGACAGACTGTTATGATTTGAAGATAGTTAGATTGTAGGATATCGACAGGTGCTGCTAAACCATAGTGAATATGAAGAAAAGTGGAAAAACAAATAGAGCTAAGCCCACTGACCTAAGCTGGGTAGACAATTTTTTAGAATGTGCAAAGTTATTTTCAAATGCAGGATGGTAGACATTTTTCAAAAAGATTGATGGATATCATGCAGAGGTGTCTCATAAATTTGCTCAGTGCTATGATAAAGACATTGTGTCTTTTGATACTTTACAATTCAAAATGACTAAGGATTTGGTAGCTGAGGCAACAGGCATCTTAAACGAGGGAGAATTATGGTTTAAGAAGTTTCCATTCACCTTCAATGCAAAAAAGTACTTACTTCCTGGTGTAATTGCAGATTGTTGTAAAGGTGTACCAATTCATAACTTCAAACCTGAATGGATAGAGCCCATTAAAGTTTTACAGAGTTATATTACCTGTGAGGGTAGATATGCCTTTGTTTTCAAATACCACTTCAGATTTCTTCAGCATCTCAGTAATGAGTCCAAGATGAACTTACCCTTCTTCTTTCTAAAGAATCTGCAAAATATGTCATGCAGAGTTAAGGAGCACCAAAATCATACAAGGCAGTCCATTTTCCATCATGGACTCATTAAACTTATCATAAACACTGTTTTGCAGAGTAGGGGAAAGACTTGGGAGTATTTCATTTTCTGGTCAGGTTTTCAAAATGATCGAGAAAGACAGTCTCATAGAAGACAAGCTAATAAAGGGCAGAATTTGATCAGAAAGCTCCGGCAAAAGGTAAAGGTCAAAGATGAAGACAGGGTTAAATTAGAGGAAGTTTCAGATCATGCAAATGAAGACTTTGAATCTAAATAGCAACTTAATGACAATGAGAGGAAGAATGTATAGTCAGATATTAAGGAAGCCTAGCCTATTGAAAATGATGTACCTACAGAGACCATTTATGTTGAAAATGATGTACCTACAGAGAAAATTTGAAATGAGAAAGAGGATATTGAAGTTCAAGGACAAAGTCCTATCACAGTTCTGTCAAAAGATGAGAAATGCCTATTTGATGATGATAAAGTCTGTGTCACTAATGCAACTAGGTTTTGTACTGAGAAGGAAATTCACAGCTGGGGTGATGAGGTAGCATTACCAAAAAGAAAGAAATTAAAAGTTGTTGAGTTTGCCTCAGTTACTCATCAGGGTAGGACTTTCAAAATGTTGGGGGAGATTGCTCCTATTTGGAGACCAAAAACCAGACCTAGAAATAAACTCAGACTGAATATGAAGAAGTTGCTAAATCCTAAATTGAACAAAGAAAGAGTAATAGTGATAGATGATTCTTCATCTGAGGAAAAATTGAATGATGATAAAGGTGACAGTAAGGGTAAAAAGCCAATGGAATCAGAAAGAGAGTCTGTCATGTCTGATACTAAAATATTTGATATATTTCTAGAGGTACGAAGTCAGATGTTGTAGGAACAACAAGAAGCTGAAATAAAGAGTTCTTACTCAGAAAATAAGGTGATGGTTGAGGAAGAGGTTCCATGTAAAGTTGAGAGTGAAGAACACCTAGGTTTTCCTGAAACACGTACAGAATTGTTGCTAGAAGATGAAGAAATTTATAAGAGATTAAATATTCCATGGCTTCCAAATGAGATGCAAACCATAGCAGGAAATAAAACCTTTGATTCAGGAAAAGAGAATTTACAAAGAAGTGTAAAAAAATATAAGTATCAGGTTGAGTACATGCAAGAGACTAATGATGGCCTGGTCATGGCAAACAGAAGACTCATAGAGGATTTGGAGGAGGTGAACAGCCACTATCAGGAGCTGATTGCAGTTTCAAGAGAAGCATTGAAAAGGAAGAGGAATACATAAGGTCAATTCACAATGTTGAAGCAAACCATCCAGGACCTGCAACAACATAATGAAGAACTAACTAGAAAGGTTTTAGATATGGAAGCAGATCAATTGAAGGCAAGTAGAAAAGCTCAAGCCCTGGAAGGGATTGCCTTATTAGCTGAAGCAACTAAAAATCTGTAAAGTTTGTTAAGATAATCAGTTATTAGTTAGGTTTGAAAGTTAATTTATTTTTTGTAAATATTATTTAGATGAAACTATTCGATGGGTAGACTAAAAAACAGTTAGGGTTTAGTTCCTTAACCAATTTTGGAGAATAGTATAAGTGTAAGCCTCAAAGAGGGCAAATGGTTCGATTTTTTGGATGGCAAGAGGAGGTCTTCAAACTTGTTTATAATCTAAGTAAAGACTCTTATGTGTATTTGAAAGACTGATTATGAAATATATGCTTTATTTACCCTTCAGTTTATTCTCTGGCTTCATTTATCACTTGTTTTAGTTACTCAGCTGGTAATTTCATTGCTGGTTTAAAGTTTTTATACTTGGAATGCTTGCCATGTGTGGATGAACCTCAGTGTTGTTTTTTGTTGGATTATGGTTATTATGTTATGCATCTCAACCTTTCTATGCCTATGGTTTAGTATTTATTTGGATTTATGAATGTATTCCCTCTTGTCATCAAACTTCTCAACCAAAAAACCTTAAAAACACTATTTTGTTTTATTGAAATTATTGATATTGTGTTGGATTGTTCTCTTGTAGTCTGGGAACAATTTCTAGCATAAACATATTTGGCGCCGTTGTGGGGAACGAAGTTGAGAATTTCTTTTTCCTTTGGATACTTATCATTTCACTGGTTTTAAGAGGTGAAGTTAAACCAACAAATCTTAAAGACGTCTTTTCACCAGTTTGTCACTGTGGCTACTAGGGGAATTGGAACAAGAAACATACCTATTTCACCTTTGAGTTGGGTGTTTCAGACCCAGAATAGATACTGAAAACAACAAGGAAGATTAGAAGGTCTCAGTCATCACCAGCCCTATGTGACCCTGATCAGTTGGATAGTTCATCACCTTTATCTATGTTAAGAAAAGAAAAGAGAAACTTCACGTTGGTTGAAGCCTATAGTTCCTGTCAGTAACTTTCAAGTCTTCACTGATCCTCAATCCTTCAAAAAGGCAAAAGTAGTATCTCCTGGTAAAATTCCTCTATTCCATCTGAAAGTTGGTAAAACCCCTTTTCAGCCAAGTTCCAGTCAAATCTCTCCATCATTGAAGTTAGTTAACCTTAAAATGGCATCCCAAAATTAGCCAATAGATATGATGGACCGAATGGTTGTAGCTAGGTATGCACCATTAGTTTTTCCCCACCATTTGAATGCACTTCCTGGAGGTGATTATAAGAAATACCTGCCTAGGTTTAATGGACAGGGTGAAACTACAGCTGGGGAACAATGGGAAGCCTTTCTCATTTATGCTGATAACCAGAATATTGAAGCTAAGGATGTATGGATGAGGATGTTTGTGCAGAGCCTTGATGGAGATGTCAGAAAATGGTTTAGGGAGTTGCCTACAAATTCTATCACCATCATAGAAGAGCTTCAGGACCTCTTCATGAGACAATAGGGTGACACCAAAGATCATACCTATTATATAACTGAGTTTGGAACCCTTAGGAGAAACAAGGATGAAAGCATTGCAAATTTTTCGAAGAGATTCAATAAAATGTATGGCAGAATTCCTCCAGAGATATAACCTTCAAAAACATCTGCAAAACTCACATATGCAAACGCTTTTGACCATGAAATTTCCTTATTACTAAGAGAAAGAAGACTTGTTTCTTTACTGAACATGCAAGATGCAGCATTAGAGGTGGAGTCTAATATATTAGCTTCCAATAGATTGAAGAAGGAAACAACTCAGCAGATGTATGATAGGAAAGGTAAGAAGGAGGCAGCTCTAGGGGTTTCAACATCTCATTCTACAGAAGGCAAAATTGATGAGATGGCCAAGCTAGTTAAGATCTTGAAAACAAAATTAAACAAGATAGAACTAGAAATAAATTCAAACAAACTTGTCCCAGAAGGTGAAAGAAACCCTAACAATAAAAACCAATTCAGAAGACAATTTGCTCCTCACTTTATACCTAGAGAACGAAGAAATAATGATATACAGCAAGAAAGGAGAGAGACTGAGGATCAAAGGGTACCCCCCCCTCTTTAGAACAATGTTGTTGATGAAGAAGAGATTGAAGAGGAACTATTATTTGAAAACACAGATCAAGATATGAACTGTTTTGGAGAACAGTTGACTGAGGGTTTTGTCACTAAGGAAGAATTTTTAAATGCAGAATACTATGATGCTGATATGTTTGAAACAGAAGATGATTGAAATCTGAAAATGACTGTTGTAACTGCTGATGTCTATCAGAATGAACCAAAGAAGACTTTGAATTTGAGGTCAGGCCCAAAACAAGTAGTACAAAACCCAAAGAAGAAGGTATTTGTACCTACTAAACAACAATCTGATCTTGTGTCAGAGAAAAAACAAATTCAGGATAAGAAAAAGAAGAGTATGGAGGTTAAAGAGGTAAATAAAACTGTGTAGAATTTTAATCTGGAAAATGAATTAGGCAAAATAAAGACTCCTATGCCTTTTACTGAATTAATGAAAAATCCTTCTTACAAAGAATCAGTTCTTAAAATGATTGGTTCAGCAAATAGTCAGCCTCTTTTTGATACAGTGACTCTACAGGAAGAAATTCCTAAAATATTTATTGGATAAGCTTTACCTGAAAAAACTGAGAATGAAGCAGGTGCTTCACCTCCATTTTACATTACACTGACAATCCATGAACAAATGATACATAACTATCTTTTAGATTCAGGAGCATCACATAAACTAATGCCAAAGGATGTCATGGAGGGTTTAGGTCTGAGTATAACAAAACCCTACCATGATCAGTATGCTTTTGATTCAAGAGCTGTAAATTGTTTGGGTGTGATTAAAGATATGGTTGTCAGTTTGGCTCAGTTACCAATGAAAAGTGTGATCATGGATGTGGTAGTAGCAGATATTACACCTAAATTTGGATTAATTCTCTCTAGGTCTTGGGCAAAGAAATTTGGTGGAACTTTACAAATGGATTTAACATATGCTACTATTCCTGTGTTTGGAGGAGAAAACAGGGGGTTGTACAGAGAGCTTTACTTGCCTATATTGTGACAGATGACAAGAACCCTAGAAGCCATCCTCTGTATGTCGTTGATAAAGATTTGAGTACTTGCATGTTACATTTTAGCGATGATGATAATACTGTTGGTTTGTTACAGGTTGAAAAGGAACAGCCAGTTAAATGCAGTAAGGAACAGGAAGATGAGCTTTGGAAATTATACTTTGATGGATAATCTTGTAAAGAAGGTGCTGGAGCAAGGGTTCTTCTCATATCCCCTGGTGGTGAAACAATAAAGCTAATGTATAAATTAGAATTTATTACTACAAATAATACTGCTGAATATGAAGCTTTGTTGTTAGGTTTGAAGGCTGCTAAAGATTTAGGCATTCAGCATATTTCTACATATGGCGACTCCGAGTTGGTTGTTCAGCAGGTGAGGAACAACTATCAAGTGAAACAGGATTTGCTGAAAGTCTACCAAAATGAGGTATGGGATATGATTGACAATTATTTTTTAGCTTTTAACATTACCTATATTCCAAGGGATCATAATCAGACTGCCGATTCATTGGCCTTAGCAGCTACGCATTTTAGATTTCCCAAAACCACACAGTTGAAGTATCCCATTGAGATTAGGTACAGACCTTATGTACCTAATAATGTAAAGTAGTGGAGACTTTTTGAAGATGACATCAAAATTAAAATATTTTTGGAGCTTACACATGAGTTTTCTAATTCTCTGATTGATCAAGAAGAAGATGATGAGGAAGACGAAGTTGAAGAGATTGCTGAAATGAAATTGTTGGCCACAAGATTATTGAACTAAAAGATAATTTCATCCCAAAAGGTTTGGTACCCTTAGAAAGGATATTTTCAAAAGATGATACACCTCTAAAACCTGTTGTATAGTCTTCAGAAGAGAATGTAGTGGATTGTAACATTGGTACTGCAAAACATCCAAGAATGGTGAAGATTTCAAAAGCACTCACAACTAAAGAGAGAAACAAGTACATTAAGTTGTTAAAGGAACATGTTGATGTCTTTGCATGGTCTTATGAAGAATTCAGAACATATGATACTGGGATTATACAACATAAAGTACCTTTAAAACTGAATGTTAAACCCTTTCGACAGAAATTGAGGAGGATTAATCCAGCCTCGTTTCTTGTTATTGAAAAAAAAGTTAAGAAGTTATTAGATGCTAAGATCATTGTTCCTCTCAGGTAATCTTCATGGGTTGTTAATCTAGTTCCTGTCAGGGAAAAAAATGGAGAAATAAGACTGTGTGTTGACTTTAGAAACTTGAATAGATCTTCACTAAAGGATAATTATCCTCTACCTAAAATTGAGCAAATATTGCAGAAGGTTGATGGGGCACAAATAATTTCTATGGTTGATGGTTGTTCAGGATACAATCAAATTTTTATGCATACTGATAATAGAAAAAAAACATCTTTTACTACTCCATGGGGAACTTTCATGTATGATAAGATGTATTTTGGCTTAATGAATGTTGGAGAAACTTTTCAAAGAGCTGTGGATATAGCCTTTGTTGGGGAAAAGGACAAGTTTGTGGTAATTTACTTAGATGATATTACTGTATTTTCACAATCAGATGATGAATATCTAAAACATTTGAAACAAAATTTCCTAAAATGCAGAAAATTTGGTTTATCCTTGAATCCAAAGAAGTCACACTTTGATATACAGGAAGGCAAATTATTGGGTCACTTAGTTTCAGCTGATGGTATAAGGATTGACCCAGAAAGGGTGAAAGAAAGACTGAAGATAAGTCTACCAAGGAGTAAAAAATATGCCCAATCTTTCATTGGTAAAATCAACTTTCTGTGTTGGTTTATACCAAATTTTGTTGAGACTATCAAACAGATTATAGCCATGCTAAAGAAGGATCAAGAAGTCAAATGGACCACTGAAGCAAAGAACTCATTTGAAAAAATTAAGATGGCTCTTACCGAAGCTCCAGTATTAGTAAGTCCAGGTTTTACCAGGGAATTTCTAACCTTTTCCTTTGCATATGAAGATACATTGGCTGTTGTTCTATTGCAGAAGAATAAGGATGGTCTTGAAAAACCCATTGCATTCTTCAACAAAACTCTCAGAGATTCTGAATTAAAATATAGTATCTTGGAAAAACAGGCTTATTCTTTGGTAAAAGCTTTGAAATTCTTCAGAATCTATGTTTTTCATTCCAAAGTTATTTCATATGTGCCTAATGCTGCTGTAAAAGATGTTTTGACACATCCTGGCAGCGAGGGAAAAAGAGGCAAGTGGATTGCTAAAATCATGGATTATGATGTAGATATCAGACCTACCAAACTAGTAAAGGGACAAGGTTTAGCTAAGTTGTTGGGTGAATCAAATTTCCAAGCTTTAGGATTGCATTTGATGGTAGAGGAGCCAGCACAGGAAGAAAATCAAGCAAAGTTGGAGAAAGAGAAGATTATGGATTTCTATTCAGCATCTACATGGTATGCAGACATTGTATATTTTCTATTGTATTTGCAATGTCCTGAACACTTAGATAAAAAAGCTACTAGGTCATTGAAGCTAAAAACTATTAAGTACTGTTTGGTAGAACAACAGCTATTTTGGAAGGATCCAGGGGGTATTCTACTCCTCGGATGCTTAGATAAACCTGAAATTGAAGGAGTGATTTCTGAATCTCATGAGGGTGCTTGTGGAGGTCACAAGTATTGGAAGACAACTGCATACGAAATCTTAAGAGCTGGATACTATTGGCCCTCTTTATTTTCAGATGTATATCAGCAGGTAAGAGCATGCATCCCTTGTCAGAAATTTGCTGGTAAACAAAAGTTGTTGTCATTACCTTTAAAACCAATTGCAGTAAGTGCCCCTTTTCAGCAGTGGGGTCTGGACTTTATAGGAGACACTAGTACAAGTGATCAATTTTGCCACAGCATGCCGTCGCTATAGCGACGCTCTATATAGGTTTAAAAAAAAATATTTAGTAAGAATATATAGTAATTTTCACTGTCAACAAATCTGCCCCATGAGGATTTTCGAAAGTGTGTACTAAGGCATGAATCAGATTGTGGGGAAGAGAGAATATACCCTTGCTATTGACATCTGCTCCATATTCTAGAAGAAGGTTGACACAATCATTAAAGCCATTTGCTGTTGCAATGTGCTGATAACAAAAACAAAACAAAATACTAAGTGAATAATATTGTGGGAAATTTTTCTTTAAAAACTTTGCTCATTGTATAAATATTTTAGAGAATCTCACAAGAACATGTTTCACAATATTTATATTCTTTAAATGCTTATGCATGTCTAGCATCTTTGTTACAAATTATTCAGTGCCCATATTTCTTCTTTTCTTTTCCTTCACCCATGGCCTTCAGTTGTCTACGATCTATTCTTTTGTATTGCTATTATTATTTGTTTTATTCATTTACTACAATCTTTGGAAATGCATGCATTATACATTACAGCATGGTCATTTCAGTTAATTTTACCATCAAGTCGGTTGGCCTAGTCTAGTCATTTATATCATTTCTTTATGTCTTCTAATTAAATTAGAAGCAGGAAAAATTTGGCATATACCTCAAGCAGCTGAATTTGAAATGCAACTTACAAAGAAGACATCAAATTATACTCCCCGCATCATTCACATATCTTTGGCTTTTGCTACTGGCCTCTACTTTCTTATGAAGTATAAATTCTGGAAAGCATAGAACTACAACCTTTGTCTTTGAGGAAAAAGGAAATATACCCATATCATCTATAGGAGTCTGCTCTGTTTCCGTGAACAACCAGTAGATTGAAATTCAAAAGACAATGGGTATAAATATCAAATATTGATGGCATAGAATCATATTGGCACCCTTGACATCATCACTTTCAACAATTTATTCACGTGAATATTTCTATTTCTATCACTATGAGAACCTAGTAATCTTTCATTAATCAAGGCACTATATGAGCAAGTACTCTGACCAACTGCAAATGATAATATTTCTGTTCTTTTGCTCACCCATTTTGCTTCACCTGTATTTGGGTAGGATGAAGCCCTTTAGAGAAAAGCTACTGACTTACAGTAGAAGCAGAAGATAGCACTGCTTTTGTATAATATTTCATTTATATGTAGGACTTAGCATCCTACAATTCAGGTTAAGAATGACCAATTCACAAACATGGCCGTGACAACACAAATGTTGTCATCATTGTCTAAAACATTCCAAGCCATTGCTCTCTCAAAAGCAACAGCTCTTCCATTACTAGAGATCCGAATACTTGCTGGCATGTAGGAATATCCCTGGAGAAAAATGGATAAAACACACTCTTAGCCACTAAAGCAACAAGAGAAAACTGAAAAGATATGAGCAAAAATATACAATGGTGCAGACTACATAAGACATGGAGCTAAAGCTGCTGCCATAGTGTAGTATTTTTCCATCCACCTGTTGCAGGGCTTGAAGCAAGTCTTTGT
>LPNX011154921.1:381570-394906 GCA_001517045.1 Pseudotsuga menziesii | reverse complement strand
ATATATTTGGTTCGGTTGTCAGCTTATTTACAAATGTTTTGTATGTATTTGCTGTATATTTTATGGAATGTGTGTGAGATGCCAGTCCAAAATATAGTTAGCATATGCATCGGTTAATGAATTTTGGTTTCTTGGAATGTGATTAAAAGTAATAACTTCAAAATGTCTTTCCAGTATACGTATTTGCATGAACTGACGTAAAAATGTAGGATTACGCACCTGGTAAGCTCGATTGAGCTGGGAAGCAACCAACTGAGAATCCAAACGAACTTCCAGTTGGGTGATGCCGCGTGACAAAGCATCCCATAAGAGCTCAATTACAGCTCTATACTTAGCAACATTATTGGAAGCAGGACCAAGACAAGCGCCACCCGCGGCAACAAGCTGTCCTGATGGGGAATAAATAACCCATGCTGCTGAAGCCAGGTTACAAGTGTGACGGCTGGCGCCATCAGCAAAACCTACATACATCTCGGAAGACATCTGCAACAACCAGCAGATAGTATAAAAAATGAAACTGACAACCTAATGTACATAAAAATACATACATTAATATACAAGAAAAAGTGCTAAGCCTAGGCATAGTACTTCTTCAAGTAGAGCCCATTTCTAGGCTCAGACAGCTTGTTCCCATCATAATCCACTAATTAATATGCGCCTTTACTCAAAACTTTAGACACAACATAGGGTCCCAACCACATGGCCTTAAATTTTCCTGCCCCCAGGGGCTCCTTATCTTGATCTCAGAGCAAGACAAGTTCCCCCTCAGAGAAAACCCAAGGCTTGACCGTTTTATCGAATTGAGATTTAACCCTATTCTTATGAGCCTGATTTGCAGTCAACGCATCTCTATGTTGCTCATTAAGGTGTTCTAAGTGAAGCAATCATTCTTCAAGCTCAGTTGTGTCAGGTAGCACATGAATAGCTATCTGCAAGGATGGGATTTTGCATTCAATCGGCGTAATAGCTTCCACCCCGTGAACGAGTTGGAAGGGGGAAAAACCCGTAGCAGTTTTGACATTGGTTCGATAAGCCCAAAGAGTAGGATATATCATGATGTGCCAATTTGAACGGGCTGTATTAATAGTACGTTTAAGTATAGTTTTTAAAGTTTTGTTTACAGCCTCGACCTGACCATTTGCTTGCGGATAATAAGGAGAAGAGTGCTCTTGTCGGAATTCGAGCATGGTGGTCAGTTCAGTCATCATGTGATTTTGGAAATGACTGCCATGGTAAGTGACAATCACTTTGGGAATACCAAACCTAGCAATAATCTGATTAAACACGAAGTAAGTTGCCGTTTCCCCATCCTCTTTGAAAGTAGGCATTGCCTCTGCCCATTTGGTGAAAAAGTCGACAGCAACAATGATGTATTTGTGCCCCCCAGCCGAGGTTGGGTTGCATGTCATATAATCAATCCCCCACTTCATGAAGGGGCCTACCGAGACGACGGGAAACAAGGGAGCAGGATGCGACCGCATTTTTTTGGTGTATAGCTGACATGGATGACAGCGTTTCACAGCTTCCACACAATCTTTAAAGATGGTGGGCCAGAAATACCCGGCACGTAATATCTTCTGGGCCGTTGCTAACCCAGATAAATGACCCCCACACGCTCCGCTATGGGAATCATTTAGGACAATCTCTGCTTCCTCATGGGTAAAACAGCGGCGCAAGACAGAATCTACCCCTCTTCGATATAATGTATCTCCGATTATGAGGTAGTTTTTTGCATGAAGACATAACTTGCGTCGGTCTTCCCTAGAGTAAGCGGTAGGATACTTCAAAGTTTGGAGATATATGAGAATATCTCTGTACCAAGGATCAGAGGTTTCTATAAGGAAGATGTGCTCATCTGGGAATGAGTCATCTTGAATCACTACATCTTCTTCCGTAGGGAATTCTGCTATAAGCTCCGCAAAAACTAAGGACTTTTTGGATTTAGCGGATTGGAACACCAAGTCAAAATCTTGGAGAATAACTATCCACTTATTGAATTTTCCCCCAACAATGCGTCGGGATAAAACATATTGGAAAGGGTTTACATCCGCCACTACAGTAGTGGTCCTCAGTAAGATGTAGTGCCGTAACCTCTGTACAGCATAAACAGCCGCTAAGGCTAACTTCTCGACATGAGAGTACTTAAGCTCAGGCCCAACCAAAGCATGGCTAAGATAATAGACAACATGATCAACGAGCTTGTCATCCTCCTGAACTAGCACTACCCCAATGGTAGACTCCGACGCGGCCAGATATAATATGAAATCCCTAGAGTAATCTGGCGGGCGCAATAAAGGAGCCGACAACAAAGCTTTCTTTAATGCCTCGAACGCGAGTTGTGCAGTTTCATCCCATACAAATGGGGTGTCCTGCTTAAGCAGGCGCATGAAACCTTTTGTGATATTGGCATAATTCACTATAAAACGTCGAAGGAAGTTAGACTTTCCTTGTAGACTCTAAAGTTGCCTAAGTGAACGAGGAGGAGGTAGATTTACAATGGCCTCGATTTTTAATGGATCCACCTGTATGCCCCTGCTAGAGACAATGAATCCAAGCAATCTACCTGATTCGACGCAGAAAACACACTTGTGGGGATTCAAGCGAATTTTATAGTACCCGCATCTCTCAAAAATCAACCTTAAATGTTCTGGATGTTGGATCCTCTTGCGAGAATGAGCAGGCAGATCATCTAGGTAAGGCTCGACAATGGATTTTATATCGTGAAAAGAAAAGTTCATGGCTCGTTGAAAGGTTGCCCCTACATTTTTCAATCCAAAGGGCATTTTTCTATATGCGAATGTACCCCAAGGGAAAATAAAAGCCGTTTTATGTTGGTCTTCCGGTTTGATTTGGATTTGATTGTAGCCGGAAAAACCATCCATAAACGAAAATACTTCACTACCCGCACATGCATCTATGATTGATGAATAAACGGTGTAGGGTAGTTGTCCTTGGGACAGGCTTTCTTAAGGTCTCGAAAGTCCGTACAAACACGAATAGCCCCTTGCTTTTTATCAACGGGGACTGGGTTGGAAACCCACTCAGTCAAAGCAATGGGATATATAAATCCTGCTTTCAACAGTTTTTCTACCTCTACCTTCACAGCCGCCGCTTTACATGGGTTCACGGGGCGTAATTTTTGCCGAACCGGCTTAGCATCAGGATAGGTTGGGATCTCATGTTGAACAATAGATGGATCAATGCCTGGCATCTCCTCATATGACCAGGAAAAGATATCATGAAATTCCTTGAAAAGGGCAGTATAAATGGAAATCTCCTCCGGAGAGCAGTTTGCACCTATATAGATATTTTCCACGACATCTGGATTTACGGAGATGTTGATCGGTATAGTAGCGAAAATGTTTGCCATATTCCCCTCAGCAAACACTCCTTCCCTAGGTAAAGGGTTGACAGGTGTATCAACATCATTCGACAGTCTCACATGGAACTCTTGTTTTTCTATCTTGCTTAGCTTTGGAAGGAAATACGATCGGTGATGAAGATCCTCACATATCTTATCATGTGAACACATAGCTTCTAGAATAGCTTCATCTGAAGGCAAAACAGTGTCTAAGCAATCTATGGAAAGTAAAGAGTTTTCTGCCCATGTAGGCATATAAACTTCTTCCAGATCATGCGAGACTGTAAGAGGATCTGGAATGGGATCTACAGTGGTTTGGGTAATAGCTTGATATGCCACTTCCACTGCAGATAAGGGCACTTCCGGTTCCTGAGGGGTTGGGAGGACCCAAGGATCAGTCCTATCGACCACCGAATCAATGGACTCCCCTACAGTAGTAGAACCGAGATAAAGGACTGGAGCTGGAATATCGAATGTGCCCATCAATGATGCGTACAGTCCAGCCCCAAAGCTCTGTGCAGTAGGTTTTGCTTGATCAACCAATGGCACAGTGGAATCTTTAGACTCTAAGCGGCCTTTACGAGTAAAATCAAGTTGGTCAACAGTGACCAGCTTGCCCTCATGTGGAAATACCACGACACGAAAGACAGCAGATGCAACAACAGACATTGCATAAGTCCAATTCCTACCCAGAAGCAAATTATAGTCCAATGGAGCATCAATCACTTCGACTTCAACAAAGACTGCTTTGCCAGCCAGCTTAAGCTCGAAAGCTGGTAGGATACCATGTGGACAGAAAGACCTTCCATCAAAAGCAGTAAGTAAAGTGGTTTATGGGACCGGCTCTGGGGATCCAAGAGATTTCCAACAAGCCAGGGACATAACACAAGTAGAGGCTCCCTCATCAATAACTGCACGTCCAATGGTCTTACCACCATGGACAACATCTATTGATAGAGCTATATGATAAGGGAGGCAAATTTTAATATCAGAGAAATGAAACTTCGCTGTGAGACTCGAAGAGTCCATGCTACCTAGAGCTGCTAAGAGGGCATCCCGCTGAGCAGGACAGCTCTGTAGCACCTCCAAAGCCGACATTGCACACGGAGTCTGAGCCAAGTCTTCAATCACAGAGTAGTGAGAAGCGGCTCTGGCATTTGGGTTATGCAAAGTCTTCTTAAAGACACCTTTGCGTATCTTTGGCATTATTTCCGCAGGTTTCTCTATAGTGAGAGGGTTGGAAGTTTCAACGACAGCTTTACCCTTCTCATCGGTCTCATTCTCATAGTTCTTGTTCCTGGTTTGTAACAAGGTTGAGGATCTAACCATGTTGATATAATTGGGGTCAGGGGCAGCTTGAGTGCCCCCTGCTACGGTAGAAGCTGAAGCAGAATTCTGCCCTTGGGGAAATGGATCCTTCAGGACAGCCGGTGGTTGCGTTTGTAACAGCTTATGAGCTTGTTCCATGAGGGGACAAAGGTGAGTGAGGTGGTCTCCTTGGCACAACTTACAAGGAAACTTGACTTTCTTCTTCTCCTTTTTTCCCCCATCAGCATTGTTTGTGGGCTTGGGATTTTTTTGATTTTGGTTTCCCTCTCCCTTTTTTCCTTTCTTCTTCTTCCCGCCGGGCTGCTGATTTCCCTTCGAAGATGATTGTGCAAAAAAAATTGCACTTTGGGAGGAGGGGGCAGCCTTTGCTGCCTCTACCGTAGACTATTTGACAGACAATTGGTGAAGTTTTTTTGTCAAAGACTCTACAGTGGGAGAGTTTACAGACCCAACCACAACATCGGCATGGGGTCCAGGCTTAGGTTTCTCGGCCTCGTGTGAAGACCTCTTTGCCTCAGGGATAATTTCATATAGAATCCCAGACTATGAATATATCAATTCCAACTGCTGGGCCCTGAGTATGGCTTTTTCCTCACTAGTCACTCCTGATGTGGAGACATCCTTAGATATATAGGGCGATAAAGATTTAAGGAACCATTCTAATAGAAACTCAGGAGGGATGGTAGCTTTAATGAGGCTCTTTCGCCTCCTCCACTCTTGGATATGATCCGAGATGTGGGTTGCCTTGTTTTGTCTAAAGGTGGACAACAAGTCCGTTCCGAAGTCATAACGGACTGGAAGCTGAAAGTGGCTAAGGAAAGCGGTAGCCAAGTCCCAAAAGCTGCTAAAAGCAGCAGAAGGCAGCTCAATGTACCATTTTGCTGCAGTGCCTGTCAATGTCCTCTGGAACAGCCTAAGTCTCACTGAATCTTCATTCAATGAGTTGGAAGAACACCAAAGATGGAAGGTGGTGGCATGTGCCCCAGGATCTTCACCAGCTTTACCTTTGAACTTAGGGATGTCCGAGGGCAGTTTGGTGGGAACAGGTGGCCACAAGGGGTCATGCCTCACCGGATCGTTCATCAATTTTGATAAGTCTGGCAAGTTCAAAGTTGCCATAAAAGGAAGCTTGGGCCTAACCGGTGTACTAGAAGTGCCAGCTTGGGTATTCGAGGGTCTAGCCCCTGAATGCCCATAGGTAAAGGTGGGGTTGCCCCCAGACACTGGTTGTGAAGTGGGTAGGTTGCTTTGGAATGGGTTCCATCCGTAAGCCACCGGATTTTGAGTAGGAGGTGCAGTGTAAGTGGTTCGGGCCGTCCCCATGGAAGTTGGGGTCTGAAAGACTAGAGCAGGTATCCCTCCACTAAACAAAGAGAAGGGAGAGATCGTGTATGGGACCGAAATAGGGGTTTGGTAGCTTTGCCCGTAAGAGGTGTTGCTGCCAAACTGCACTCGTACATATGATGAAGGTGGACCTACGTAAGGATTGGATGGGGGTATGTGCCCCCCATTCCAAGGGAAACCTTGGACAAAGGCCGAGGATCCCACCGGACCACTGTTGGTAGTGTAAGGGAAGGAAGAAGGAATTGTAGGCATACTAGGAATCCCAGTAGCCATATCACCAGACATACCTCCTATGTTCAAGTAAACCGATGGTTGGACCACCCGGCTTGCTGGAGTTAAGGGTGTGGAAGGTAAATTAGATCTAGGGGTACTAACCGGGGGAGGTAGTACCCCTTCAACCGGAAGGGTTGAGGTGAAAACAAATGAACTTTCTCCCTCAGAAGACATAGCTCTACCTACAGGTACACCTAGCACTGGTGAACTAAAAGGCCTAACCTGCACGATCACTGGATCGTTCAAATCAGTCAAGGGGGTATTATAATTTCTTGCAAACTCGTCAACTTGCAATTCTTCTACCTCGACTGTGTCAAAGTCAAAGTGGTTAGCTATTAATTCAGGTTCACCAAGAACCTCACTTACTCCTGCTGGTTCAAAAGAACCACCTGTGCTTAGTCTCCGCCTTTGAGGTAAAGGTGGAGGTTCCAGTGGTGAGAGAGGAGGAAGGTTTCTCAACCTTCTTGACCTTCTATTCAGTTGGTCCTCCAGAATTAAAACTTTAAAAAATCACACCCTAATGCCAACTAAACACAAGCAGATCCACAGAGCATACACTAAAAAAAAAATCCTAAGTCTCAAGCAATCAAAACAGGCTATAAAGATATGCTTTCCCGAAGAAAGCTGATGAACAGTTTCTTGGCGTCCTTGAGGGGTTCTTAGGCACAAGCGAAGGAATCACCCAACCACCATCCTACACTTTCCACAAGGGTTACCTTCCAAGTCCGTTCGAGGTGAACCAGAAATAACCTTCTGGTTTACCTGGGTATGAGCCCTAAAAAGACAAGAGACTAAGGCTACCTTGACAATACTACTGTCTGGGGGGACAGTCGCGGGCCGAACTCGTACGCATGGGTAGGGTAGATGAGCCTGAAATTATGCCTAGACAGAATCCCCAGATGCGTAAAAGTCCTGGGTTACGTTTTGACAAGGATTCGGGGGGTTATCCCCTCTGTCCAAGCCTCCACGCGGCCTAGTGCTTAACTCCCTTTTGAGAGGATCTTCCTAGATACAGTGGTAGAACCAATGATTTACCTAATGAATAGCCCACTACGTCTGAGTTTATAGTTTGTGGGAAGTTTACACTCCCTAGCCCACAAACCTAGCCTAAGCTAGTAGGTGGAAGGCTCTAAAAATAAAAACTTACTAATAGATTTTAAATTTAAGCGTTAATTTTAAGGGCTGTTCTTTACTCAAAGGAAGTGGAAGTGATGGACTGTATGATGTTATGACTCAGCAGAAAATAAATGAAAGTAAAAGTGCATCTAAAGCAAACTAACACTATGAAATAAACTTCTTTTCATTTTTTCAAATAAATATTGATGAACTATATGCAACAAAAGAGAAACTAAGCCTATATGTTTTTGTAATTTTTTGAGATAGTATTTCTTAAACTGAAACAAACACTACTCTAATGCAAAAATTACAATTCAAAATATTAACTATGTTTTGTTTTTCACTTTAAAAAATGCTCAAAAAATTACTGTGCATGTATAAAATGCAATGCTTGAGTAAACTTGTCACTTATAGACTGTATAAAAAAACAAACGGAAATTAACAGGAAAACTGAACCTAAAAACCAACAAGAAAAGCAGGCTGGGACCTCTACTTGGGTGCAGAAAATGACCAAAAGACCACTGCAGACTTTTAAACAAGGAAGTGCAAACCACAAACTCATAAACAGCAGACTGGACAAATAGAGTCTAAGACCCTAATCACTGATCTAGACTCAGGCACTCACCAACAACCCAAACAGGCCAGAAAGTTTCAAGATGCAGACAGTAAATAACACAAGTAAACAGAACCCAAGGGATTCGGAAAGCACTAAGATGTGATCACCTGATACACTCAGACAATTCTGCAACACTCTTAAAGAAAGTCTCAACAGAAAACAGGACTTATAGCAGGCTAAAGAGAAAGCAAACTTTAACACAAAAAATCACAGTTTTCAGGCGTATGCGCGACTGTGTAGTAGTGCAGGTCGCGTATGATGCACGAATGTTCTATAGGACAACCCGCGTATGCAACTTAGTATGCATGACTGTCTATAAGAACAACCTGCGCATGTGAATAAAAACTTCTCAAAAACAGAGAAAGACCCAAGACTTTCAAATGCTACAGTAAGTAATAAATCAGGAAAAAAGATCACAAACAAAACTTTGAGCAATGACTGGTCAGGACAACAGAAAAAGACCTAAAGCAGACTAGGCTTCCCCAGCGGAGTCACCAGTTCTGTTGTAATGGATAATACACCTAATAACCTAGGTCTGGGGGGTTACCAACATACTCATGACTTGCAGACAATTTGACTTTAAAAGCACAGAATAGGAAATAGGAAAGTAGCAGGAACTTACTTGTAAAATATGAAGGTTGATCCAAGCTAGCTTCTCCCTCTCTGATCCACTTCTAAAGTCTCCAGGATAGTTCCTCCTTCACCTGTTAACAAAGAATCTTCCAAATATAGTATGATTCATATATAAAGATGCAGGTTAGGCAAATCATATATTATAATAAGATGTAATCATTCACCAATCCACAACACATGAAACAGAATATGGAAGAAGTAATATCTTTATTAACAATAATAGAAAGAGTTTAGGTTACAACCCAATGTCTGGACAAGGACTCCTCTGTCACCAAAGGACTCTGAGTTTCTCTGCTCCAAAGATTCTGTAAACAATCCACCAGCATAACTTTGCTCTCCAAGTATGTATATCCACCCCCCTCCCCAAGGCCTCTATTTATATGAATGAAATGAGGCAGTTCTCGAAGGTTAGGGAAGTTGTAGCAGTTAATGGGATTAAGGTAAATGAGTAAACTAATCTCCCATTAACTCGTGTTTTTAAATATTGATTTCGAGGAAGCCATGCGTGGGTCTGTAGTAGAGAAACCCGTGCATGATGCGCGACTCTACACAAGTGCAACCCATGCATAGATGTATGCGCGACCTGCTGAACATAATACTCGCGCATGATGCGCGAGATGTCAATAAGGATAGTCGCGCATGCACTCAAAATCATCAAATGGCAAAGTAATTAGCTGGGCATATAAACAATGTATTTCATCATCAACCAAGGTATAATGAAAACAGGCAACCTTAATCCATAAATGTCCTTTTGTGTGCCGACATGAGGGATATCAGCACTCGGATGGAGAGGTGCCATTCAGGTGTATAACACAAGCACAACTCTGTTTACCGGGTTGTCCCAAGTCATCGGTGTCCTGCACCGTCTTCCATACAAAGCTTCATACGGATTCATCCCCAAGGATGCTTGTTGTCCATTGTTGTAAGCAAACTCTACCAAGTGTAAGTAATCTTCCCACTTGGTTGGTTTGTCCATCACATACATGCGAAGCATATCTTCAAGCACCTAATTCACTCTCTCTATCTTCCCATCTATCTGAGGATGGTATGCAGTGCTGAAGTTTAACTTTGTACCCAAATCTGCAAACAATCCCTTCCAAAAATTGGAAGTGAACTTGACATCCCTGTCAGAAACTATTGCGTTAGGCAATCCATGTAATTTGAAAATATCCTTCATGAAGATCTTTGCAATGTCATCCGTCTTATGCGTAGACTTAACTGGTATAAAATGCGCTGCCTTTGTCAACTTTTCTACCACAACCATGATGGAATCATGTTGTCTCCAAGTCATCGGCAATCCTGTAATAAAATCCATTGAAATAACTTCCCATTTCCATTTCGGAACTGGCAAAGGCTGCAACAAGCCTGCTCGATGTTGATGCTCAACCTTTACCTATTGACATTTCATGCACCTTGAAATGTACTCAGCCATATCCCTTTTCATTCCTGGCCAAAAATACTGCTTTCTAGCTGTAGCAATTGTCTTTTGATATCTTGGGTGACCAGAATACGGAGCTTGATGGATTTCATCCACAACAACTCTCCTCAAATCTGCCACACCTGGAATATAAATTCTACCTTTAAAAGTGAGAAGCCCATCTTCTTCCAATTTATATCCTCCATACTTATTCTCAAGATCTTGCTACTGCAATTTGTCTTTTACCTGTTCATACAATTCATCTCCACCGGCCTAATTAACAATCTGCTGCCTCAAATCTGATTGGCAAATACTAAGGGATGCCACATGCATTTCCCGTACCTTCCTGTTGAGTGCATCAGCTACCTTGTTTTCCTTTCCCTTTATGTGCTTGATTTCAAAATCAAACTCACATAAAAATTCCAACCATCTTGCTTGCCTAGCATTCAGAGTAGGCTGATCAAACAAATACTTCAATCCACAGTGATCTGTTCTGAGCTCAAATATTCTTCCCATCAAGTAATGTCTCCACATCTTGAGAGAATGTACTATGGCTGCAAGCTCTAGATCATGAGTGGCATAGTTCTTCTCATGTTCCTTAAGCTTTCTTGACTCATAACATATCACATGGTTGTCTTGCATAAGGACTCCTCCAATCCCTTGTCCGCATGCATCAGCACATACTACAAAATATTTCTCTGGATCTGTAACCTTTAATACTGGTGCACTGGTGGGAAGACTTTTCAACTATTGGAAGCTTTCTTCACACCTCGATGTCCATTCGAACTTCATCCCCTTCTTTTGCAAAGAAGTGATGGCATGTGCAACTTTGGAGAATCCCTCAATGAATCTCCGGTAGTATACTTCAAGTCCCATAAAAGATCTTACATCTGTCACATTTCTTGGAGTAGGCCAATTCATAATGGTTTCAATCTTCTCAGGGTCGACAGATATACCCTCCTTTGAGATAATGTGACCCAAATACTGAATTCTATCTCTATATAAGTCACACTTGCTTAGTTTTGCATATAAATGATGCTCCCTAAGCAATTACAATGTCAATCTCAAATTCTCTTCGCGTTCTTCCTCATTCTTAGAATAAACAAGAATGTCATCAAGGAAAACAAGAACAAACTTGTCCAAATATTTGCTGAAGACATTATTCATAAGGCACATAAATGTAGCTGGTGCATTTGTGAGACCAAATGGTACCACTACAAACTCATAATGTCCATACCTTGTCCCGAAGGCTGTCTTATGAATGTCTTCATCCTTGATTCTTACCTGATGGTAACCAGACCTCAAGTCAATCTTGGAAAATACCTTTGCTCCTCTCATTTGATCAAAGAGGTAATCAATCCTAGGCAAAGGATATTTATTCTTCACCGTAACCTTGTTCAATTGTCTGTAATCAATACACAACCTGAGTGTACCATCTTTCTTCTTTACAAATAGAACTGGTGCTCCCCAAGGAGATACACTCGGTCGGATATACTTCTTTTCCAACAACTCTTGTAGTTGCATCTTCAACTCTAGAATCTCCGGTGTACCCATTCTGTAGGGTGCCTTGGACACTGGTGTTGATCCTGGCACAAGTTCAATAGTGAAATCAATGTCCCTCTTTGGAGGAAGCCCTGGAATCTCATCAGGAAACACATCCCTGAATTCCTGTAACACCTGATAGTCCTCCAACCTAGGAGTTTCATCTCCTGATGTCTCCAAAATATGAGCTGCATACAACTGGAAACCCTTCCTACAGAACTTCTTTAACTGCATTGTTGAAACCTGTTGTACTGAAATCACCTTTGGAATTCCTTTCATAACTACTAGGTTCCCTTTTTCATTCATGCATTCGAAAGTATTATGGTAACAGTCAAGCTTCACCCTGTGAGCTTCTAACCAATCCATCCCAATGAGAACATCATAGGAACCAAGCGGTAGAACATTCAGATCTACACAAGTGACTAAACCATCCATGACCAATGGAAATTTCTCTACTACTTCACTGACCTTTCTCTTAGTTCCAGTGGCTAGCTGAATTAACCAAGACTTCCTATTCTTTACCTTCTTAAAAGCACAAATCTCCACTACTCTAGGGGTAATGTAACTGTGCGTAGAACCAGGGTCAATCAAAATAGAAAGAGATTGCTCAACAATCTTACCTGCTACTTCAACCATAGTTTACTGGTGATCTGCTTGGCGGTCCTCCAGTGCTCCATAGATCCTAGGGACTGCCCTTACTACCTGACCCACTGTTTCTGCTTCTTTTACATTGTAAGCTAGCCTTGCACTCTCATTCTCGAGTGGGAAATTTCTACGCAAGTGAGGTCCTTCACATTTCCAACATTTGAGTGTGTAAAGCCCCCAACTGGGTCTCCTTTAACTTTTATATACAGTCAGAAAATTCACTTCTTGTCAAAATTTCTGTTCTGTTCTGTTTGTGTTTTGTTCCTGCTTTTATTGTTTTTCTATTCTCCTTTACTAGTTTTGGCTGTAAAGAAAATAAAGTGTTTACATTTACAAAATTGAACAATTAAAATTCTGTTTTAATTTCATGTTTTCATTTCTAACTTTTGCTCATTTACATGCTTGAAAACGATATAAAATATGCATTTTCTGCATTTTCATTCTTTTCAGACTTGAAAATTGATAAATCTGTTGTATCTACTTCTAACAATTTATTGTTGACTGTGTAGGTAGCAAAGATAAACACAGCATATAAAATTTTGAAATTTAATTAAACCGAATTTGCCAAGGTAGAAATGATAACATACTTGCTGGAAAATACCTGTAGGTAGCTAGTAGGTCCACCTTTGTTGCTGTCTTTGTTTGTCGTTTTTCCTTGCTTTTCCCTGCACCCAAAAGTCCTTCCCAAAGCTATGAAACTCAACCAGTCCAAACCAGTCTTGCCACCCTTCCAACTGGCGAGGTCTCGCCGACCACCCAGCTCCAAAGGTACCCCTTTGGACCCCCGAGCCCAAACCGAGTACAAGCCCTAAGCTGTTGTATTCCCTCAAAAAAACAATCTCCAACAAAACCCCTTCTTTGCAGCTCTGCTCTCCCAAAACTTCTCCAAAATCCTAAGGTAAAAGGATCCCCTTCTCCTCCCTCCTTTCTCCCTCTTATCCCCATGTTTGCCGACCTTTCCTCCCCATTACTACCCCTATCTTCCTCATAAATTTTTCCACCCCCTTCCATCTACCATGTAAGTCCTCGAGCCCTCAACTTGGACTTGGACTCATTTGAA
>LPNX011154921.1:365984-381216 GCA_001517045.1 Pseudotsuga menziesii | reverse complement strand
GTCTTGTTAAAATTAATTAACATCATTAACACATAATTAATTTAAGGGATCAAGTTACTATCAACTTATTTAACCTTGTAGTTACATTTCAACCCTTAGTTTTGGCTAATTAAACTCATTAACAATCAATCAAGCATTCTAATCAATTGCATTAGTCACTACCTAGGTTAACCATTGCTTTGTTTATTATTCAACCATAGTTAATTATGAATGGACAATAATTAACCATTAATCAACATTATTAACCCTAATCGTCATTATTAACTTTAATCGACATTATTAACATTGATCAACAATAGTTAATTACTAGACGATAGTAATTAATATTAAGCGACACTAATTGACATTATTACTCAACAATATTTCATGTAATTCATAATATGTAGGCGAGTTATGTAAGCGTAGCTACTACTTACATTCCTCACGTTAGTACACTAAAAGTAATAATTCACATACATCAATCATATTCAAGGAAATTATTACTTACCGACACATGTTTTAGCATAGTTTACAAGGTATGATCCATTAGCTTACTGAAATCCATGTTACGACAATTCATACATCACTGATTTACGACACATACTAACCAAGGGTTTTACACATCTACAGTTAGATCTTGTTTTCACCCCTACTTCACGCTACATCTATCTACCTACATCATTACTAACTTCCAAATCCTATCCTGTCCTCTGCTGGACTACCCTGGAATGTCAAGTCATGACCGGTTCCAGCTAGAACCCGTAAGCGGAAGTGTCGACCACATTGACCAAGCTTCCCGAGTAGGAAACCACCAGTCATCATCACACACCTTAGGGAGCGTTCCGTACCACAACCCTCCCATGACTTTGGGTTTCGGGGATAAACGGTGGGTAAAGCCTCCACCCCCCCCTAATGGAACAAGGGACTATGTCTACTCGACATAACAACAACGTTGCACTTGTACTCGGTCTGTCATCGTGTAACCGATCTGGGCGGTGGAGTTTCCTGGAACTCTACCCCACCCATGTCATAAAATACATCATAATAAACAACATAATAACCACACGAAAGTAAATAATGTATCACTCGCATACCATTTTATCTTTCGAAGTCCATGTCCCTGAGGCCCTCCCACCTCGTAGGATCCAGCTATCACTTAGCCGTTTCAACCTGCAAGTCAGTCCTCGACATACAATATAGGATATCGTGCATAATCCTCGATATGTACACATATATCTCATCATAACATGACAATAATAAACTCATTCATTCGCCATGCACCTGGCATAACATTCATTTTTTCAACATATATCTGTAATGGTATCCACGTACCCATCATTCAGTAATTTCCATATATTTGACATAATTAACACATGATACATATCTAAACATGACTACCGACCATAATACTATCATCACACTCACACATATATATATCGGCAAAATAATAGAACCATATGTCCACAGTGTCGTTAAACAGACGAGGTCTCACAATCAAACAAATACAACATATAATAGTAGTTCAGGTAGAAATGTCAAAACGGGGTGTTACATACACCCACCCTTTAGGAAACTTCGTCCCGAAGTTATGATCAAAATAATGTGGGATAATCATGACGCATAGTCTCTGCGTCCTCCCAGGTAGCAGACCCTGGGCTATATCGGTCCCACTGGACCTTAACTTGGTCCACCAAACGGTGCCTCAACTGTTTAACCCTGTGAGTTTTGTATCACTCAACACACAACTACCAAGGATATTTGAGGTTGATATACCTCTCTTAGAAGAACACAATTGTTATTTTCTTAGCGGTAATGAGCAATTTGTATCGATGACAACCGAAGTATTGTAACAATCATTAAATTAGGAGAACTATTATCGTTTACAAGGTTTCATGACCATATATTATCAAAATGCAAATCTTATCAGCTTCATTTATTGTTCTCTTCTTTTCAATTTAACATAATCCAGAGGGAAACCATTACTTCTTAAATCTTTTAAGAATTTGATAGCTAATTGTGTTCCCACTCTCAAGGTCGTAAATGTATTTACTAATATTTATCATAGTATACTTTTGTATTTGTACATCATCACTCTCTCTAAATGCATGCTTATTATTATTGTTTTATTTTAAAGCAACCTTCATTTACGTTATAATCTCCTTGATATAATCCTATATGTTGAAGGGAATGTGTTTAAACTTAATATGTTTAATATTATTACAACTTCATAACAATCACTTTAATTCAATTATGCTCATGATTGTGTTAAAATTCTTATGAATTTCTTATAATTTCCCAAGATCATCACTATATTAGGTACATATACTCATGGCTCGCAATCACTTAATATGTGCCTACTCTTACTTTATTACCACTCGCAATTTAGTTAATGCAGGGGAATATTGCTCTTATTGAATTACCCTTATCATATTTCTTATAAAATTCTCATTTTTAAATCATAACTTATTCAACTAACCACCACTTAGAACCTTATTTCCTCATTTTGAATCTTATTAATTATAATCAAATACACTTTCATTATGATTGTCACACTATCTCAATTGATAGTATTCATACACCACGTCTCACGCGATTAGCATATTATACTCTCCTTCAACATATAATATTTACTCAATAACACTAATCGATTTTTTAAGAACTGAGAGTTACTTCATGGCTATTGGGTCATTATGATCAATTCCAACATCTTGTTTAGTAATATAGTTTAGATATTAACAACCAAATGTTGAGTATAGGGGTCTCCTTATCTAGAAAAAGTTCAAGGTGCCCCCTATCCACAAGAGTACTTTGAGCATACATAACTCTAATAATTCTCCCCTTAAGTACTTCACTACTTTACACTTCATTGCAATTTATTATGTAGATTGTTTTTATTTATTATGGTATGTAATTACTCACACCATTCCTTTATAATCATGCATTTTTTCTATGCATTTTTTTTTCTATGCTATTTTTCAGATATCTTTTCTTATTTAATATAACTTACTGGCATAAATATTTATTAAATGTTCTTAGTCTATATTTTATTTATTTATTTATTTTATATATATATTTTCTTTTCTATTTACTATTATTATATCTCTTTGTCATTAGTCTTACTTGACAATGTCCTCAGACTTATTTGTGTCTCTATTCCCCCCCTTTTTCTTTTTTTTTTCTTTTATATTTTTTTTTAAAACTAACCTACTAATTTCAGACATATAGCTATTATTTATGAAATTAATGTTATCTACGTAGCTAGCTATAGTTAGCTAATACTTTGAAAACACAGACAATTTTATAACTATGTCATCTATTAACACTGCTTTTATATATATATATATATATAATAGAAGATATACCCAATTCCTTTACATTATTATTATTTTAGCTTTGTTTATTTTTAAATATATCTACTTATATAATTTGTATTCATCACCTATTATATTACATCTTTTGTTTTCACTTCAGATTTCATTGAGTAGAACTTAATGATTACGCTAACATATAGGCCCGCGCTTTCTTATACCTACAAACCCAACAATCGAGCCATCCCAACAAGATTGACTACGGATGTTCACCGAAAGCTCATAGTCACATCCACAGTTACCAACAATCTCAAGGAGTAGGAAAGAGTATGTAATGCCTGGTAAACTAGTGGTGACTTCTGAGTATACATGCACTTGTTCAACGGTTTATCTAGGGTGCTAAAACGAGACCGTGAGTAGGTCTAGCTTGCAGAGCAGGCCCGAAATTTCAAATTTCCAGCCCCTATCAAATAAATTTTCATTTCGAAGTTTGCTATAAAGGAGCACCCACTTTGTTCTTGATTGATGCTGAAATACAAATTAATAAGTGCTTATTTTTCTTCCAATTGATTCTACTACGTATTGCTGGGGCAATTATAAATCTACAGTAGTTTAGTAGTTTAGAGCAACTCAAGTGCTCATAGAAGCTTCACTTCCTTTGATGTACCGTTTCTTTTCCATGATTCCTCACTATATTGTTATAGATAAACATGGTATTACGAAAAAAAAAAACCAATAATTACATATTCATTAATACTATTAGAAGATAAATTTCAAATTAATTATTTAAGCATACTTCAACCATTCTTATTTGTTCACATGTTTAGATTTCTCTAGACGTGCTTTTTATATTTCTTTAACTGCTTTTCAAAAACCAATTTAATATAGTCCTATCCACCAGTATTTAATTATATATTTAAATCATTGTTAAATGAATATCATGCTTGTATTTAATTGTATATTTAAATATTTGTTTAGTGAATATCCGACTTGTAGTGCATCGAGTGCTCATAGAGAGGGGTAATTTATAAATTTTGTTCTTTTTTAAAATAAAATAAACAATATGTTAGCTAAAGTAGCATGCAGCCTTCGCTTAGCAAGCCAAGGGTTGCAGTGCCACAGGTAGATAGCTTGATCAGCGGTCATACGCAGGCAGTCAAGATTTCGCCTTAGACATTGGAAGTCAGTACGCTTTTAGTCCTATGCGGCTGCCCCAGTGTAACCATATTAGGCATTATTAGGCATTCGATCGACCATTTAACTACAAGCACCCTTATTATTTAACCCCTGATTCCTCTGAAAGTGAGAGACCCGCTATATCTTTAATAATCTACTGCCCGCCCCGCATCACACAGTTTTTAGAATATAATTTAAAATTAAATATATTGTAAGGTACAACTTTTAAGGATCAAAACTGTAACGCTTCATCTCAGAAATCCCAGAAATACTTTATTGTATTCTATATTAAATCTCACAATAAAAAAAGAACAATAAAATTGAAGTTTCTTTTTCCAATTTCTTCTGGGTCGGATTGACAAACCTGTTTAATATAGCAGCAGACTTTTCTGTCAGTACCGAAAAATAAATTAAATCTCTGATTCTACGAGTAAAATTTAACATGAAATCACAGAGAACTGAAAAATGAATAAATCTCGGAATCTAAGTAAATTAAAAATCATAAAATCATAAAATTTATGTAAATCAGTTTCTTCTTTATAGAAATTAATTATAATTTTTAAAATGTGACTTAAAACTATTTTCTAATCAACTAAAAACTTACTTTCCTCTTAATAAATAAACCGATTAAATTACAACACTAAACCCAAAATAATTTAGATATGTTATATAGATGACTTTTACTTGAAATGATTTTATTAAATAATGTGAGTTGTCAACACTTCCTCCAAATCTCCTTTAGAAATTTAAAGTTTAAATGATGAATTCCATGTTCATAAATTATTATATTGAGACTTTAACATGTAAGCCTTATCATATGATCATCTAGGAATCGTGTGATAAGAGGAATCGACAAGAATATATATGTGAAACAGGATTCTCTTCCATTTTATTTGCAGTTTATTTACCAACAGGCAATTTGTGCTCAAAGGAATCTACAGTTCAATTCATGCGCTAGCCAGGGCTTTAAAAGTTGGGGTTTAGGGTTGCTGCACGCATTAGGGTATAGGGTTTTCGGTTGCAGCATACATTACTATAGCCATGTTAAATCAACAAGTTACAGTATTGCTATCAAAACAAAACACGGGCAGACAAAATTCGTTTCTTCCCATCAACGCATCACTTGTTGAGCGTTTTAAGAAGAGAAAGGGGTCGGTGAAAGAAGGATTAATTGTAGCATTATTCAGAAATATAATGAAACGCAACAAAAAGTCCTACATACATTGAGTTCGTCTCTACGTCTTAATTAATTAACCTAGTTTCTTTCGATCTGAACTCACAACCCTTGCAAAAGAAAGCTTTAATCACAGTAAACTTTTAATGGAAGCATCTTACCTGATTTTTCCAAACGCAAAAGTTCTTCCTATGAATATATGACGAATCTACTGCGCAACAGCAGAATACGCGTGTACAGCAGGCTGTAGGTAGGCATGAAAAAACTAGAAGTTTTTAGGAACCAATCCTATCAGATGAAGTTGGACTAGTAGGTGGGAAAATATCTGTTCTAAATCGCTGCCAGCCAGCTAGGCTCTCCATTTTCAGATCAGAGAATAGATAGCTGGATGACAGATACAATCCAATCCACTTTGGTCGATCCTCCAGTTTTATTTCTTCTATTTAGCAGGTAGGTGGGGAGAGAACATAGTGCCTAGATAATCGCTAATCGCTATGGGTTCTATTTCTGGCATGTTTTGGTCCAGCCTAAGGGCTTCCTTCGTTGGCTTCTGTAACGCGGATGGAATCGAAAGAACTAGTCGACGAGAAGGAACGGAAGTGGGTCGACTGCTAAGGAGAGAACGGAGTAGCTTGACCATCTATCTGGGTGGTGCAGCTGGTTATCACTTTAGCCTTTAATCCACACTTGAGCCTGCCACCACACAACATTTCCACCCTCTTCGCATGCAACCCACATGGTGTGTAATTGGAGGCTCAATCAGGTGGGTGAGGTGGGTATTGGTAAGGTTGGGTGCGTCGGTGTGATCTATGAGGTAGCGTCATGTCAATTAGATTATCCATTGCAACACTCCACGACCGATACATGGTAGTGGAGACAGCTCACACGCCTTCAACTTGCAGAAGGAGATGAAGCCAACTACTGCCACACAAGGAATATCCGTGAGTCCTCAACATTGTTTTTAATTGCAATTCCGAATTTAATTAATTAATTTAAGGTTCTCAGGATAAATAGATAATAAATAGATAATAGATTTTAAAAATAAATAATAATACACTAACCTATCCTGCATGCTTGCCACACATCTATCTTCGAGGTTTCCCTAAAACACTAAAATAATGACCATGGATGACAACAAAACTCTACTCTTAGCCTTTCGTTAGTCATTTCCTCCTAAATTTTTTTTTGAGTGATCTCTGCAACTTATCTCCTTCGTAAGATAAAGAGATTTTTCACCACCATTTCTCTGGATCCATTTAGCGACTCTCGTCCTCACTTCATGGCTGCTTCGAGGTACTTGACCTTTTGCACATCCACGCCTGCATATTAGCTCCTCCTCTTTTATTTTCAGGTGCAGTTTGTGGTGGAACCGACAGAGAATCCGGGTGGTTGAACAGGTTGTAAAATTTTTAGTTTTTTTTTTTTTTTTAGCTGAGTTTAAACATATGGCCTTTGTTTTATGGCTGCATAGTGGAACTTATGTTTATACTTCCATCAGCCCCACCCTTCTCATCTCTATTCACAGAAGGATATATCCCTTCTCAAACGATCTCACCTGGACTTGGAGAAGCCCCCTTTCTTTCTGGGTTTTCAACCTAACCCATAACCAAGTAAATATTCATTTTCTTCAATATTATGCTTATGTTTTGTAGTGTTCTGAAGGCGTAGGAGGAGCATTGGCTGGAGACATAGCTTACAGGATTGCGGCAGAGGGAAAGGACGCTGCAGATACTGTGTATGCACTTCTCCATGTACGACTCTTTTTCCTACAAGACAATATCTGCTACAGTTTTGGGATCTCTCTATAAGCCATGGATTCAGAAGCCCAGCCAGGTAACCTCAATGAATATATCATTGATATTTGTTTTCGTCAGACTTCAGATTCTTTGAGATACAAAGAGACGAGACCTGCAAAATCAATGGAGTTATTTGTTGCTTGGATTTATATATCGCTTGACTTTTTTCTTAACTCGCAGGTTCTTACGAGTCGTGGATCTATCCTACCTTCTCGTTCCCCAAATGAACAAATTAAGAAGTCTCTAGATAAATTCAGGGAGCACCTTAAGATTTGTCTCGGCTCAGAGTTGAATAGTTAAATATTCCAACTTGGGTTGAGGCACTCCGTCCCAACTTTGACCAGAACGATCTGAGGCAAGCACAGCTCACGTTTGAAATATCATATAGCGCACTTGTTTGTCTAATACATTTTGCTAATTTTTTTTTTTTCAAAATCCATAAGCTTTTGTTTGTCAGGAAGTACATCTTCTGTAGTGATACATAGGATTGCTAAACCGACTTCACTTTTCTTACTAATATCCGGACTCCTTCTTAACTAACTCCTTGGACTCTATTACTTGGTGGAGATCCTATAGATATGAAGTTCTATTAGGAGCAATAGGAAGACACAGATAATAAGAAGAATACAAATGAAAGGAAATAGAATCTACTCTTGACTCATTACTAGTCACTCCTAACTAACAGGCTTGACCTTAGAAATCAGAAGGATAGAACAAATGGTTACACGACTTAGACTTATGGTAAACAAAACCAACCTAGGAAATATAAATTGAGGATAAATTGATATTCTGATGCAGATTACAGAATTGGAACGACGCCCTTTCATCCCTACTTTTGAGACCCTTTCCTCTACCGTAGGTAAATAGGCAAATCTCTTTTTATTAGATTCACTATTCGCACTGAAGTGATGCTGAGATCTTGATTCTCGCTGATCATTCAGGAAACGAAGGTGGCTTATTTGTTAGATATTATCAATATTTTTTTTTTTGGACCAACCGATGAATAGTGATCTGATTCTGATAATGCATTCTAGTTATTGGGATTATGATTGCCAAGCATTGCTGGTTTTTTTTTTGTTTTTTCCAGCAACGATAGGAGCAGGAGGTGTGGATATCCTAGTAAAATTACTAACAAATGGGCACCCTATTGCCCAATAAAATGCATGTTTTCTTCTAGCGAGTATGATGTTAGCAGAACAGTCCGTTTGCCCCCAGTTTTGCAAGAGCTACTAAGCATCTTCTTAAACTTTTGCAACCTGGAAATGAATTCTTTGTTCGGGCAGAGACTGCTGGTGCTCTCAAAGCTCTCGAAAGTTTGTAGGTAAAATTTTAGTTTTGGTCTTTCTTCCATATAATGTTTATTTTTCTCCTAGAGGGCCCCTTTAGGTTCCAGTTTTAGAACCTAGGGATCTGATACCATATGTAAAGCCCCCAACTGGGTCTCCTTTAACTTTTATATACAGTCAGAAAATTCACTTCTTGTCAAAATTTCTGTTCTGTTCTGTTTGTGTTTTGTTCCTTCTTTTATTGTGTTTCTATTCTCCTTTACTAGTTTTGGCTGTAAAGAAAGTAAAGTGTTTACATTTACAAAATTGAACAATTAAAATTCTGTTTTAATTTCATGTTTTCATTTCTAACTTTTGCTCATTTACATGCCTGAAAATGATATAAAATCTGCATTTTCTGCATTTCCATTGTTTTCAGATTTGAAAATTGATAGATCTGTTTTATCTACTTCTAACAATTTATTGTTGACTGTGCAGGTAGCAAAGATAATCACATCATACAAACTTTTGAAATTTAGTTCAATAGAATTTGCCAAACAGAATTTGCCAAGGTAGAAACGATAACATACCTGCTGGAAAATACCTATAGGTAGCTAGTAGGTCCACCTTCGTTGCTGTCTGTGTTTGTCGTTTTTCCTTGCTTTTCCCTGCAGCCAAAATTCCTTCCCAAAGCTCTGAAACTCAACCAGTCCAAACCAGTCTTGCCACCCTGCCAACTCGCGAGGTCTCGTCAACCACCCAGCACCAAAGGTACCCCTTTGGACCCCCGATCCCAAACCTAGTACAAGCCCTAAGCTGTTGTATCCCCTCAAAAAAAAATTCAATAAAACCCCTTCTTTGCAGCTCTGCTCTCCCAAAAATTCTCCAAAATCCTAAGGTAAAAGGATCCCCTTCTCCTCCCTCCTTTCTCCCTCTTATCCCCATGTTTGCCGACCTTTCCTCCCCATTACTACCCCTATCTTCCTCATAAATTTTTCCACCCCCTTCCATCTACCATGTAAGTCCTCGATCCCTCAACTTGGACTTGGACTCATTTAAATATTTAAATTAATATTAAAAGGTGTTGGTTGGGGTCACTTCTCAACCGTAACTTTTAATTCAATTAAATTTAATCCTTTTATTTAATATAATAATTTTAAACATATCCTTACTCATATTTCAATATTTGACCATTTAATTAATAAATAAAAAATGTTATATATATTATATAGTTTAAACTTGCACGCTTCACCAATTTAATTTAATTAAAAGTAATTGTCAATTGAGTAATTACACTTACCTAATCATTTAATTAAGGTTTCTAATATTTATAATATGTAAATTCCCTTTAATTATAAATTCACTAATTCAATTTATCAATTATGAACAATAATCCTATCAATGTAAATCATAACATTATCAATGTGTAATCGTATTAATTAAATAAAATTCACTATGATTTAATCGACTCATATACCTATTTCCATTTTAATTACACCTTAGTTTGTAATTAGCTAATTAACAATCATTACTAAAGATAAGCATAGTCTTGTTAAAATTAATTAACATCATTAACACATAATTAATTAAGTGATCAAGTTACTATCAACTTATTTAACCTTGTAGTTACATTTCAACCCTTAGTCCTGGCTAATTAAACTCATTAACAATCAATCAAGCATTCTAATCAATTGCATTAGTCACTACCTAGGTTAACCATTGCTTTGTTTATTATTCAACCATAATTAATTATTAATGGACAATAATTAACCATTAAACAACATTATTAACCCTAATCGTCATTATTAACTTTAATCGACATTATTAACATTGATAAACAATAGTTAATTACTAAACGACAATAATTAATATTAAGCGACACTAATTGACATTATTACTCAACAATATTTCATGTAATTCATAATATGTAGGCGAGTTATGTAAGATTAGCTACTGCTTACATTCCTCACGTAAGTACACTAAAAGTAATAATTCACATACATCAATCATAATCAAGGAACTTATTACTTACCGACACATGTTTTAGCATAGTTTACAAGGTATGATCCATTAGCTTACTGAAATCCATGTTACGACAATTCATACATCACTGATTTATGACACATACTAACCAAGGGTTTTACACAGCTACAGTTAGATCTTGTTTTCACCCCTACTTCATGTTACATCTATCTACATACATCATTACTAACTTCCACATCCTATCGTGTCCTCTGCTGGACTACCCTGGAATGTCAAGTCATGACCGGTTCCAGCTAGAACCCGTAAGCGGAAGTGTCGACCACATCGACCAAGCTTCCCCAGCAAGAAACCACCAGTCATCATCACACACCTTGGGGAGCGCGCCATAGCACAGCCCTCCCATGACTCTGGGTTTCGGGGATAAATGGTGGGTAAAGCCTCCACCCCCCCTAATGGAACAAGGGACTATGTCTACTCAACATAACAACATCGTTGCACTTGTACTCAGTATGTCATCATATAACTGATCTGGGAAGTTGAGTTTCCTGGAACTCTACCCCACCCATGCCATAACATACATCATATAAAACAACATAATAACCACACGAAAGTAAATAATGCATCACTCGAATACCATTTTATCTTTCGAAGTCCATGTCCCCGAGGCCCTCCCACCTCGTAGGATCCAACTATCACTTAGCCATTTCAACCTGTAAGTCAGTCCTTAACATACAATATAGGATATCATGCATAATCCTCGATATGTACACATATATCTCATCATAACATGACAACAATAAACTCATCATTCGCCATGCACCTGGCATAACATTCATTATTTCAACATATATCTGTAATGGTATCCACGTACCCATCATTCAGTAATTTCCATATATTTGACATAATTAACACATGATACATATCTAAACATGACTATCGACCATAATACTATCATCACACACACACATATATATATCAGCAAAATAATAGAACCATATGTCCACAATGTTGTTAGTTTTTTTCAACATTTAAGCTAGCATTATGTTAGGATCTTTTCACTGAGAGAATAAAAAGCACAGCAATAACATAAGAACATCACAAGAGACAAGAGACACAAAGCTTTTAGGAGGGGAAACCATAAATGGAGAAAACCCCTCAACTTCCTCTAAGATAGTATCACCACAAGATGTGATCCAAAAACAGTAAGATGACCTCCCAACACAACAACAGCCTTCTGTCTTCTGTCAAGCCAAAGTATTTCCTTCTCCAAAGGTGCGCCACACTCGAGAGAGCAAGTGATGCAATTCACAAGTGATAAATAGAGAGACTCTCACTCTCTATTTATATTCTTTCGTTGACTTGAAGTGCACTCAACCATGTAGGATTAACTTATAATTAATTACTTGAGCCTACACCTTAATTAGTGTATAATAACCCAAGTGCCCCTAAACTGTGGGGACTTACCTAATGACTTGATATGACTTGTTTACATTATTAATCCTCCCGATCGGAACATCGGGGCATGACCACATGACTCAAATACATAATAGAAACATCCCGGAATAAACATCGGGTTACAATATATAAAATACATATAAGAATACATTCCGAAGTTACATATACATCAACACTCCCTCTTAACTAGGAAGGTATTCTTTCGACACAATTTTCAGCACTGGTCTTCTTCTCTATATCACTAGATCATGTTCGTCTTCAAGTCATCTCTGTCATCAAGTCTTCTTCATCTTCAAGTCATCTTCATCTTCAAGTCATCTGGATCTGGATCATCTCTCGATCTGGATCATCATAGGACATCATCACAGGATGTAGACCATCACTCAATTTGGATCATCATCACTGAATCTAGATCATCACTCGATCTGGATCATCATCACTGGACTGGATCTGGATCATCACTCGATCTATATCATCACTGCTGGATCTGGATCATAGCTCGATCTGGATCTCCACTGGTCATCATCAAGTGTGTACTATCTCGTCATAGGAAGTTCTACAGAGCCAGCCCTTTTTCATGCTGGTTGTAGGCCCACTACCTGGAGGTCTTCATCATCACCGGCCATACTGTGGAATCCTCAGGACTTATTACGTGGGTCACAAAACCTCGAAAGAGCATCCCAGGCTGTTACGAGCACACAGCTCTACCTATAGGATCTCCCATGGCTCCGAATTACATGTGACCTCACCACAAAACCTCGCAAGAGCATCCCAGGATGTTACAAGCACACATCTCTACCTATAGGATCTCCCAGGGCTCTGAATTACATGTGGTCATGGAAAAACCTCGCAAGAGCATCCCAGGACTGATTACGGGCACACAGCCCAACCTAACGGATCTCCCAGGGAACCGAATTACATGCCATAGGACAAAACCTCGAAAGAGCATCTGCTAGATATCCCAGGGAACCGAATTACATGCCATAGGCAAAACCTCGAAAGACTATCTGCAGATCTCCCAGGGCTCCGAATTACATGTCCTCCCAGAGAAAAACCTCGAAAGAGCATTTTCCAGATGTCGCAGGGCACCGAATTACATGCTCATCTGCACAACCTGACTGAGTGTTCCTGGTAACTGACCAGGTGCCTCCATTCCTAGAATGGCAGTTTCCCTTACATCTGTCCTACTCGACAGAATGGCCAGCACTTATATCTGACATGGAAGGAACTAAATCCTTTAGCCATGAACAGAATGGCTCTGCCCTTACATCTGACCTTCTCGTCAGAATGGCACAATCCCATCCAATGATGGAAGACTCTCAACTCCAACGAGGAGAGATTTCTACACTTACATCTGCCATGGAAGGAACTAAGTCCTTTAGCCATGCACAGAATGGCTCTGCCCTTACATCTGACCCGCTCGTCAGAATGGCACAATCCCATCTAATGATGGAAGACTCTCAACCATAATGAAGAGAGATTTCTGCACTTACATCTGACATGGAAGGAACTAAATCCTTTAGCCATGAACAGAATGGCATAGCCCTTACATCTGACCTACTCATCAGAATGGCTCTCAATCTCAACACTCATATCAGTCATGGAAGGAACCAATCCTCTCACCATGACAGAATGGCTCAGCCCTTACATCTGACCTGCTCGTTAGAATGGCTTTGGATCTCTAGCACTCATATCTGACATGGAAGGAACTGAATCCTCTCACCATGACAGAATGGCTCAGCCCTTACATCTGACCATGGAAGGAACCAATCCTCTCACCATGTCAGAATGGCTCTGGGTCTCATCACTGTCTCTGGGAGGAAGCCTCGATCTAGAGAACACCAAGTCTTTCTCTGAAGTACTCAACTTCAGCCTAGCCAATGGCTTCGCCAATACATCAGCTATGTGTTCCTCCGTCGCAACATACAGGAGCTTCACTGCTCCTCTCTGCACCATATCCTTGATATAGTGATACTTGATCTCGATATGCTTCGACTTGTCATGAAACACTCGATTCTCTGACAACTTCACGCAACTCTGGTTGTCACAATGTATACAAGTAGCATCTAAATGGAGATTAAATACATCAGACAGTAGCTTCCTCAGCCATACTGCCTCACAACTAGCTGAACAAGCTGTGACATACTCTGCTTCAGCTGTACTTAGTGCGACATAGGATTGCTTCCTGCTAAACCAAGAGATCATACCTGATCCCATACTGAAGCAACATCCCGAAGTACTCTTCCTGTCGATGGCACTGCCTGCTCAATCTGAATCAAAATAACCCTCCAAGTTAATCTTCTGATTCACATCATACTGGAGCCCATAATCAATTGTACCCCTGCATGCTTTGTAACCATCAAGTGAACATGTCTCAATGTGTTCACAGCAAAGCAAATATCTGGTCTCAGGTACATCAAGGACCCAATCATCTGATGATACGTCGTAGCATCAACCATCTCTGAAGAAGCATCACTCAATAGCTTCATGTTCGGTGACATAGGTGTGGTCATGCAGTCCATAATCCTGAACCTCTTCAGGATCCCTACTGCATACTTCCCTTGTCCAAGGAAGATTCCATCTGCACTCTGCCACACCTCCATACCTAGGAAATAGTGCATCGACACATAACAGGAGCATCACTGGTCTTCCGCCTTTAACCTTGAAGCAAAGGTTGGAATCCACTTTACTCTCAGCAAAGCCTAGAGTCATCGGTAATCTGCCCATCCTGTCGTACCATGTCGAACCTCAAGATATTCTTTAGTCACTCCCTCTGAAGTGAAGCATCATACTCCCTCTGTCTTCTATGCTCTATGCACTGAAAACATTCTGTACCGGAGTGACAAGTAGCTTCCTATGCTACTAATATTCTATGTGACCATCTAGTGTATAGACTTCCTTGACATCATTCTTCTTGAACTGGAAGGTTCTGCATCAATGATGTCACTGCATTCATCATATTATTCTTCATTTTGAAATGTCATCACTTGTTCTTTGGAACAAGTTTCGTCCTTCTTTGCTTGCAGGTGATTATGTATGAGATCTTTCCTACAAGTCAAATGCCTTTGTATGGTTAGAACATTTCATATGGAATAT
>LPNX011154921.1:210631-365790 GCA_001517045.1 Pseudotsuga menziesii | reverse complement strand
GCATTCTTCACTTTTCCTTTTACCGCTTCAAGTTGTTCTTTGATTTGAGAGACTCTTATGACTGCATGGTCTCTGCATTCTGGATCTTCACATTCTTCACCTAGTTTCTTTAGGTCATATTTTGATTTTTCTGTTCTTCCCTTCAAATAACTTGAAATTCAGGAAGACCTTCAATAGCTTTGCTTGCAATAGGTAGTTCTCTGTAATGAACATGTGCAAGCCTTCTATGCCAAAGCTCATTTGGCTCTACTATGTCATGGATTAAGTCTTGTTCTGGATATCCCTTCAATTTCTACAAGCCTCCTTCTTGTTCTTCAATCACTACCACATCATCGATAGTATTTCCTTTTGGTCATATGATGACTTGACTATCTATGAATGCAGCCCGCATTCCTTTTGCATCAATGCTGAAATGGAGAGAAGGTTCTTCTTCAATCCTTGTGAGGTGATTCATGTTCTGATAGTCTTACAAAGGATTCCTTGAATCTCGTCATATGTTTGGAAGCACCACTATCTATGAGCCAATCATCACTTCCATGAGTAATGTTACCTGTGAGAGCTGATATCAGAACATATTCATCCTCGCTTGAAGAATCTTCACTTTCATATCTGGATCTCTTTCTGGAAGGTTCATCATCCTCTGCAGCATGAGCATGGTGTCTTCTTTGGCCTCATCTCCCTCTGAAACTGGAACCTCTATGCTCATGTAGGTGTCCAATCCAGAGAGATAAAATACTTCTATGCTTGGAAGTTGTCAACTTCACCAAGATTATCATTAAGCTGATCACTTTGAAATGAGAACCTCAAATGGAAATAGCAAAGGATTTGATCTTACCGATTTGAGGTGTCCGCCCTTGTCCCGGAGTTTGCTGATCTAGGGTTTGTCGCAGAAAAACTAATTTGCAAAAATTGGAATCCTTCAGATATGATTGGATGAATAGATATATCTCTTCAAATGGATCTGTCCAATGTACTCCTTTTCTAAAAACAGTGAAGGGAAACTCCCGGAACAGGAAGCCCTAATTTTCTGATTTCTTCTGCAGAAATTCCTGTTACTCTTTCTATGATATCTCCAAAATTAATGATCCTATATGTTTGAAATTTCTCACTGAGGTAACCTCACATGTAACTGATCCAAAAACATAGGTTTCATCAGAATTGGTTTCACCATTTGGGATTTATGATCCTTTTCCCAAGGTGACCTGTTACAGGACTGTTCAGAACAGCGAAGTTGTACAGCATGCCACATGTCACTGGTTCATATTCTGAGTCTGATCTTCGGACCACATAAATTAAATTCCATGCCCTTTATGGAACATCTTTAGGAATTCCATTTGGACCTCTGTAGCCCAAGATATTGCAGACCTCCCCGTGTGTCCTGTTAATGGATGATTTCTGGAAGAGGCTGGAACCCTAACTTGGAGAGATCATATCTCCTGGAATACAACGAATCCGAGGCTTCTCTTTGGAAATAGTGTTCATCCGGATTTTATATTCGGCCCCTGCAATTTTCAGCTTTTTAGACTTCTCCAATCTTGGAATATAGAGACTGTACCAAAACTTAGCAGTTTTAGTATTTAGGGTTTCTCCTAGCTCAGGGTCAAACTAGGGTTTGACTTTCCCGGAGTTTCACCCAACCAAATTTATTGATCCAGGTCTCTAAATTTCGGTTTTGATGAGGAGAAAAATCCTATTCTGGTCTCACCCAAAAATTCCTCTTCTGTAGAAAGCCCTAATTTCCACATCGAAACTGAAAATGCTTGAAATTGAATTCCGCATCGACAGAAAGATGCACCCTTCAATGGAGAGTCATCTTAGCATACTTTTGCTGAAAATCTATGGAGGAAGATCCAAAAATAGGAAGCCCTAGTTCCTGTAGCTGCACAATGTCTTCTTCTCAGGTTAGCTCTGATACCATGTTAGTTTTTTTCAACATTTAAGCTAGCATTATGTTAGGATCTTTTCACTGAGAGAATAACAAGCACAGCAATAACATAAGCACATCACAAGAGACAAGAGACACAAAGCTCTTAGGAGGGGAAACCATAAATGGAGAAAACCCCTCAACTTCCTCTAAGATAGTATCACCACAAGATTTGATCCCAAAACAGTAAGATGACCTCCCAACATAACAGCAGCCTTCTGTCTTCTGTCAAGCCAAAGTATTTCCTTCTCCAAAGGTGTGCCACACTTGAGAGAGCAAGTGATGTAATTCACAAGTGATAGATAGAGAGTCTCTCACTCTCTATTTATATTCTTTCATTGACTTGAAGTGCACTCAACCATGTAGGCTTAACTTATAATTAATTACTTGAGCCTACACCTTAATTAGTGTATAATAACCCAAGTGCCCCTAAACTGTGGGGACTTACCTAATGACTTGATATGACTTGTTTACATTATTAATCCTCCCGATCGGAACATCGGGGCATGACCACATGACTCAAATACATAATAGAAACATCCTGGAATAAACATCGGGTTACAATATATAAAATACATATAAGAATACATTCCGAAGTTACATATACATCAACAAGTGTCGTCAAACAGACAAGGTCTCACAATCAAACAAATACAACATATAATAGTAGTTCAGGTAGAAATGTCAAAACGGGGTGTTACAGAGTGGACCTTTATTTGGATGTGGCTCTTTAGGCTTTCCACCTGTCACTCCAACTGGATCACTCGCAGCTTGGGGTGGCTGCTTCTGCTGATTCCTGAATCTAGAAGGTTTGAAACCTTTCTTTCTTTGGTCCAACTTTTCATTCTTCTTGTCCTTCCATGGCTTCTGGTAATCAGGTTTTCCTTTACTTTGCTCATAGCAATACTTAGCTTTTCTTATTGCTTCTTCAAGAGTGCTAGGTTCATAAAACTCAATTCTATCTTTGTAATATCGAGGTAATCCACTCACAAAACGCTGGACTTTCACTTTTTCATCTCTGATGTACCGTACATACCTCAACAACTCCAAAAATTTATTTGCATATTCATCCATGGTTTGCTGTCCCAATCTCAGCTCATGGAATTCCTTGATCTTGTCATCATAGTACCTGTCAGAGAGGTATTTCTGCCTGAAATACTTCTTGAACTGTTTCCACTTAAGTTTCCTTTCACTGATCCTTTTTACCTGCTTGAAGTGTTCCCACCAAATGGATGCCCTTCCATTCAGATTGAATATGGAAACCTGTGCCTTCATGTTTCTTGAATAATCTTGCACCTGAAAGTAATTCTTTATCCCAAGAAGCCAAGCCTATGCTTCTTGTCTCGTCTTTATTTCACCATCAAATGTAGGAGGTTTAGCTTTCCTAAACTCATCTCGAGAACGATCCCTAAGGTGCCTTCTTCTTTTCCTTTTATGAGGAGAAGAGCTTGTATCTCCAGTGGATTCTTCAGAGTCAGATGATCCACTGGAAGTCCTTCTCCTTCTCCTAGTTCTGCTCTTACTGCCTTCCGGTCTTGATGTACCTCGTCCAGAATCTATCTTTTTCTGCAAGTCTGTCAAGCTTTCCAATATGGCAGCATTCAACTGGTGTTCTTCTTCTTGGGATTTTATTAAGCTTCTCATGGTGGCTGCAACATCTGACGGTGTCTCTTGGAATCTCCTTCCATTGGACTCAATGTCATCATTCTTATTATGGACATTTTCTCCCATGCCATCTTCTGCTTGCTCGTAAGAATCCCGAGCATCATACCCATCCTGGGATCTCATGACTGAACCACCACGTACTTATCAAACTGTACTATTGGGAATGCTTCTCTTGAAAGTGACTATGATTCTACAAATGTGTTAATAACACAATTGTTAGATGCATAATATTGACATAAACCAGCATTACTTACCTTCTCTTGGAAAAATTATAAAATCACAATTTCCCAAATATTAGATATTTTCTTCTTCAATGAACAACTGTCTAAGGGGAAATGACGGGGGTCAAGGGGGATTGAAATATTTAATTTTCATGCAATATGGTGCATGAAATCGCTACTACTTTTCTCCTTTTCCTCCTTGGGAATCCACTGAAAAACAGCTCAGAATATGTGGGAAATCCCACTTGAAAATCTCAAAATTTTCCCTGCACAGAATCAGCCCTCTTTCAACTATCCATCCGATGTTTTGGTGGTTGAAACCATTAATTCCTCCGCTGTACATCGGCTATTGGCTCCATTAACCCTTCAAAACAATAGTCCATCAGCAGCCGCAACTACGGGCGGCCCAATGTTAAGTTCTTCGGCGCTATCGGCGACTTAATCTCTTCCGCAGATTATAAGCTCATCGACTGTCGAAAGCTTTTGTGCTTTGGGTGGTTTAATCATTTAGGCAGCCGCAACGACAAAACATGATCTTTGATCTTCTTCCGACTTTGGCAGCCCAATCGGCGTCGGCAGTTCTTCTCATCGGAATCCAAATGACTTTGGCTCCCACAACGGCGGCGCATAAACCACTTTCTCTTTCGATTGGCGGCTTTTTACTTAGAAAATTTCCAACTCTCGGTGTCAACGGTCTTTCCAAATCAGAAGTCAAATGACTTTGGCCTCCACAATGGCTGCTCACGGAATGCTTTCCTCTTCCGCAACGGCGGCTCACAGAACGCTTTCCTCTTCCGCAACGGCGGCTCACGGAACACTTTCCTCTTCTGCAACGGTGGCTCACGGAATGCTTTCCTCTTCCACAAAATCGGCTCTCGAACCACTTTCTCTTCCGTCGGCCATTCATTACTTATAAAAATTTTGGACTTTCTCCCGCGGTGTCGGCATCCTTTTAACATCGGAAGCCAATGACTTTGGCTTCCGCAACGGCGGCACTCCAAACAATAAATTCTTCCAATCGGTGAACTGTCTTGACTGGCATCGGCATCCTTTTAACATCGAAAGCCAAATGACTTTGGCTTCCGCAACGGCGGATGATCACTTCGCCAACTCTTCCGACTGCTCCAACACTTAACCAAATTCCATGATTTTCTTCCTCGTCGGAAGACTTGGCGGTTTGTTCTTCCGCAACAGTGGCTCGCCAAACACTAATTTATTCCGATTTCGATCCTTAAACATTTTTGACGGTGTCGGTGATCGAAGGACTTTTCCATCGGGTGGAAAGTTGCTTTGTCGTCCACAACGACGGATGCTCGATCGACTAATACCGTCGATGGTCGTCCAATTCCCATGATTTTGTTTCCAACGGCTCTCCGTTGGGAAAGCTTTGCTCTAAATATTCTACAACGGTGGAAGTCCACATCAATGACTCTTCTGCAATAGCGGAAGTAAATTCCGCTAGCTTCCTGACCACTCAATCACTTAGACCATTTTTTTTTTGAAATTTCGAATTTCGCTGACTTCTGCCGAGCAGAAAGAAATACTGCTTCTATCACTGTCACTGCACCCTTCATGGCTCATGTAGGCCCATGATGCAACATGAGCTCTGATACCACACTGTAACATCCCCGACCCTCCGACCAGTGAAGCGGATGCTCCCATGGAGTTAACCATCCGGGCTACTAGCCCCATGAACATGTGCATTCATAAAAATTGCTGAAATAAAATGCTTGAACTAAAACATGCATATATAGTTATTTATCATACATAGTGGAAGTAACATACATTCATAAAAGCATTCAACATGTTCATCATGATCATTAGCAGTAAATCGGATTCGAGAAGTAAAATAGAGAAGATTACTTATCTTTATAAAGAAATCGTTCTGCAACCAACTATGTCGCTGCAACGTTCCACCCAACCATAGGCTAGCACACTCCTAGGTCTTTCAGCAATGCTGCCACCCCCGAGCCGGGAATGACTCCACAAGGATTAAGGAACTAACAGGCTTACCCATAGAAAGGAATAACAACACACCAAGGGTACACAGTTCCGCCAAGCCAACACTGTTGGTTTTATCAGGCGAACAACAGATCAGCCAAGCCCATAGAGTTGGGTTTATCAGGCCGTCTAGGAGTTGGGAAAGGCTAATGCTAAGTTGGTGAGCTCACTGAAGAGCTGTAGACACCAACACCAAAGCCATCTTGGATTCTAAGACACCCCCACACACACCCAACACAAGGAAGTCAGCCCCTTCTCTGCAACACAGTCCCTCAGACCCTGATCTTCCCTCCAGTGATCTTTAGGGGTTGTGGAGAAGAAATTCAGCTCAAAATCTCCATTCGTGTGGTTCTCAACCCACCAGGTTTTTCAAGCATATCAGGCCATCATTCACCAACCCCAAAACTAGTCCAGGGACAATTATGATGAACCCACAACAATCCAACTTTCAATACTATCGCTGGGGAACTTGTACAGATAGGAAAACGATCAAATTCATGGTCACATACATAGTTCAATGCGGATTCATAGGAAGAACCACCCCCGATCCCATCAATCCGTGGAAAGGAAATTATCAGAATTCCCACTGCGATTCCCCAATGGTGAACAAAACAGTGCAAAATCTAATGTGTGCAGACAAAAGTCGGTTCTCTGTGTGGATGAAGAAACGAATTGCAGAACAGTAATCAGCGCGAGGGAGAGAAGACCGAACCCAACACAACGGTTGGTAAAACGTTTTATTCTCCGTCCTGCATGAGGAAGACAAACGGCCAAGATCTGAGGGAGTGGGAAAAATGGTTCCTACGTCATGGAGAGGAGAGCAAGCGTGGCATGGCAATGGTCTTCTTGCTATCCAATTGCTGCCTCAGCCAACAAACGGAAAAATAACCAAGGGAGGTGGTGATCTGGATCATCATCACTCGATCTATATCTAGATCATCACTCGATTTAGATCTAGATCGTCACTCGATCTGGATCATCATCACTGGATCTATATCATCACTTGATCTGGATCACCATCACTGGATCTGGATCATCACTGGATCTGGATCATCGTCACTGGATCTGGATCATCACTCGATCTAGATCATCTCTGGATCTAGATCATCACTTGATCTGGACCATCACTGGACATCATCACTGAATCTAGATCATCACTGGACATCATCACTGAATCTAGATCATCACTTGATCTGGATCATCACGGCTAGATCATCTTCACTGGATCTGGATCATCACTGGATTTGGATCATCACGGCTGGATCATCTTCACTGGATCTGGATCATCACTCGATCTGGATCATCATGAGTACTATCTCATAATTATTCTCATCACAAGAATTTCTATAGAGCCGACCCTTTTCCATGCTGGTTGTAGGCCTAGCCTCCATGTAGGCCTTCCTCGGCACTTATATCTGACCTGCTCATCAGAATGGCCCACCCAACACTTACATCTGACCTACTCATCAGAAAGGAACATCACTCACATCCATACAGGTGGGAACACATCCTACCACAATGATGGAATATTTCTGCACTTCCATCCAGGATGGAACACATCCTACCACAATGATGGAATATTTTTGCACTTCCATGAAAGCTAAAACACATCCTACCACAATGATGGATGATTTCTACAATTCCATCCAAGCTGGAACACATCCTACCACAATGATGAAAGGGCTCTACACTTACATCCATCCAGGCTGGAACACATCCTACCACAATGATGGAAGGGCTTGCACTCATATCTGATATTGTAGGAACCAATCCTACAGTCATATCAGAATGTCTCCCAGTCCTCGATTGAGCTACATGATAACTGACCAAGTGCCTCCATTCTCCTAGAGAATGGTAGTTGCCCTTACATCCGACCTACTCGTCGGAATGGCCAACACTCACATCTGACATGGGAGGATCCTAATCCTTTAGCCATGACAAAATGGTTCATCCCTTACATCTGATCAATTGGTAACACATCCCTTTATCACATTAAAATGGCTTCTCAGTCCTAGAATGAGTTTCCTGGTAACTGACCAGGTACCTCCATTCCCAGAATGGAAGTTGCCCTTACATCTGTCCTGCTCAACAGAATGGCCAGCACTCATATTTGACACGGAAGGAATCAATCATCTCACCATGATAGAATGGCTCAGCCCTTACATATGACCATGGAAGGAACCAATCCTCTCACCATGTCAGAATGACTATGGGTCTCATCACTTTCTCTTGGAGGAAACCTCGATCTAGAGAACACCAATATTCTCCCTCAAGTACTCAAACTTCAGCGTAATAAATGGCTTCATCAATACATCAGCTATCTATTCCTTCATCGCAACATACTAGAGCTTCACTACTCCCCTCTACACCATATCCATGATATAGTGATACTTGATCTCGATATGCTTCGAATTGTCATGGAACACTCGATTCTCTGACAACTTCACGCAACTCTCGTTGTCACAATGTATACAAATAGCATCCAACTAGAGATCAAATAAATCAGACAGTAGTTTCCTCAGCCATAATGCATCACAACTAGCTAAACAAGCTGTGACATACTCTGCTTCAGCTGTACTTAGTGCCACACAGGATTGCTTCCTGCTAAACCAAGAGATCACACCTGATCCCATACTAAAGAAACACCTTGAAGTGCTCTTCCTATCAATGGCACTACCTACCCAATCTGAATCAACATAACCCTCCAGGTTAATCTTCTGATTCGCATCATACTTGAGTCCATAATCAATTGTACCCCTCAGGTACCTTAGAATATGCTTTGCAGCAATCAAGTGAACATGTCTCGGATCTTCTAGGAACTGGCTCAAGGTGTTCATATCAAATCAAATATATGGTCTCGTGTTCATCAGGTACATCAAGGACCCAATCATCTGACGATACATCGTAGCATCAACCGTGTCTGATGAAGCATCACTTAAAAGCTTCAGGTTCTATGCCATAGGTGTCGTCATGCATTCCATCATCCTAAACCTATTCAGGATCTCTACTACATACTTCCCTTGTCCACACCTCCATGCCTAGAAAATAGTGCATTGACACATAACAAAAGCATCACTGGTCTTCTTCCTTCAACCTTGAAGCAAAGGTTGGAATCCACTTTACTCTATGTAAAGCCTAGAGTCATTAGTAATCTGTCCATGCTGTCGTACCATGTCGAAACATAGGATCTTCTGCAGTCACTCCCTCTCAAGCATCATACTCCCTCTATCTTTTGTACTCTATGCACTAAAACATTCTGTACCGGAGTGACAAGTAGCTTCCTATGCTACTAATCTTCTATGTATCCATCTAGGATCACTGGATACCAAGATCCTATATCTTGAACTTTTTCAAAAGTTCATTTTGCACTCATCTGTGAGCTTGTCATCCTCTATCAACCTTGTAGCAAAGGTTCAGATCTTCATCAAGATCCTCATGTATGTGTTTCAATTCTTACTAGTTGCAAATGTCTCTTCGTAGTCTATGCCTTCTTTCCATGAGAAGCCTCGTGCTATGAATCTTGCTTTGAATCCTACGATGTTTCCATTTACTGCATGATGGAGCTACGAACTTCCCTTCACATATTGATACTGCATCCTAAACATCATTCTTCTTGAATTGGTCTCCCATTTCTTCTTGGTTACTTCTTCATGGCTGGAAGGTTCTGCATCAATGATGTTGTTGTATTTGTCATATTATTCTTCATTTTGAAATTTCATCACTTGTTCTTCGGAACAAGTCTTATGCAACTACTTTATCCAATACAACATTCATGCATATCTCATGGAAACTTTTCTAGATTCCTTCCATCTCTACCAGGACAACATTTAAATTGTGCACTAATCCAATATGTCAGCGAAGAGGTTTCATTTTAGATAAATAGCAATGGAGAGTTTTATAGCACCATGAGCTACTTACCCATCAAATGCATATTAGTAGTATACTTTCGTTAATGCAGACATTCTATCATGCATAATACATCAACTAAATATAAAAAAATGCATAACAAAATAATATCATGAAATGACAATTGAATACTTATCTTTATTTGTTTTGTGGGTATACTCCTTCTTGATCCTTCAGCTTCATCATCATCTTCATTCATAATAGCATCGTTTCTTATCCAAATGCTAAGATGGATAAAAGGTTCTTCAAGAGTTGAGTTCTTCATATTCCTCATCGCTTGAGGGATCTTCTTTCGATGGTGAGAGTCTGATCTTCAGTGCTCCCATATTCTCTTCTCTTCTTATGAGTCAAGATTCTTCCCAGATTCTGCTGAAAGTAATCACTTCCTTCTGGCACAAATTCCTCAAATGAATGAATACCATGATCCTGGGAGACCATTCAAGGTGGCTATCACCACTTCTTCATTCTCCACTTTTTCTTTTAACGCTTCAAGTTGTTCTTTGATTTGAGAGACCCTTGTAAAGTATGACTGCATGGTCTCTGCATTCTGAATCTTCACAGTCATCTTCTGATGTATGTTCTTCCCTTAAAATAGCTTGTTCAAGGAATAAAACATATTCGGTTTCTTTAGGGAAGACACTTGTAGTACAAGTTGATTTGTGACTGAATCAGCAATGATCTTCTTAGCCTTGACCAAGTTCTTCTTATGTAAGGATTTTAACCTCATCTCCCTCTGGAATTGGAACCTCTCTACTCATGTAGGTGTCCCATTCATTTTCTTCAGAGAGATCATATACTTCCATGCTTGGAATTTGTCAACTTCACCAAGCTTATCATCAAGCTGATGTGATAGATCACTTTGAAATGAGAACCTTAGATGAAAATAGCAATAAATTATATCTTACCGATTTGAGGTGTCCATCCTAGTTCCAGAGCTGGCTATTATAGGGTTTGTCAGAGAAACCCTAATTTTCAAAACTTGGAATATTTTATATATTATTGGATAGAAAGATAGATCTCTTCAAATGGATCTGTCCAATGTACTCTTTTTCTGAAAACAATGGAGGGAAGCTCCGAGAACAGGAAGCCCTAGTTTTCCACTTTCTTCTGCAGAAATGTTTGTTACTGTTTCTGTAGTATATCTGAAATTATTTCTCCTATATATATAAAATTTATCATTGAGGTAGCCTTAGATGTCTCTGTTCCAACACTATATATTTCATTAGAATTTGTTTTACCAATTGGGACTTATGGTCCTTTTCCCAAGGTGACCTGTTATAGGACTGTTCAGAATAGTGAAGTTGTACGGAATTCCACGTGTAACTGGTTCATCTTCTGAGTCTAAAACTTATACCACAGAAATTAAAGTCCATTCCATTTCTAGAACAGCTTCATAAATCTCATTTGGACATGTATAGATCAAGATATAACAATTATCACTAGGTGTCCTGTTTAGGGATGAATTCCGAAAGAGGCTAGAACCCTAACATGGAGGGATCATATCTCCCAGAATATAGTGAATCTAAGGTTGAATTTTGGACACAGTTTACATTAGTATTTTATCTTCGTCCGCTGCAATTTTTAACTCCTGTTTTTTTTCCAATTGCTGGATATAGCGAATGTACCAAAACTTAGCAGTTTTAGTATTTAGGGTTTTTCTAGCTCAGGGTCAAACTAGGGTTTGACTTTCCCAGAGTTTCACCCAACCAAAAATATTGATCCAGGTCTCTAAAATTCAATTTTGATGAGGAAAAAAATCCTATTCTGGGCTCACACAAAAATTCCTCTTCTGTAGAAAGTCCTAATTTTCCGCACCAAAACTGAAAATGCTCGGAATGGAATTCCACTTCAACAAAAAGATGCGCCCTTCAATGGAGAGTCAACCTAGAATACTTTTGCTGATGGATTGTGGAGAGAGACCCAAAATGTAAGAATCCCTATCTTCTGTAGCTACACAATGTCTTCTTCTCAAGTTAGCTCTGATACCATGTTAGAATTTTTATCATTCAAGCTACCATTATGATCTTAGGATCTTTAACTGAGAGAAGAACATGCATAGCAATAAAACACAAGCACAACACAAGAGACAAGAGACACAAAGAATTTTCCTTAGGGAAAATATAAAGGAGAAAACCCCGCAACTTCCTCAGAGATAGAATCAACTTAAAAGGTAAAACCCCAAAAATAGTAAGATGATCTCTCGACAGCAGCAGTCTCTCTCTCTCACACTGAGAGAACTTCTCCTCTCTCACTCATGTGCCCCAATGAGTGATTGTGTGTGTCCTAAATAGAGGAATCACTCTCTATTTATATTATTCCATTCACTTGTAACCCACTCCATCATGTCGGCCTCACTTAACTATTACTTACTAGAGCCGACATCTCTAGGAGTGTCTAATAACCCTAGTGCCCCAGAACTTGTGGGGAATTTGCCTCCTTCGACCAACAAGGAGGTTTAACCTTAACACAATGGTGGGGACTATTTCCCTGACTTACAATGACTCACCTAAGTTTGAACTCACTAGGATAGTGTAATAACCCAAGGGCCCCACAACTGTGGGGACTTTAACCCTTGACCAATAGGAGGGTTACCCACAATGACTTGAAATGACTTTCTCATTATTGAAACTTCTCGGAATAAAAATTGGGGTATGACATGATTCAAATACATTACAATACATCCTAGAATAAACATTGGGTTATAATACATAAGAAATACAAGTGAATACATTTTGAAGTTACAAATACATCAATAGTACTCGCATGGTTTCAAATTTGAGCATGGTATAAGAGATATCATCACTAACACCAAGAGAAGACAACAAGGCTTTCCTCTACGAAGGACAAGTCTGAAGCACTTATAATGTGGACATTGTATAAGGATTCTGGCCCAAATCCTCGATAATTGAATAGTTCTGGACAACTCAGGCATTAGGATTTTGTCTCGAATGCTTTAAGACTCCCTTAGGAAGGCGAGGTGGAGCTTCTGGTTTATTTGTAGGATTTTTGATTCACAAAGGGATCTCAAGTGGGGAAGGTTCTTTCCCAAGGTATGGTTGTGATGAACGATAATATTTCACACGAGTCACAAATTTAGCAGCACGTGCCATGTTGATGAAATCGAGACCACTTTTGGCCTCCGACGGATTTTGATTTCCACCCAATGCACAACGAGGATCAATGGTCCTCGAGTTCATATTTCGATTATTGGGTAAAGGATTAGTTAACATAGCTAGGTCATGTGCTATGAATCTCAAGGAATCTTCCATACAAGGGCACAAGTGAGTGAGGTGGTTGTCCTTACACAATTTGCAAGGAAACTTCACCTTATGTTTAGATTGCTTGTCCCCCCCAACATTTTGAGTGTTCTTGTCATTATTATTAGCATTTTTTTTCTTGTACCCACCTTTATGATTATTTTTTATTTTTTTATTATTCCTTCCAGGCTGCTAGTTTCCTTTTGGGTTCAACGATTGCATGGAAAGTACACTCACTGATTGTGTAGGTTGAGACAAAACCGTAGATTGTCCCGAAACAGGCTGTTTAATTGACAATTGGCTCACTTGCTTCACAACCGAGTCTGTAGGTTTTGTACTTGTAGAGCCCACAATGCCATAAGAATGTGGCCTAGGTTTTACCTTGGGGTCAAAATTGGACCTAGGAGCATTAGGTATAATCTCATACAAAAGTTCAAATTGAGCATAGATCAAATCCAACTCTTGTGACCTAAAGATAGTTTGTTCCTTGTTCAGAACTCTGGATGTAGAAACATATTTCATGATGTAAGGTAACAACGATTTGAGGAACCATTCAAGAAGAAACTCTGGTGGTATAAATTCTTTGATTAACCATTTATTCCTATGCCACTCTTGAATATGATCCAAAATGTGTGTGGCTTTATCTTACCGGAAGGTCGACAAGAGTTCGGTGCCGGTGTTATAAGGTATGGGTGGATGGAAATGATTAAGGAAATTCATAGCAAGATCATCAAATGTAGCAGAAGCCCCCCTTGGTAACTCTATATACCATTTCACTGCAATACCCATTAGGGTGCGTTGAAACAACCTCAAACAAATGGAATCATCATGTAAGGAATTGGAAGAGCACCAAAGGTGGAAAGTGGTAACATGCTCACTAGGATCTTCACTAGCCTTACCTTCGAACTTGGAAATGTCCAAAGGAGGCTTGGTAGGGACTTCCATCCATGCCGGGTCATGAGACATAAGATCGTTCATCAATCTTGACAAGTCAGGTAAGTTCAATGTTGCAAGGGAAGGGAGCCTAGGTTGAGCTAGTTTATTTCATGCTCCCTAGTAGTTTTGATTCATGTAAGTTTGATTACTATAAATACCATGGTCGTGGCCATAATAACATCCTCCCATTTGACCCATGTAGGGCTGCATGGAAGCATTGTGATGTGGGGTACCTTGATTATGAGGCGCTACAAAGCCATAATTAGAAGAGTAAGTGGGTTGTTGATACCCGTACCCATAGGGTTGGTAGTTTTTTCCATACTATGGTCCATAAGAATGTCCATGAGAAGCTCAATAAGGTGTTCCATGGGATGTACCATGAGAAGTTCCATAGTTTGGTATGTGTGGAGCTCCATGAGGTGGAACATGAGACGATCCAGAAACAGGTACATGACCTGCTGACACAACAGGAGGTCCTCGACTCTGAGATACAACCATGTTAGCAGTCGTAGAATAAACATGGCTAGTAGCAACATTTCGGCTTGAAGGCCTATGTGAATTAGGTGGAGGATGAGTTGTTAAACACGCATTCAAAGGAATGAGGTTTGAATATGAAGGGACACGCGAAGGGATGTAAGTGGTGTTCCCAATGATCAGTCATCTCGATCTTGGTATCTAAATAGGATTACTAACAATAGGCCTAGGAGGAGCACGTGAAGACTCCTCCACCATCGGGATGGAAGGTGCAATGTGACTAGTTCCACCAAACCTCTCTCGATGGAGAAGAGTGGGATTTCCCCCTAGGCGTAGTGCCAGGGTCAATTTTCGACTCGGCATGATATGCCAGACCGGGCTCAGGGATATCAGGTATGTCATATCTAACATAAATAGTGCTTTTGGATTCATAGTGAGTCTTGTTTCCTGAAAACCAATATCGACAACCTGTGAATGAGGGATCATAACCAAATCATGAAGGCTGCTCATGTGAAGGATCATATGTGCTAGTAGGATATTCCTCCCCAAACTCATGAGGTGGAGAAGACATCTCTGGAATCTCATCCTCGTTATTTCCCATGCTGTGTGAATCAAAGTGAGATGTAGTCCGCTCGGACTGTCTAGTTCTCTTTCCCAAAGGAGGAGGAGACATGGAATTCAAAAGTCCTTCTAAACAACGAGAATGGTAGGGTGCCACACCGAAATCCATAATGACTCAAAAATTAATAAGACTTGATCTAATTATGAAAACCCTAGGAAAACTACTGTGCATAGAGCATACACCTAAAAATGTAAATCTAAATCACAAGTAAACCAAGGGTAGGATATGTGAGATCTCAAATGAAGTAGGTATGTCTCACCTAAAAAGAGGCTTGAGACTCCCATACACAATAGGCAGAGGTTAGTAACCAATTTTAGTGGCCCTCAGCTTCAATGCATATAGTGACTGTGTTTTCTAACCCCTACCTGGCTAGGACACCTGCAGAATAACCTCTACAAATACCCCCTTGATAACCTAGGTAAGGCAAGTAAGGTCACCTTGATATAATCAATGCCCAGGCGAACAGTCATGGGAGGGATTGACCGTATGGGAAGGGTAACAAATCCTAAATCCTGAAAGTACAACCAGTACCCTAGGGGTGCACTAGCCAATACCTCAAAGGCCCCCAGATACAAATACAATCTTGGAAATATCACCGATGCTAATCAATAGCAATCAGGGGTCATCCCAATCATAATTGATCACACTGCCTCGTGTTTAACTCCCTTGTAATATAAGGATCCCGAGAAACACTAATTATATAAAGGATTTCACACTCTCACCTGGACAAACACCCAATTGTTTTGTTTAGTGGTCTTGGAGAATTAACTCACAATGAACTATTCCAAGACCCTAAAACCTAGTCTTGTTGGTGCACCCTATAAAATAAAAGAGTGTAATTCATTTTATTGTGCTTTTATTTTAATTGGATTAATTACTCAAAGGGTAAATGGGCATGCAACTAATGATGTTATGATGGAGCAAGAAGTAAAATGCACACCTAACAATCAATGCAAATGCACTCCGTCAAATGAAAAATAGGGTATGCTACTACGTAAAGTGAAATTTTTTTCCTTCAAATGTATATGCAATCATTCCTATATGAAAATATGACTAATATTCACCAAGCAAACCTAATGCAAGTACCATGCTAATGAAAAATGCAAAGAATGCATAACTATGCAAAAAGAAAAATGTTTTTTGTATTTTTGAATTAAATGAGATAAAAAGCAAAAATATGACTCTACCACCCTCAGAATATGCAACCACTCACAGACAATAACCAAGAAAAGTACTAAGGTAAAAGAGACCTAATTCACTAATCTCAAAACAAAAAATAGAAAATGAAATGACAAGAAAATTTTCAAAAATAAGATAAAAAGAGTCTTTGGTTAGAAACAGATTGGAGACACAGACTCCAGAAGCATCAAAGAAGACTCAACAATCATCCAAAATCACCCAGCAACACTTAATCTTCCCAAAAAAGTAAAAAAACAAGGCATACATGACTGTTCTTAGTAAACCTGCATACATACACGACTATTCCAGGAAAACTCGCGTGTACACACGACTGTGAAAGAAAAACCCATGTACAGGAAGAAAAATAAAGAAAAATAAGGTAAGTGGACAAGCTGAGAAAAAATTTAATCCTACAGGACACTACTAGGCAATCATGCCCCCAGACCCAACACAGAAGCAGAGAAATCAAAGCAATACAAGAACAAGGAATGCTGAAAACCCCCAATGAAAAAAAACTAGGAACCTCCCCAGTGGAGTCACCAATTCTGTTATGGAAAAAACTTCCTATGGCTTGGGGTGTACCACAACAGATAGAGAAACCGTATAAATAAATCCCTTCCCAATATCCAAGAGAAATAAAACATCTAACATTAAAGGATCTCAAAACATACCTTATTTCGGACGGTTGAAGTAGATCCCTGTTGAGCTTTTTCCAATCTCTCTTGTGTTAGGAATTTCCTCTAAACAACAGTAAACAAGGCAAGCATGCTATATAATATATTGTTAGGCATACTCTAGCATATATAATCAATAATGCACAAGAAATTAAATGAATCCATGGATTCAATATTCATTTAAATGCACATCATTAGACAAGAAAAGATATTTCTATTGATAAAATCAAAGATTAGACAAGTGATGACCTCTGTCGGCATGTCTGTGAACCGGAGAAACTTAGTCCTCCACTTGGGCATCCACCACGTCAATCCTCCATCTCTGGATAGAAAGATCACAAGTAAAGGAAAGCTTGGGAAAAACAAAAAGTGCTCCAAGGGATAAAGGGATGCAGACTCAAGTACAAGCAAGATACGACAACAATGGACTATATTTTTCTTGCTCTTCAATTCCTCTCCTTCAATGTATCCAAGGGGTTCGTTATATAGTTCTTCAATGGGGTAATGGAACGTCAAATCCGAGAAATATTGAGGCATATGGAAGGCCAAGAGACAAGTGACTCGGATCCACATAAAAGAAAACTCCAAAAATATTTGCACTTATGCACACATCTCGATGTAAGTGGGTTTAAGGGTAATATCCGCGTATATATGTGAGAAAGGGATTAAATGTCACATACATAAAATAATAGGTCTTTTTTAGGGATTATATTGGAAACATCAAAGGTACAATAATGGTCCATGGGTTCCAAAGAGTATCCAGAGGGATAGGGAATCCCATAAAAGTGTGATCAACCATGTGTGGTAAAATTAGTTGTAACAGTACCTGAAACAGACAAATCAAGGTCATTGAAAAAATCATCACTAAGGATGCCATGTTCAATAATGTGTAGCACTAGCTCCTTTAAAATATTCATTTACATCATATAATATGGGAAGTAAGGCCACATATGTTTTACAAACATGGATAAAAGCCACAATAGTACAATGATGGATCTACAATAGATGGAAATAGTGTCACAAAATCATAGCACAATCTTGTGCAACTTAGGTTATATAGGATGTAAACCAAGGTCTTTGTCCAAATCCATAGAAACCAGCATGAATCCTACCATGTGAATATGTGAGTTGAAGACGAACATGAAAGAATGCCATCGTAGTGTCAGTTAGAGAGTTGTACTGACAACAAATGCAAAGGATTCAACCAATATGAGTAGAGGATCCTAAAGTACTATCTTTGAAACTCTAGGTCTTCTTCTATAGGAGTTACTGATTCAAATCTGTTTTGCAAGGAGGAAGGCACTGAATCCCTCAATAGGTCACATGAGTAACTGGTAGAATGGATAAGGGAATATGTACATAAGATGATCTCATAGATGAAAATGATAGGGATACGGATGAACAAATAGGGGTTAAAGATCCTTGAATAGTAAGCACGACACATAGATGACCAAATGAAACTTTAGAGTTTCAATTGGTATAACTATACTTATCTTCCATGTAGGAGACATGAACAGATTCCCCATGTATTCAGGACAATTGGAGGAGTAATGACTCGAAGTGATAGTTGAACTAAGAAGTGAAAATATGAGACATGAGTATTGGAAAACTCAAACTAGTGCATTTTTCAAGGATTACTTGCTTCCAAGAAATCTATAGCCCAAAGAGTGTATATCTTCCTTTCTTTTCTTGTTAAGTTCTAATGAGTCCAAGAAAGTCAACTCAAATCTTTCTTCATTTTTAGAAAGCTTGAATAAAAGAGAGAATACTTCTTGATATAACATTGATCCATGGGTTTTACGAGCCTAAATTAGTGAATGCTTCGGTGCTTTCATAGTTTTGAGCATCTGAAAACTCCCAAAAAGACTCTAGCAGGGTTATTTTTCATAAATTTAGTCTCCTAAGTCCAAAAAAGTATAAAAAAACCCAAAGGAAAACTCTCTTAGCTTCTGAAGAACTAAGGTATATTTTTTCGTACTTAGTCAACAAGGTCCAAAAAAGAGGTAAGCTATCACGTCCCAACCGATGCTCCTTCAAAATCAAGAATGTAGCCTTAGTTTAATGAGTGTGAAGGAAGGAAAGATCACTAGGAAAGTTCCATTTATTTACAAGAAATGGTTGACCAACAATAAACTTGATGCTTTGTACTAAGGTTTAATAAGCTTGACAATGGAATAAAGAATGCTCAAAATATTTTTCATGTTTAGGTCAAGAGCACGAACAAGAGAAAAGTAAGCTCAAACAGGTTCGTTTTCCATAATTTTAGTCCTCCAGGCTTAAAAAAGAGATAAATCTATAACTGAAGATACTCTTCTAAATTCCAAATAAAATAGAGTATTCCTTTTTCGTAAATAATCCATAGGGTCTGGAAAAGGGTTAAACTTATACCACTACGAATGATACTTCAGTTCCTTTAACAAGTTTGAAAGAACAAGCAATTTGGCTATATAGTCATGTTTAAGGAGTCAAACTAGGTATTGAAGATAACTTCATCAGACAGGATCCTTATAATAAAGGTAGTTCCATAAAATATACAAAATGACACTCAATTTTGTGTGAAAAACAACTACAAAGGTTGTCGTAACCTAACACAAATGCGGCATGGGTACCAGAATAGACAAGGAGTATTCTAACTAAGGTAACCCATGTGAGGTAGGATCTAACCATGGAAGAACAACAATGTTTGAAAGGTAAGAAGTGGTTTCACATCATAGTCGATGGATAAAATGGAGATCCTAAAGTTCATTGGGGGATAAGGTATAAGTGAAAATATATAAAAAGGGTACCAGATCCTATCCTAAATGTGAAGGAAACATGCTCCAATTTCATCCATGATCTGTAATACCTAGGTAAAAACAACTAGCATTAGCTCAAATGACAGAAAAGGATCCAAATTTTTGAAATTTTGATTATAAATAGTGAAAATTGGTTCCAAAACATTACATTTGATTTTTACCCTGTTAGTGCAAATTGTACATCGTATCTTCAAACGGTTCATGTGATTAATCTAGTTGATGAAACTTCAATCCGCAAGTTGCAGGTACTTCATATCTCCATCAACTTTGATTTTATGCTTTCAATTTCTAAATTCCATGCTTTATTTTATGTTTTTGGCATACCCTAAGGCCACCACGTAGCACTCACGAGTGTCCCACTACAAAGTCACGAGTTCATGAAGTAATCACAAATTTGCAAGGACGAACCTACAAGTGGCTCACTTTGTCGTCACTGGATAGTCATGAGTGCTGCGTAATGAAGGATTTAAAGAAATATAATGGAAAACATGTTGAATGTGCAGGCCAAAATGGTGTTAGAGTGCAGGGAAAGGGATCATGAGGATATGGATATGCTAGCAATGGGGATTCGATGACACTTAATGCCCTCCATAGGTGCATATTGTTGAAATTCTACCGCACTTGAAACACGAGATCCCAAGTTTGACTACTAGAGAAATTGGTATGGTTATGGGATTATGAACTTGGAATGTTTGATCTTCAAGGAGAGACCCTAGAGCTTACTGCAGAAGACATATATTTTGTTACTGGATTGTCTCATTGAGGGGAACCTATGAACTTGGGTGGCACCAACCATGGGGGTGATCCCCTTAGCATATGGACCTACTTTTTACATTACAAATAGGTCCATGGAAACTCTATGTATATGGGGACTTTGCCTCCACTCTATGTTGTCCTGTCTTAGGACGACATTGAGATTACAAATAGGTCCCCACTCTATGTATATGGACCCGCCCCAATGTAGACATTCTCAATCTTGCCAGGATCATGAGAAATATTGATAGGAATTGTTGGTGATAAATTAGCCATGTTTTTATCAGCCATCTGACCAAGAGAGCTTAATGGAACCACGGGGCTACCAATCTTCTCCCTAAGAATCTCCCTAAATTCATCACACTCCATACGATCAAGCTTCGGAAGAAAATATGATCGATGATGCAACTCTTCCCAAGGTTGCTCAAACCCAGACATGGCCTCAAGAATATCTTCATCTAATGGAAAAAAATCATCAAGGAAATAATGTGAGTGAGATGACTCTACTTCCCATGCAAGCAGCACATATGGGTTCTCCTCCTCTGTCCGCAAATAGGAAGGACTAGGCTCTGCAACCTAATGAATAATCACTTGATACGCCACCATTGTTGTAGGAAATGACATTTCTGTCTCAATAGGCATACTCGAAGTACTCGGTGAAGGAAGTATCTAAGGATCTTCTATATGGGTAGTGCAAAAAGACATCGAATTCGATGAGGATGAAGCCCCACCAAAAATAGACCCAATAATAAGAATGGGCGCAGTACAACTAAAGGTTCCCATAAGAGAAGGATACATACCTACGCCCACACTCCCAATTTCCAGCTAAGAATGATCAATAATTAGGATAGAAGCTCCCAATGATGTATTGACACTCAGATTATGGAATGACTTTTGATCAATCGTAAAAATATTCCCATTAAACGGAAATCATATCACTCGAAAGAGGTAAGCAACTAAGGCTTGGATACTATACATACAATTCCTACCTAGTAAAATATTGTAGTCAAGAGGTGCATCAACCACCTCAACCTTGATCATGATGGTGTTCCCTCCCAATTGGACCTCTAGAGAAGGAAGAATCCCATGCGGCCGAAATGATCTACAATCGAAAGTTGTCAACATAGTGGTGGATTGAGACAACGTAGGAGAGCCCAAACCCCTCCAACATGACAAGGACATCACGGAAGCAACATCACATTCATCAATAACAGTAAGCATGACGGTGTTTTTAAGACACTCTACATGAATCAAAAGACACATGTAGTAAGGAAAGCGAGGCTGTACTTGTTAGAATTTTTATCATTTAAGCTATGATTATGATCTTAGGATCTTTAACTAAGAGAATAACATGCATATCAATAAAACACAAGGACAACACAAGAGACAAGAGATGCAAATAATTTTACTCGGGGAAACCATAAAGGAGAAAACCCTGCAACTTCCTCAAAGAAAGAATCAGCACAAAAGATAAAACCCCAAAACAGTAAGATGATCTCCCGACAACAGCAGTCTCTCTCTCTCACAATGAGAGAACTTCTCCTCTCTCACTCATGCGCCCCAACGAGTGAGTGCGTGTTTCCTAAATAGAGAGACTCACTCTCTATTTATATTCTTCCATTGACTTGGAACCCACTCCATCATGTCGGCCTCACTTAACAATTACCTACTAGAGCTGACATCTCTAGCAGTGTCTAATAACCCTAGTGCCCCACAACTTGTGGGGACTTTTCCTCCTCTGACCAAAAAGGAGGATTATCCTTAACACAATGGTGGGGACTATTTCCCTAACTTAAAATGACTCACCTAGGGTCGAATTCACTAGGATAGTCTAATAACCCAAAGGCCCAAGAACTGTGGGATTTTAACCGTTGACCAATAGGAGGGTTACCCACAATGACTTGAAATTACTTTCTCATTATAGAAACTTCCCAGAATAAACATCGGGGTATGACATGACTCAAATACATTACAATACATCCTGGAATAAACATCGTGTTATAATACATAAGAAATACAAGTGATTACATTATAAAGTTACAAATACATCAACACTCCCTCTTAACTAGGAAGGTATTCTCTCGACACAATTTATCAGCACAAGTCTTCTTCTTTGTATAATCTGTATCATTATTGAGTTCTTGTCATCTTCATCTTTAAGTCATCTTCATCTAGATTTGGATCATCACTTGATCTAGATAATCATCACTTGATTTGGATCACCATCACTAGATCTGGATCATCACTCGATATGGATCATCATCACTGGATCTGGATCATCACTCGATTTGGATCATCTCTAGAGCATCATCTCTGGATCTAGATCATCACTTGATCTGGACCATCACTGGACATCATCACTGGATCTGTATCATCACGACTGGATCATCTTCATTGGATCTAGATCATCACTGGATCTGTATCATCACGGGTGCTATCCCATGATTCTTCTCGTCACAGGAAGTTCTACAGAGCCATCCCTTTTTCATGTTGGTTGTAGGCCTAGCCTCCATGTAGGCCTTCTTCAACACTTTTATCTGACCTACTCATTAGAATGGCCTGCCCAGCAATTACATTTGACCTACTCGTTAGAAAGGCACAACACTCACATCCATCCAGGTGGGAACACATCCTACCACAATGATGGAAGAGTTCTGCACTTCCATCTAGGATGGAACACATCCTACCACAATGATGGAATATTTCTACACTTCCATCCAGGCTGGAACACATCCTACCACAATGATGGAAGATTTCTACACTTCCATCCAGGATGGAACACATCGTACCACAATGATGAAAGGTATTTGAACTTACATTCGTTCAGGATGGAACACATCCTACCACAATGATGGAAGGGCTTGCACTCATATCTAATCTTGTAGGAACCAATCCTATAGTCATATCAGAATGGATCCCAGTCCTTGACTGAGCTACCTGGTAACTGAACAAGTACCTCCATTCTTTTAAAGAATGGCATTTGCCCTTACATCCAACCTGCTCGTCGGAATGGCGAACACTCATATCTGACATGGTAGGAACCTAATCCTTTAGACATGATAGAATGGTTCAACCCTTACATTTGATCAACTGGGAACACATCCCTCTATCACATCAGAATGGATTCTCAGTCCTAGAATGAGTTTTCCTGGTAACTCACTAGGTACCTCCATTCCTAGAATGGAAGTTGCCCTTACATCTGTCCTACTCGATAGAATGGCCAACACTCATATCTGATATGGAAGGAACCAATCCTCTCACCATGATAGAATGTATTATCCCTTACATATGAACATGGAAGGAACCAATCCTCTCACCATGTCAGAATGGCTATGGGTCTCATCAATTTCTCTTGGAGGAAACCTTGATATGGAGAACACCAAACTTCTCCCTAAAGTACTCAAACTTCATCCTAGCCAATGGATTCATTAATACATCAGCTATCTGTTCCTCCGTCACAACATACTGGAGCTTCATTGCTCCCCTCTACACCATATCCCTGATATAGTGATACTTGATCTCGATATGCTTCAATTTGTCATGGAACACTGGATTATTTGACAACTTCACACAACTCTCATTGTCACAATGTATACAAGTAGCATCTGACTATAGATCAAATAAATCAGATAGTAGTTTCGTCATCCATACTACCTCACAACTAGCTGAAAAAGCTGTGACATACTATGCTTCAGCTGTACTCAGTGCCACACAGGATTGCTTCCTGCTAAACCAAGAGATCACACCTGATCTCATACTGAAGAAACACCCTAAGGTGCTCTTCCTATCAATGGCACTTCCTACCCAATCTAAATCAACATAACCCTCCAGGTTAATCTTTTTATTTGCATCGTACTTGACCCCATAATCAACTGCACCCCTCAGGTATCTCAGAATATGCTTTGCAGCAATCAAGTGAACATGTCTCGGATCTTTCAGGAACTGGCTCAAGGTGTTCACAGCAAAGAAAATATCTGGTGTCATGTTCATTAGGTGCATCAATGACCCAATCATCTGACAATACATCATAGCATCAACTGTCTCTGATGAAGCATCACTTAACAGCTTTAGGTTCGATACCATAGGTGTGGTCATGCAGTCCATCATCCTGAACCTATTCAGGATCTCTACTGCATACTTCCTTTGTCCACACCTCCATGCCTAGAAAATAGTGCATTGACACATAACAGGAGCATCACTAATCCTCCACCTTCAACCTTGAAGCAAAGGTTGGAATCCACTTTACTCTCAGTAAAGCCTAGAGTCATTAGTAATCTGTCCATCCTGTCGTACCATGTTGAAACACATGATCTTCTACAGTCACTCCCTCTGAAGCATCATACTTCCTTTGTCTTATGTACTCTATGCACTAAAACATTCTGTGCTGGAGTGACAAGTAGCTTCCTATGCTACTAATCTTCTATGTATCCATCTAGGATCACTGGATACCAAGATCCTCTATCTTGAAATTTTTCAAAAGTTCATTTTGCACTCATCTGTGAGCTTGTCATCCTCTATCAACCTTGTAGCAAAGGTTCAGATATTCATCAAGCTCCTCATGCATGTGTTTCAATTCTTACTGGCTGCAAATGTCTCTTCGTAGTCTATGCCTTCTTTTCATGAGAAGCCTCATGCTACGAATCTTGCTTTGCATCCTACGATGTTTCCATTTATTGCATGATGGAGCTGCGAACTTCGCTTCATGTATTGATACTGCATCCTAGACATCATTCTTCTTGAATTGGTCCCCCATTTCTTCTTGGTTACTTCTTCACAGCTGGAAGGTTTTGCATCAATGATGTCGCTGTATTCGTCATATTATTCTTCATTTTGAAATGTCATCACTTGTTCTTCAGAACAAGTCTTATCCTTCTTTTCTTATAGGCGATTNAGAAACATTTCATAAGGAATATTCATACTGGAAAATTCTTATGCATAAATATATGATCATGCAACTACTTTATCCAATACAACATTCATCCATATCTCATGGAAACGTTTCTAGATGTCTTCCATCTCTACCAGGACAACATTGAGATTGTGCACTAATCCAATATGTCAGGAAAGAGGTTTCATTCTAGATAAGTAGCAATGGAGACTTGTATAGCACCATGAGCTACTTACACATCACGTGCATATTAGTAGTATACTGTCATTAATGCATACATTCTATCATGCATAATACATCAACTGAATATAAACAAATGAATAACAAAATAATATCATGAAATGACAATTGAATACTTATCTTTATTTGTTTCATGGGTATACTCCTTCTTAATCCTTTAGCTTCATCATATTCTTCATTCATAATAGCATCATTTCTTATACAAATGCTAAGATGGATAAGGGGTTCTTCAAGAGTTGAGTTCTTTGTATTCCCCATCGCTTGAGGGATCTTCTTTCGATGGTGAGAGTTTGATCTTCAGTTGCTCCCATATTCTCTTCTCTTCTTATGAGTTGAACTTCTTCCCAGAGTCTTATGAAAGTAATTGCTTTTTTCTGGAACACATCCCTTGAATGAATGAATCCCATGATCCTGGGAGGCCATTCAAGGTGGCTATCACCACTTTTGTATTCTCCACTTCTTCTTTTATTGCTTCAAGTTGTTCTTTGATTTGAGAGACCCTTGTAAAGTATGACTGCATGGTCTCTGCATTTTGAATATTCACATTCTTCAACTGGTTTCTTAAGGTAATCTTCTGAGGTATGTTCTTCCCTTCAAATAGCTTGGTTAAGGAATCAAACATCTTCGGTGTCTTTAGGGAAGACACTTGTAGTACAAGTTGATTTGTGACTGATTCAGCAATGATCTTCTTGGCCTTGACCAAGTTCTTCTTGTGTAAGGCTTTTAGCCTCATCTCCCTCTGTGACTGGAACCTCTCTACTCATGTAGGTGTCCCATTCATTTTATTCAGAGAGATCATATACTTCCATGCTTGCAAGTTGTCAAATTCACCTAGCTTATCATCAATCTGAGGTGATAGATCACTTTGAAATGAGAACCTCAGATGAAAATAGCAATAGATTAGATCTTACTGATTTGAGGTCTGTGTCCCGGTTCCAGAGCTGGTTGTTCTAGGGTTTGTCAGAGAAACCCTATTTTTCAAAACTTGGAATATGTCAGATATGATTGGATAGGAAGATATATCTCTTCAAATGGAGTTGTCCAATGTACTCCTTTTCTGAAAACAGTGGAGGGAATCTCTCGGAACAGGAAGCCCTAGTTTTCCACTTTCTTCTACAGAAATGTATGTTACTGTTTCTACGGTATCACTACAATTAATACTCCTATATGTCTGAAATTTCTCACTGAGGTATCCTCTCATGTCCCTGTTCCAACACGATAGGTTTTAGCAGAATTGGTTTCACCAATTGGGCCTTATGGTCCTTTTCCCAAGGTGACCTATTACAGGACGGTTTAGAACAACAAAGTTGTACGGCTTGCCACGTGTCACTGGTTCATCTTCTGAGTTTGAAACTCAGACCACAGAAATTACAGTCCATTCCATTTGTAGAAAATCTTAATAGATCTCATTTGTACCTGTGTAGCTCAAGATATAACAATTATTCCCAGGTGTCCTGTTTAGGGATGAATTTTGGAAGAGGATGGAACCCTAACTTGGAGGGATCATATCTCCCACAATATAGTGAATATGAGGCTGAATTTTGGATACAATGTACATTAGGAGTTTATCTTCGGCCTTGAAATTTTTTATCTCCTGATCCTTTTCCAATCGAGGGATATAGCGAATGTACCAAAACTTAGCAGTTTTAGTATTTAGGGTTTTTCTAGCTCAGGGTCAAACTAGGGTTTGAGTTTCCTGGAGTTTCACCCAACCAAAAATCTTGAACTAGGTCTCTAAAATTCGATTTTGATGAGGATAACAATCCTATGCTTGGCTCACTACAAAATTCCTCTTCTATAGAAAGCCCTAAGTTTCCGCACCAAAACTGAAAATGCTCGGAATGGAATTCTGCTTCGACAGAAAGATGCGCCCTTCATTGGAGAGTCATCCTAGAATACTTTTGAAGATGGATTGTGGAGAGAGATCCAAAAATTAAGAATCCCTAGCTTCTACAGCCACACAATGTATTCTTCTCAGGTTAGATTTGATACAATGTTAGAATTTTTATCATTTAAGCTACCATTATGTTCTTAGGATCTTTAACTAAGTGAATAACATGCACAAGAATAAAACACAAGCACAACACAAGAGACAAGAGACACAAAGAATTTTCCTTAGGGAAAACATAAAGGAGAAAACCCCACAACTTCCTCAGAGATAGAATCAGCATAAAAGGTAAAATCCAAAACAGTAAGATGATCTCCCGACAACAATAGTCTCTCTCTCTCTCACTGAGAGAGCTTCTCCTCTCTCACTCATCCACCCCAATGAGTGAGTGTGTGTGTCCTAAATAGAGAGACTCACTCTCTATTTATATTCTTCTATTCACCTGGAACCCACTCCATCATGTCGGCCTCACTTAATAATTACTTACTAGAGCCAACATCTCTAGGAGTGTTTAATAACCCTAGTGCCCCTCAACTTGTGGGGACTTTTCCTCCTCCGACCAACAAGGAGGTTTATCCTTAACAGAATGGTGGGGAATATTTCCCTTACTTACAATGACTCACCTAGGGTTGAATTCACTAGGATAGTCTAATAACCCAAGGGCCCCAGAACTATGGGGACTTTAACCCTTGACCAATAGGAGGGTTACCCACAATGACTTGACATGACTTTCTCATTATAGAAACTTATTGGAATAAATATCAGGGTATGACATGACTCAAATACATTATAATACATCCCAGAATAAACATCGGGTTATAATACATAAGAAATACAAGTGAATACATTCTGAAGTTACAAATACATCAACAATACTCCCATGGTTTCAAATTTGATCATGGTATCAGAGATATCATCACTAACACCAAGAGAAGACAACAAGGCTTTCCTCTACAAAGGACAAGTCTGAAGCACTTCTAATGTGAACATCGTACAAGGATTCTGGCCCAAATCCTTGACAACTGAATAGTTATGGGTGGCTCGGGCATTAGGATTGTGTCCCGAACGCTTTAAGACTCCCATGGATATGCGAGGTGGAGCTTCAGGTTTATTTGTAGGATTTTTTATTCACAAAGGGATCTCAAGTGGGGAAGATTCTTTCCCAAGGTCTGGTTGTGATGAACCATAATATTTCACATGAGTCACAACTTTAGTAGCACACACCATGTTCATGAAACCGTGACCACTTTTGGCCTCAGACAGATTTTGATTTCCACCCGATGCACAACCAAGATCAATGGTCCTCGAGTTCATATTTTGATTATTGGGTAAAGGATTAGTTAACATAGCTGGGCCCTGTGCTATGAACCTAAAGGCATCTTCCAGATAAGGGCACAAGTGAGTGAGCTGGTCATCCTTAGACAATTTGCAAGGAAAATTCACCTTATGTTTAGACTGCTTGTCCCCCCCAACATTTTGAGTGTTTTTGTCATTATTATTAGCATTTTTTTTCTTGTACCCACCCTTATGATTATTTTTTTCTTTTTTATTATTCCTTCTAGGATGCTAGTTTCCTTTTGGGTTCGACAATTGCACAAAAAGTACACTCACCGATTGGGTAGGTTGAGCGAAGCCATAGCTTGTCCTGATGCAGACTAGTTAATTGACAATTGGATCACTTGTTTCACAACAGAGTCTATAGGTTTCATACTTGTAGAGCCCACAATACCATTAGCATGTGGCCTAGGCTTGACCTTGGGGTCAAAACTGGACCTAGGAGCATTAGGTATAATCTCATACAAAATTCTAGATTGAGCATAGATCAAATCCAACTCTTGTGCCCTAAAGATAGCTTGTTCCTCGTTCTGAACTCCGGATGTAGAAACATCCTTCACGATGTAAGCTAACAATGATTTGAGGAACCATTCAAGAAGGAAATATAGTGGTATAAATTCTTTAATTAACCATTTCTGTCTACACCACTCTTGAATATGATCCAAAATGTGTGTGGCTTTATCTTACCGGAAGGTCTACAAGAGTTTGGTACCAATGTTGTAATGTATGGGTAGATGGAAATGATTAAGGAAATCCATAGAAATATCATCAAACATAGCATAATCCCCCCCTGGTAATTCTATAACCATTTCGTTGCAATACCCATTAGGGTGCGTTGAAACAACCTTAAATGAATGGAACCATCATGTAAGGAATTGGAAGAGAACCAAAGGTGAAAAGTGGTGACATGCTCACCAGGATCTTCACTATCCTTACCTTCGAAATTGGGAATGTCTGAAGGAAGCTTGGTAGGGACTTTCATCCATGTTAGGTCATGAGACATAAGATCGTTCATCAATCTCGACAAGTCAGGTACGTTCAATGTCGCAAGGGAAGCGAGCCTAGATTGAGCCGGTTGATTCCATGCTCCCTAGTAGTTTTGATTCATGTAAGGTTGATTGATATAAATGCCATGGTCGTGGCCATAATAACCTCCTCCCATTTGACCCATGTAGGGCTGCATGGAAGCATTATGATGTGGGGTTCCTTGATTATGAGGCGCTACAAAGCCATAATTAGAAGAGTAAGTGAGTTGTTGATACTCGTAGCCATAGGGTTGGTAGTTTTGTCCATACCGTGGTCCATAAGAATGTCCATGAGAAGCTCCATAAGGTGTTCCATGGGATGTACCATGAGAAGGTCCATAGTTTGGTATATGGGGAGCTCCATGAGGTGGAACATGATATGATCCAAAAATAGGTACATGACCTGTTGACACAACAGGAGGTCCTCGGCTCTAAGATACAACTGTGTTAGCAGTCATAGAATGAACATGGATAGTAGAAGCATTTCGGCCTGAAGGCCCACATGAATTAGGTGGAGGATGAGTCGTTAAACATGCCTTTGAAGGAACGAGGTTTTAAGATGAAGGGACATGTGAAGGAATGTAAGTGGTGTTCCCAATGATCAGTCATCTTGGTCCTTGTATCTAAATATGATTACTAACACTAAGCCTAGGAGGAGCATGTGAAGACGCCTCCACCATCGGGATGGAAAGTGCAATGTGACTAGTGCCACCAAACCTCTCTCAAAGGAGAACAGTGGGAGTTCCCCTAGGTGTAGTGCCAAGGTCAATTTCTAACTCATCATGATATGTTGGATTGGGCTTGGGGATATCAGGTATGTCATATCTAACATAACTAGTGCTTCTGGGTTCATAGTGAGTCTCATCGCACGAAAACCAATATTGACAACTTGTGAATGAGGGATCATAACCAGATCGTGAAGGCTGCTCATGTGAAGGATCATATGTGCTAGTAGGATCTTCCTCCCCAACCTCGTGAGGTGGATAAGACATCTCTGGAATCTCATCCTCGTGATTTCCCATGCTGTGTGAATCAAAGTGAGAAATATTCCACCCGGACTATCTGGTTCTCTCTCCCAAAGGAGGAGGAGGCGTGGAAGGTGAAATTCCTTCTAAACAACAAGAACGGTAGGGTGCCACACCCAAATCCACAAGGACTCAAAAATTAATAATACTTGATCTAATTACGCAAACCCTAGGAAAAGTACTGTGCATAGAGCATACACCTAAAAATGTAAAGCCAAATCGCAAGCAACACAAGGGTAGGATATGTGAGATCTCAAATGAAGCAAGTATGTCTCACCTAAAAAGAGGCTTGAGACTCCCATACACAACAAGCAGGGGTTTGTAACCAATTATAGTGGCCCTCAACGTCAACACATATAGTGACTGTGTTGTCCAACCCCTACCTGGCCAGGACACCTGTAGAATAACCTCTGCAAATACCCCCTCGATAACCTAGGTAAGGCAACTAAGGTCACCTCGATATGATCAATGCTGAGGTGGATAGTAAAATGTGGGATTGACCATATGGGAATGGTAACAAATCCTAAATCCTGAAAGTACAATTAGCACCCTAGGGGTGCACTAGCCTATACCTCAAAGGCCCCCAGATACAAATACAATCTTGGAAATATCTCCGATGCTAATCAACAACAATCAGGGGTCATCCCAATCATAATTGCTCACACTTCCTCGTGTTTAACTCCCTTGTAAGAGGAGAATCCTGAGAAACACTAATTATATAAAGTATTTCACACTCTCACTTGGACAAACACCCAATGNTCTTGGAGAATTAACTCACAATGAACTATTCCAAGACCCTAAAACCTAGTCTTGTTGGTGCACCCTAGAAAAGAAAAGAGTGTAATTCATTTTATTATGCTTTGATTTTAATTGGATTAATTACTCAAAGGGTAAATGGCCATGCAACTAATGACGTTATGATGCAACAATAAGTAAAATGCACACCTAACAATCAATGCAAATGCACTGTGTCGAATGAAAAATAGGGTATGATACTATGTAAACTGCAAAATTTTTCCTTCAAATGTATATGAAATCATTCCTATATGAAAATATGACAAATATTCACCAAGCAAACCTAATGCAAGTACCATGCTAATGAAAAATGCAAAGAATGCATAACTATGCAAAAAGAAAAATGTTTTTGTATTTTTGAATTAAATGAGATAAAAAGCAACAATATGACTCTACCACCCTTAGAATCTGCAACTACTCACAGACAGCAGCCAATAAAATTACTAAGGTAAAAACGACCTAATTCACTAATCTCAAAACAAAAAATAGAAAATGAAATGACCAGAAAATTTTCAAAAATCAAATAAAAAAGAGTCTCTGGTCAGAAACAGAGGGGAAATACAGACTCCAGAATCATCAAAAAAAGACTCAACAATCATCCAAAATCACGCAGCAACAGTTAATATTCCCAAAAAAGTAAAAAACAAGCTATGCGTGACTGTTCTTATTAAACCTACATACATACGCAACTATTCCAGGAAAACCCGCATGTACACGCCACTGTGAAAGAAAAACCTGCGTACAGGAAGAAAAATAGACAAAAATAAGGTAAATGGACAAGTTGAGAAAAAAATTACTCCTACAGGACACTACTGGGAAATCATGCCCCTAGACTCGACACAGAAACAGAGAAATCAGAGCAATACAAGCACATTGAATGCTGAAAACCCCCAATGAAAAAAAACTAGCAACCTCCCCAGTGGAGTTGCCAATTCTGTTATGGAGAAAACTTCCTATAGCTTGGGGTGTACCACAATATATAGAGAAATCGTATAAATAAATTCCTTCCCAATATGCAAGAGAAATAAAACATCTAACATTAAAGGATCTCAAAACATACCTTATTCCGGATGTTTGAAGTAGATCCCCGTTGAGCTTTTTCCAATCTCACTTTACGTTAGCAATTTTCTCTCAACAACAGTAAACAAGGAAAGCATGCTATATAATATAGTTTTAGGCCTACTCTATCATATATAATCAATAATGCATAAGCAATTAAATGCATCCATGGATTCAATATTCATTTAAATGCACATCATTAGACAAGAAAAGATATTTCTATTGATAAAATCAAAGATTACACAAGTGATGACCTCTGTCAGCACGTCTGTGAACCGGAGAAACTAATTCCTCCACCTGGGCCTCCACCATGTCAATCCTCCATCTCTCGATAGCAATTTCACAAGTAAAGGAAAGATTGGGAAAAACACAAAGTGCTCCAAGGGACAAAGGGAAGCAGACTTAAGTACAAGCAAGCTACGACAATAATGGACTATAGTTTTCTTGATCTTCAATTCCTCTCCTTCAATATATCTAAGGGGTTCCTTATATAGGTCTTCAATGGGGTAATGGAAGGTCGAATCTGAGAAATCTCAAGGCATATGGAAGGACAAGAGACAAGTGACTCAGATCCACATAAAGGAAAACTCCAAAAATATTTGGACTTATGCACACATCCCAATGTACGCTTCTTTAAGGGTAATATCCACGTATATACACGAGAAAGGGATTAAACGTCACGTACAACAAATATACCCAAATCTTGGAAAAATCAAAGGTACAATAATGGTCCATGGGTTCCAAAGAGTATCCAAATGAATAGGGAAGCCCATAAAAGTGTGATCAACCATGTGTGGTAAAATCAGTTGTAACAGTACCTGAAATAGACAAATCAAGGTCATTTACAAAATCATCACTAAGAATGCCATGTTCAATAATGTGGAGCACTAGCTCCTTTAAAATATTCATTTACATCATATAATACAAGAAATAAGGCCACATATGTTGTACAAACCTGGATAAAAGACATAATAGTACAATGATGGATCTTCAATAGATGGAAATAGTGTCACAAAATCATAGCATAATCTTGTGCAACTTAGGTTATATAGGATATAAACCAAGGTATTTGTCCAAATCCATGGAAACCAGTATGAATCCTACCATGTGAATATGTGAGTTGAAGACGAACATGAAAGAATGCCATCGTAGTGTCAGTTAGAGAGTTGTACTGACAACCAATGCAAAGGAGTCCACCAATATGAGTAGAGGATCCTAAGGTACTGTCTTTGAAACTCTGGGACTTCTTATATAGGAGGTACTAATTCGAAGCCATTTTGCAAGGAGGAAGGCATTGAATCCTTCAACAGGTCACATGAGTAACTGGTAGAATGGATAAGGGAAGATGTACATAAGGTGATCTCATAGATGAAAATGATAGGGATTAGGATGAAAAAACAGGGGTTAAAGATCCTTGAATAGTAAGCACAACACAGAGATGACCAAAGGAAACTTTAGAGTTTTAATTGGTATAGCTATACTTATCTTCCATGTAGGAGACATGAACATATTCCCCATGTATTTAGGACAAGTGAAGGAGTAATGACTCGAAGTGATAGTTGAACTAAGAAGTGAAAATCTAAGACATGAGTATTGGGAGACTCAAACTAGTGCATTTTTGAAGGATGACTTGCTTCCAAGAAATCTATAGCCCAAAGAGTGTATATCTTCCTTTCCTTTCTTGTTAAGTTTTAACGATTCCAAGAAAGTCAACTCAAGTCTTTCTTCATTTTTATAAAGCTTGAATAAAAGAGAGAATAATTCTTAATATAACACTGATCCGTGGGTTTTACAAGCTCGAACTAGTGAATGATTTGGTGCTTTCATAGTTTTGAGCATCTAAAAACTCCAAAAAAGACTCTAGCGGGGTTTTTTTCATAAATTTAGTCTCCTAAGTCAAAAAAAGTATAAACAAATCCAAAGGAGAACTCTCTTAGCTTCCGAAGAACTAAGGTATACCTTTTTTGTACTTAGTCGACAAGGTCCAAAAAAGAGGTAAACTATCACGTCCCAACCGACGCTCCTTCAAAATCAAGAATGTAGCCTTAGGTTAATGAGTGTGAAGGAAGGAAATATCACTAGGAAAGTTCCATTTATTTATGAGAAATGGTTGGCCAACATTAGACTTGATGCTTTGTACTAAGGTTTAATAAGCTTGACAATGGCAGAAAGAATTCTCATAATCTTTTTCATGTTTAGGTCAAGAGCAAGAACAAGAGAAAAGTAATCTCAAACAGGTTCATTTTCCATAATTTTAGTCCTTTAGGCTTGGAAAAGAGATAAATCTATAACTGAAGATACTCTTCTAAATTCCAAATAAAATAGAGTATTCATTTTTTGTAAATAATCCATAGGGTCTGGAAAAGGGTTAAACTTATACCACTATGAATGATCCTTCAGTTCCTTTAACGAGTTTGAAAGAACAAGCAATTCGGTTATCCTGTCATGTTTAAGGAGTCAAACTAGGTATTAAAGATAACTTCATAGGGCAGGATCCTTATAATAAAGGTAGTTCCATAAAATATACAAAATGACACTCAATTCTGTGTGAAAAACAACTGTAAAGGCTCTCGCAACCTGACACAAATGCGGCATGGGTACCAGAATAGACGAGTATTCTAACTAAGGTAACCCATGTGAGGTAGGATCTAACCATGGAAGAACAATGATGTTTGAAAGGTAAGAAGTGGTTTCACATCGTAGTCCATGGATAAAATAGAGATCCTAAAGTTCATTGGGGGATAAGGTATAAGTGAAAATATATAAAAAGGGCAGCAGATCCTATCCTAAATGTGAAGGAAACATGCTCCAATTTCATCCATGATATGTAACACCTAGGTAAAAACAACTAGCATTAGCTCAAATGACATAAAATGATCCAAATTTTTGAAATTTTTATTATAAATAGTGAAAATTGGTTCAAAAACATTACATTTGATTTTTACCCTGTTAGTGCAAATTTTACGTCCCATCTTCAAACGGTTCATGTGATTAATCTAGTAGATGTAACTTCAATCTGCAAGTTGCCGGTACTTCATATCTCCATCAACTTTGATTTATGCTTTCAATTTCTAAATTCCATGCTTTATTTTATGTTTTTGGCATACCCTAAGTCCAGCATGCAGCACTCATGAGTGGCCCACTGCAAAGTCATGAGTTCATGAAGTAATCACAAGTTTGCAATGAGGAACCTACAAGTGGCTTGCACCATCGTCACTGGATAGTCATGAGTGCTACAGAATGAAGGTTTTAAAGAAATATAATGGAAAACATGTTGAATGGGCAGAAAAAAATGGTGTTAGACTAGAGGGAAAGGGATCATGAGGATATGGACATGCTAGTAATGGGGATTCGATGACACTTAATGCCCTCCATAGGTGCATATTATTGAAATTATACCGCACTTGAAACACGAGATCCCAAGTTTGACTACTAGAGAAATTGGTATGGTTATGGGATCATGAACTTGGCATGTTCAATATTCAGGGAGAGACCCTAGAGCTTACTACAGAAGACATCTATTTTGTTACTGGATTTCCTCATCGAGGGTAACCTATGAACTTGGGTGACACCGACCATGGGGGTGATCCCCTTAGCATACATGATTATGTCCATACATACAACATACCTAACACACAAAAATCAGGGACACAAATACCAATTGCAAAGATCATCAAATTCCCATTGAAAGTGATTGTGAGCACTATTGTTAGAGTGGTGTGGTCATCCACTTTGTACTTGAATACACATACCCACATGCGTATAGAAGTTGAGTGTCAATGAGGTGTAATCTTTGATTGGTTTTCAGGATTGGCCTTGATCATGAAAAAGAAACTCTCGGACTGTATGATAGGAAGAAGAAGAACATTGGCTATGTGAGCATTCTAGATGTAATCTTCTTCAAGAGGGTTCCTTCTCTGATCCCCATAGTGACACTTCCACCCTCCCTTCCCGATGATCCTAGACTTACAGGGTGGTGGTGAGATCCAGGGTGGCTACAATGGAAATTTCGATGCATGGTGGAGCCTCTAGGTTCCTACTCTAGATCAGTTCCCATATGCAGGTTTGGGCTTCTGTGGTGATCCCAAGTTATATCTCCCTCCCAAAGAAGCATGTGGAGACATGGGTAAGTCTTTCACTTTTTGAAATAATTGATTTTTATGAATATTTTGTTCATAATTTATATACATATGTAATTATATTCGAGTATGAAACATCTTTTGATGATATGTTGGTGTTGGACCTATTCGACCAGAAGGACATCCTAGGACCTTCGTATGACCAATAAATGAAGCCAAGATGAGGCTATGCTTCGTATTGTGGAGGGAATGTTGGTTAGGCTTACCCATGATGTACCGACACTGAGGATGGAGAGTATTCCTATGGCCATGCAGGAGCATTTCATAGGTGTATCTCCATACTAGTTATGCCTACTTCGAAAGGTGTCTCGGGCTATGCTATGTTACTGAGAGGCCATGGAGGTAGTTGGAACTGATGAGGATGAGGAGATTCCATAGTTTTAGAACATGAATGATTATGATCCTATTTTGTATTTTTGATGTACATACTTACTAGATCTTCATAGTAGAACTCTATGTATATGGACCTACTTTTTACACACACACACATATGTATATATATATTCGGTTCTTTACATGTGTCTTTATGTATTTGTTTGTTCATTTTACAAAGTGTGTAACAAATGCAAGTCTAAAATGTAGTTAGAAAATGCATCAGTAATAGTGTTTTGATTTCTTGAAATGTGTTGTTATATAATATGTTCAAAATTTATTTCAAGTAACATAATCCACAAAAATGATGTAAAAGAGTAGGGTGTCTCACCTGGTAGACTCCATTGAGCTAAGATACCACTAAGTGAGAGTCAAGTCTGAATTCTAAGAAGGTGTTACCATGTGATATAAAATCCCAAATAAGCTCAATTACAACATTGTACTTAGATACATGGTTAGTTGCAGGATCTAAGAAAACGCCTCTTGAGGAAACTAGTTTTCATGTGGGTAACTAAATGAGCAAAGCAACTGAATCCAAGTTGCAAGTGTGATGGTTGGCTCCATCAGCAAACCCTGAGAACCACTCCAAATACATATGAAACAACACAATACTGCATAATAAATACTAACCACTAATGACCATTTACAGAATTGTACAATTATAATACAAGAAAAAGCATAATTCCTAAGCGTAATAATTTTTCAAGTAGATCCTATTTCAGTGCTCTGACAACTTATTACCATCATAATTAACTAACTCATATGCACTCTTATTTAGAACTTTTGAAACAATGTAATGTCCCAACCACATAGATTTAAATTTTCCTTCCCTGAGGGATTTCTTATCTTGGTCATACACCAAAACAAGCTCTACTTCTCAGAAAACCCTAGGTTTAATGGATTTGTCATATTGGTTTTTCACCTGTTGTTTATGTACTTTGTTTGTTTTGAGCGCATCTCTATGATTCTCATCTAGATGCTATAAATGGAGAAAATTTTCATTAATCTCAGTAGTATCAGGAAGTACGTGAATGGAAATATTCAAGGATAGTATCTTGCATTCCACTGGCATTACTACTTTTGCCCCATGAATGATCTAGAAGAGTGAAAAATTTGTGGAAGTATTAACATTCATTCGATATGCTCAAATATTCTGATACAACATGATGTTCCAATTTGACCTACTTGCATTAATAGTTCACTTGAGAATGATTTTCAAAATTTGGTTAACTACTCCTACTTTCCCATTCACTTGCAGGTAAAAGGAAGACGAGTGATCTTTCCTAAAACCCACCATAGTTCTCAAATATGCCATCATCTTGTTTTGAAAATGAATTCCATTTTCAATGACAATATGCTTCAGAATATCAAACCTGGTGATAATTTGGTTGAATATGAAATATGTTGCCATCGAATTTAAAGGTAGGCATTTCCTATGCCCACTTTATGAAGTAGTCAACAATGACAGTGATATACCTATGCCCCCAAGAAGACATTGGGTTGCAGGTCATGAAATCCACACCCCACTTGGTGAATGGCCCTACCACAATGATGGGGAAAAGAGGATCAAGATGCGAGCACATCTTTCTGGTGTAAAGCATGACAACGTTTTACTTATTCTACACAATCTTTGAATATGGTAGGATATAAATAATTGGTGCGCAAGATATTTTGGGCCATTACTAACCCAGATAAATGACACCCACATGCTCCACTGTGAGAATCATTTAGGAAAATCTCAACCTCCTAATGGGTGAGGCATCGATGCAAGATGGAATCTACCCCTTGTCTATATAATGTATCATCGATTATGAGGTACTTTTTTTGCATTTACCCTTAGCTTACGCCGATATTCCCATGAGAAGGTCGCATGACACTTCAAATTATGGAGATATACTAAGATATCTCCATAACAATGATCATAGGTTGAAATTAATAAAATGTGTTCATCCAGAAATAGTTCATCTTCTATCACTACGCTTTCCTCGCTAGGGAACTCTAAGATAAGTTCCGTGAATAATAGGGACTTCTTAGAGTTGGAAAACTAAAAATATAGGTTAAAATCCCAAAGAATCACAATCCACTTATTAAAATTTCCCCTGATTATTCACTGGGGTAATATGTATTGGAATGGATTTACGTCTGCAACCACAATGGTTGTCCTTAGCAAAGTGTAGTGTCTCAAACTCTAGATGACATAAAATACCTACAAATCTATATTCTCTACATGTGAATACCTCAATTCAGGCGCAAACCATAGAATGACTAGGATAATAGATAACATTCTCCTAGAGCTTATCATCCTCATGAACTAGAAATATGCCTATTGTAGACTCAGATGCAACCAGATACAATATAAATTCCTTCATGTAGTCTAGTGGGTACAAAAGAGGAGCTGATAGAGTGATTTTTTCAATTCCTTGAAAGATTGTTGAGAAGTTTCATCCCATAGAAATGGGGTGTCTTTCTTAAGAAAGCACATGAAACCCTTAGTGATCTTGGCATAGTTCACAATAAATCGAATGAGAAAGTTTTCCTTTCCTTGTAAACATTGCAACTGGCTGATAATTCCAGAGGGTGATAGATTAATAATCATCTCTACTTTCAACGGATTGAACCTAATACCCTTATTGGATACTAAGAATCCTATAAGTCACCCAGATTCGATGCAGAATATGCACTTATGGGGATTTAAGCTGATCTTATAGTGCCCACATCTTTCAAAAACTAAGAAAATATGATCCGGATGATCATTCCTCTTTCAAGAATGGGCTGGAAGATCATCTAGGTGTGGTTCAATAGTCTACTTAATATCATGCAAAACAAAGTTCATTGCATGTTGTCACCGACATTTTTCAAGACAAAAGGAATATTTTTGTACCTAAATGTACCCTAGGTACAGATAAAGGAAGTTTTTTGTTGGTCTTCATGTTTAACCTAAATCTAGTTATATCCCAAAAAACTATCCATAAATGAGAACAACTCGCTACCCACACATGCATCAATAATCAGGTCAATGAATGGTGTGGGGTAGTTGTCCTTGGGGAAAACCTTGTTCAAATACCATAAATATGTACAAACATGTATAGTCCCTTGTTTAGTATCGACTAGAACAGGATTGGATACCCATTCCGTCAAAGAGATAGGGTAAATGAAATCAGCTTTCAACAATTTTTCCACTTGAACCTTAACGGCTTCCACTTTACATGGATTCACAAGTCTAAGATTTTGATGAACATGTTCAATGTTAGGGTAATTTATAATTTCATGCTCCACAATTGATGGGTCGATTCTTGGAATATCCTCGTAATACCAAGAAAATACATTGCAGAATTACTTAAATTGGACAGTATAACTGCCAATTTATTCAGGTTAAGAGTTTACACCAATATGCACATTTTCCATGACATCTAGTTTTGTAGAGATATTAATCGAAATGGTGGCAGAAATATTTACCATGTTTCATCGGCAAATACTCCCTCCTTGGGAAAAGGATTCACAGGTTGATCAATACCTTCATCTAGTCTCACATGGAACTCATGATTTTCTATCCTACTCAGTTCTAGAAGGAAGTGGGACTTGTGATGTAGATATTCAGAAATTTTCTCTTGTCCTATCATGGCTTCCAAAATGGATTAATCAAATGACAAAACCATATCTAAGAAGTCATAAGAATAAGTTTAGTTCTCTACCCATGCGGGGAAGTAAGCTTCATCTGACTCTTCTAAGACTGGAGGAGTTGAGATGGAATCAACAGTAGCATCGAATATAGCTTGATAGGCTACTTGTGCTAGTGAAAAGGGAACTTGAGGCTCATCTTGTGAAGGGGGGACCCATGGGTCAGTTATATCTATAACCTTACAGATGTTCTTCCCTACACTCATCATTCCTAAGTAGTTTATATGAGCAGGCATATCAAAATCTCCCATCAACGATGTATACATCCCAACTCTCAAACATTTGTTCATCAAGTGCGACTGATCAATCAAGGTTATGTTAGATTAAAGTCAATATGTGACCCTTCTGAGTATATGACAATTGGTCAACAGTCACCAACCATCTTTCATGTGGGAATACAAGGACTAGGACAATAGAGTATGGAATAGTGCACATCACATAGGTCCAACTCCTCCCAAAAAGTAAATTATAGTCTAGAGGGGAATCAACTACATTCATTTCAATAGAGGCCATTTTCTTTGCCAGTTTTATTTCAAAAAATGGCAGGGTAACATGTGGATAGAAAGCCCTTATGTCAAAAGAGTTCAACAAATTGTTTGGTTTGACCAAATTAGGGGATCCCAGAGCCTTCCAACATAAAATCGACATTACACATGTGGATGCACGTTCATCTATCATTGTTTTTCCAATGGTTTTTCTGACATGGACTGTTGATGAAAACCCACCAACCAAGCCTCGTTGAAAGGGGTTCTCACTCTGTCAATGCCCAACCAGCACGATCTCTCTGAGCACCGGCTCGGGAAGGTTTTACCTTGCCCAACAACATCCGTGGAGTGGACAAATTTTGAGCTGAGATGTTCAATGGAGAGCTGTCGAAACCAAGTTTTCGACAGTAAGAGAGGAAGATATGGAATCCATGACTTCGACAGCATAACTATTAGATTACAAAGCTAACACAGCTATTAGAATTCATCTTCACAACTAACGATCTAATAGATCACATCATTCATTTATCACAGCAGTGTTATCGCAAAAGTATTATTCATAAAACAAATTCAACCATCATTCATTAGAATTGTGATAGAATTGGGATAGATCGCATCATCAGTTCATTGCAGTAACATCAATAAATCATAAACAGATTCAGTACACTTCTCATTGACATCGGAACAGATAAAATAGGAAAATAGAAGACACCATTTAGGAAACAACATTCATGTCATATTAATTCTGCACAACAGATCCAAAAAAGATAATTCTTCTCCACAGCAGGAGACCAATTACATCCCAAAATTCCCTATCTGACAAAGATATATCATAGATTGTTCAAAACATAAGACTCATCAAGACCATAGACAAATCACAATAGATTGATCACTCTCATATTTTGACTTGGAATTGAATCACACTAATTAACCTTATCATGTCACTGTCATTGTTATCTCTTTACAATTTCAAATCTAGCTCTATATATAGGCTTGCGCCTCTACATCAAAGTTCCACTTCTAACTATGTTCTAGCCACTAATGACCTATGTCCACAAAATGTGGTCAGTTAATACATTAAATATTAAAAAACGGTTATCCTTCTACCCATCGCACTGATCTAGCCTTGTGTAGTGTTGCATGAGCTTGCAAAGCTGCTGTGATGCTGCAAAACTCACTTACCCAAAACCCTTGCCAACAGCCCCCCAACACATTCTTGTGGCTCGTCCTCAAGCCACATTAGGTTGAAAGGGTATATGTCAATGTCTTGTCCTTGAAATATTCAAACTACTCCAAGATATCTCAAACTTGGAGTTATACTCTTTTGGTAGCTCTTTGACAGTTGACCAAATCATGCTACATGGGGTGTGCTGCCCCAATCCTACCATTGACCATCTTGTGACTATCTTTCATCGCCTGTAGTGTTGTGACTACTTTGATAGCTATCTGCCCACCAAATTCTTGAAACAAATACAAATAGGAACGATGTTTTTGTTGGAATTCTTGGGTGTGGGAAGCTCTTTGTTGTAGGTCCTTCAGTTCCTTAGATTGCATGATCTGCACCATGAGCGGCAGTGCTCACAGCGATGTCTTTAGTGTCGTCAAATGTCCTTCAGCTTCTTACACCTGCATGTTCAACTGATTGATTTGTTCATCTTGGAAAATGATTTTCAAGAACTGCATCATTGCTGCCATGATTGTCTTTGCTTCTTGCTCCATTGTTTCGAACTGGGATGCTATCTCCTCAACAGTAGCCTTTCGTTCAGCAACCTGCTCCGACGGCATCTATTGATGGACCAAGGAATTGAGTAGAAGGTTGGTGTCCTAGAGTTGGGCAATAAATTCCCTAATTTTATTAGCCTTAGCGACTGCAGTAAGATTGCTCGTGTTCTCAAATATATGTTGACAAGCCTCATCAACATCTTGCTTGACGTCGCCACAACTTTTACACACCTACACCTTCTCAATGATGAGGTGGTCTTGTGCCTTCCTAAGCTTGGTGATTTACTCAACAGCCTTGCGTTGCATCTTGGCTTGTGCTACTTTCAATGCCTCAATATCCCATACCTTATATTCCACAAGCTGCAACCTGACTTGATGCATCTCCTCAGTTTATTTCTGAAGCTTCTCAGTTGCGCTCTGTGACTGCACAAATCCATCAGTAAGCTCCTTCTTCCTATCCACCAATTCCTGGGCAGTAGCATGCTACATCTCCACAAGTGTTTGGGCAGGTAACTTGTTAATATACAAGGAAATGGTCTGTAGCGGCTACAGTAACAAGCTCACTTCTTCACTCCCCACGTCGATTGCAGTCGAGGGAACTTGAACATTCCTAGCCTGTGGCTTGGTGCTGGTCGACAGGAATTATTGCATCACATTTATCTTGGGTGTCTTCTTAGAAACAACATCATAAATAGAATTCAACTTATCTCTTACCACAACAAACTCTTCATGGTTGGACTCTTGTATTGCTTGCATCACAGCCTCAGAGGAGTTAGTGACTGCTTTGATGAGCCACTTCATTTGGTCCTACATCCTAAGCTAGTACCGCTTCCTGTATCATATTCTAGGTTCCATTTGGTTCGATTTTCCTCCTACATGTGATTTGCTTCGGCCTCAGGTTCCATCGATGATTCATTGATGGAGTCATGAACACTTAGCTCCTTATGGACAGGCTCATCCGGGGCATCAGGTGGTGGCTCCTTAGGGAGTTCCTCATCACTCATGGGGTTTCACCATTCATCCAGCCACTCCTAAACAATAGAATCCAATTCTTCACCAGTGACTTTGTAGGCTAAAGGTAGCCACTTATTTTCGAAATCCCACCATGCTTGAATATAAATGGAGTGAGGCCAGATTAGAAAATGAATGATCCGCTGATACTTGGTCGTTGCGTACTAGGATAAGCAGGGAACTTTGATAGCTATAGCTTGTAGCACTTTGCAATAGACCCAAAATTGAATGGCACAGTTTGCCTGTCGACAGGGCTCTTCAACCCACCAAAAATTCTGATAGTGTGCGCCGCGAGACACCTTCATCGCATTGACTTACATCGGCTGATAATCTTCTGGTTCCATCCATGTGACCAGCACAATGAGAATTAACAGCCAACTGTAGAAAAATGTCACCCGACCTGAGCAGTGAGAGCATCATCAAACAACTGGTTGAGTAGAAATACGGACCGATTCATTTGCACACCTCCTGCAAATTTCTGTGCACATGCAACCATGCCCAAGTTGCTTGCCAAAATATGCGCCCCTATATGCACTGCTTGTAAATTAATGTCGTTAATATGATAGGCATGACCATCACGTTGTAAGCCAAATCTCTCCTTCAGCTGCTTAGCAAGCTTCTTGTTAGTATCCCGTCGACAAATATCTTGTGTCAGATCTTCCCCAGCCTTCGCCAAGCCTGTAATGCTTGCAATTAAGTCGAATGTGATAGGAATAGCCTAATTCAACTAGAGCATCCTACCATGAAAGCAGGACAAGAGTTATTTAACACATGCATGAGATTCATTCAATCACCCAAAGTGAGGCATATAATTGAGCCCCAACAATCTAGAGTTATTCAACCCACTCACCCATGGTTGAGGAATCCTCTGATACAATGCACCAGGCACCGTCGAAACTAATTCATAAGTTTCATCCCAGACATCTTTGAGAAACAACAAATCATGGTCTTCAAACTTTACCTTGATCAATCCAGGGATGATATCTACTGAGCAAGTCATCCCTTTCAGTAGCAGTGACAATTTGGGAGGGAACTTTGATTCTTCATGGGATACCTCGGCTTCGCTCACAGATACGTTGGAGTGACATATCTCAGGATATTAGTGATAGAGACACCCCTTGTTGATGTAATTGTAACTTTGGAATGTATTCACTTATATTTCTTATGTATTGTACCCCGATGTTTATTCTAGGATGTGTCTGTAATGTATTTGAGTCATGTCATGCCCCGATGTTCTTATCGGGAGGTTCTATAATGTAAACTAGTCATGTCAAGTTATTGTGGGTAACCCTCCTGTTGGTCAAGGGTTAAAGCACCTGCATTTTTAGGGCCCTAGGGTTATTATACTATCCTAGAGAATTTGACCCTAGGTGAGTCATTGTAAGTCAGAGCAATAGTGCCTACTGTAATGTTAAATATAACCCTCCTTTTTGGTCGGAGGAGGCAAAGTCCCCACAAGTTGTGGGGCATTAGGATTATTAGGCACTCCTAGATATGTCGGCTCTAGTAAGTAATTGTTAAGTGAGGACGACATGTTGGAGTGGGATTCAAGTGAATGAAAGAATATGAATAGAGAGTGAGTCTCTCTATTTATCACACATACACTCACTCATTGGGGCGCATGAGTGAGAGAGAAGTTGTTGGGATCAGAGAGAGAGACTACTACTGTCAGGAGATCATATTACTATTTTTAGGTTTTACTTTTGGTGCTAATTCTATTTCTGGTGAAGTTGTGGGGTTTTCTCCTTTATGTTTTCCCCGAGGAAAATTATTGTGTTCATTGTCTCTTGTGTTTTATTGCTGTGTATGTTATTCTCTCAGTTAAAGATCCTAAGATCACAATGATAGCTTGAATGATAAAAATGTAACATAATATCAGAGCTAACCTAAGAAGAATACATTGTGAAGAAACAAATGCTAGGGATTCTTACTTTTTGGGTCTCTCTCCACAATCCATTAGCAAAAGTATGCTAGGATGACTCTCCATTGAAGGGCGCATCTTTTTGTCGAAGCGGAATTCAATTCTGAGCATTTTCAGTTTTCGGTGCGGGAAATTAGGGATTTCTACAGAAGATAAATTTTTGAGTGAACCTAGCATAGTATTTTATTCCTCATCAAAATCGAATTTTATAGACCTGGGTTGATATTTTTGGTTCGGTATAACTCTGGGAAAGTCAAACTCTAGTTTGACCCCGAGCAGGAAAAACCCTAAATACTAAAACTGATAAGTTTTGGTACATTCACTATATCTTAGGATTGAAGAAGGATCATGAACTAAAACTTTCATAGGTCGAAAACATAATCCTTATTTACATTGTATCCAAAATTCAGCCTCAGATTCACTATATTCTATGAGATATGATTCCTCCACATTAGGGTTCCAGCCTCTTCCAGGATTCATCCCTAAACACGACACCTAGGGAGAATTGCTATATATTGGGATTCAAAAGTCCAAATTAAATTTATGAAGATATTATAGAAAGGGAATGAACTTTTATTTCTTTGGTCCGAGTTTCAGACCCAGAATATGAAATAGGGACATGTGGTAGTCCATACAACTTCACTGTTCTTAACAATCCTATAACAGGTCACCTTGGAAAAATGATCATAAGTCCCAATTGGTGAAACCAATTATCATGAAACCTATGGTTTTGAAACAGGGGCAGGTGAGCATACCTCAGTGAAAATTTTCAAACACAGAGGAGTAGTAATTTTGGAAATACTGCAGAAACAGTATCAGAAATTTATGTAGAAGAAATTGGTAAACTAGGGCTTCCTGTTCCAGGAGCTTCCCTCCACTGTTTTTAGAAAAGGAGTACATTGGACAGCTCAAATTGAAGAGGTATATCTTTCTATCCACTCAAATCTTAAATATTCCAAGTTTTGAAAACTAGGGTTTCTCTGACAAACCCTAGACCAGCTAGCTTCAAAACCAGGACGGATACCTCAAATCGGTAAGATCTAATCCTTGATATTTTCATTTGAGGTTCTCATTTCAAAGTGATATATCACATAATCTTGATGATAAGCTTGGTGAAGTTGAAAACTTCCAAGCATGGAAGTATATGATCTCTCTAAAGAAAATGAATTGGACACCCACATGAGTGGAGAGGTTCCAGATCCAGAGGGAGATGAGGCTAAAATCCTTTCACTAGAAGAACTTCGTTAAGGCCAAGAAGATCATTGTTGATTCAATCACGGATCACATTGCACCACAAGTGTCTTCCATAAAAACACCGAAGATGTTTGATTCCTTGACCAATATATTTGAAGGGAATAACATAAATCAGAATATTACTTTGAGAAACTAGTTGAAGAATGTGAAGATCTAGAATGCAGAGACCATACAGTCATACTTTAGAAGGGTCTCTCAAATCAAAGAACAACTTGTAGTAGTATAAGAGTAAGTGGAGAATGTAGAAGTGGTGATAGCCACCTTGAATGGCCTCCTAGGATCATGGGATGCATTCATGAGAGGAATGTGTGTCAAAAGGAAGTGATTACTTTCAGCAGACTTTGGGAAGAAGAAGAAGCTCGACTCAATATAAGAGAAGAGAAGATGAGAGAAACTGAAGATCAGGCTCTCACCATCCAAAGAAGATCCCTCAAGTGATGAGGAATACGAAGGACTCAAATATTGAAGAACCCCTTATCCATCTTAGCATTTGGATAAGAAAGGATGCTATTATGAATGAGGAAGATAATAAAGTTTAAGGCTCAAGAAGGAGTCTACCCACGAAACAAATAAAGATAAGTATACAATTGTCATTTCATGATATTGTTTTGTTATGCATTTGTTTATATTCAGTTAAAGTATTATGCATGATAGAATGATTGCATTAATGACAGTATACTACTAATATGCATGTGATGGGTAAGTAGCTCATGGTGCTATACAACTCTCCATTGCTTCTTATCTAGAATGAAACCTCTTTCCTGACATATTGAATTGGTGCACAATCTCAATGTTGTCCTGGTAGAGATGGAAGGCATCTAGAAAGTTTCTACGAGATATGGATGAATGTTGTATTGGCTAAAAGCAGTTGCATGATCATATATTTATGCATAACAATTTTCCAGTATGAATATTCCTTATGAAATGTTTCTAACCATAAAGATGCATTTGACTTATAGGAAAGGTCGCATACATAATTGCCTACAAGCAAACAAGGATGAGACTTGTTCTGAAGAACAAGTGATGACAGTTCAAGATGAAGAATAATATGACAAATGTAGCAACATCATTGATGTAGAACCTTCCATCCATGAAGAAGTGTATGTGGAGAAGCCACTCAGTTTTGAGACACATGACAGTGAGTCTCATCTGTGTAGATTGAAGAAATCCCTGTACGGTTTGAAACAGACACCCAGGACATGGTACAACAGAATTGATAGCTTTCTATCCACTTTGGGATTTACCAAAAGTAAAGAAGATTCCAACCTTTACTACAAGGTTGAAGATGGCAACCCAGTGATGCTCCTACTATATGTAGTTGATCTGTTTATAAAAGATATGGATGGGTTGATTTCTTATACAAACAGGAAGCTTGCTGCCGAGTTTGAAATGAAGGACTTCGGTATGATGCATTATTTCCTAGGCATGGAGGTGTGGTAGAATGCAGATGGAATCTCCCTCGGACAAGGAAATTATGCAGTAGAGATCTTGAAGAGGTTTGGGATGATGGACTGCAAGGCCATTACCACCCCTAAGGCATTGAACCTGAAGCTATTGAATGATGCTTCGTCAGAATCGGTTGATTCTACGATGTATCGTCAGATGATTGGGTCCTTGATGTACCTGACAAACACAAGACCAGATATTTGCTTTGCTGTGAACACCTTGAGCCAGTTCCTAATAGATCCAAGACATTTTCACTTGATTTCTGCAAAGCATATTCTAAGGTACCTGAGGGGTACAGTTGATTATGGCTCAAGTATGAGGTGAATCGAAAGATTAACCTGGAGGGTTATGTTGATTCTTATTGGGCAGGAAGTGCCATCGATAGGAAGATCACTTTAGGGTGTTGCTTTGGTATGGGATCAGGTGTGATCTCTTGGTTTAGTAGGAATCAATCTTGTGTGGCACTGAGTATAGCTGAAGCAGAGTATGTCGCAGCTTGTTCAGCTAGTTGTGAGGTAGTATGGCTAAGGAAGCTACTTTCTGATTTATTTGATCTCCAGTTTGATGCTACTTGTATATATTGCAACAACTAGAGTTGTGTGAAGCTATTGGAGAACCCGGTGTTCCATGACAATTCGAAGCATATTGAGATCAAGTATCACTATATTAGGGATATGGTGTAGAGGGGACCAGTAAAGCTCCAGTATGTTGCGACGGATGAACAAATAGCTGATGTGTTGATGAAGACATTAGACAGAGTGAAGTTTGAGTACTTTAGGGAGAAGATTGGTGTTCTCTAGATCAAGGTTCCTTCCAAGGGGAAGTGATGAGTCCGTGAGCCAATCTGACATGGTGAGAGGATTGGTTCCTTCCATGGTCAGATGTAAGGGCTGATCCATTCGGTCATGGTGAGAGGATTGGTTCCTTCCATGTCATATGTGAGTGCTGAGCCATTATAATATGACTGTAGGATTGGTTCCTACATGATCATATATAATGCTATTGCCATTCTTGGAATGGAAGTGCCTGGTCAGTTACCAGGAATACTCGGTCTAGGATTGAGGGCCATTCTGATATGACTGTGGGATGTGTTCTCACATGATCAGATATGAGTGCATGTCCATTCTAATGTGATTGAGGGATGTGTTCACACTTGATCAGATATAAGGGTTGTTGCCATTCTTTCAATGGAGGCACCTGGTCAGTTACCAGGAATACTCAATCTGGGACTGAGAGCCATTCTGATGTGACTATGAATTGGTTCCCACATGATCAGATGTAAGTGTAGAGCCTTTCCATAGATGATAGTAGGTGTGTCCTATCATGCTAGTGGATGTGAGTGCTGCCCTTTCTATAGATGATAGTAGCTATGTCCTATCATGTTGGTGGATGTCAGTGCTGCGCCTTTTCATGGATGGTACTAGGTGTGTCCTACCATGTTGGTGATTGTAAGAGATTTGCATTTCCACAGATGGTAGTAGGTGTGTCCTACCATGCTAAAGGATGTGAGTGATGTGCCTTTCCATAGATGATAGTAGTTGTGTCCTATCATGCTGGTGGTTGTAAGTGCTGAGCCTTTTCACAGATGATAGTAGGTTTGTCCTATCATGCTGGTGAATGTGAGTGCTGTGCCTTTTCACAAATTATAGTAGGTGTTCCCTATCATGCTGATGAATGTAAGTGCTGGGCCTTTCTAACATGACTGGATTGGTTCCTATCATGGTCAGATGTGAGTTTTTGGCATGCCTTTCTGACATGGTGTTGGATGTGTTCCTCTCATGGTCAGATGTAAGTGTTGGGTAGGCCATTCTGACTTAGGGTCAGATATAAGCGCTAAAGAAGACCTACATGGAGGCTAGGCCTACAACCAGCATGAAAAAGGGCTGGCTCTGTAAGAATTCCTGTGATGAGAAGAATCATGAGATAGCACCCGTGATGATGATCTAGCAGTGATGAACTAGATCGAGAAATGATCCAGATCTAGTGATGATGATCCAACAGTGATGATCTAGATTGAGTGATGATCCAGATCCAGTGATGATCCAGATTGAGAGATGATCTAGATCTAGTGATGATGATCCAGATCCAATGATGAAGATGACTTGAAGATGAAGATAACTTGAAGATGAATATGACTTGGAGATGACAAGGACTCAATGATGATCCAGATGATATAGAGAAGAAGACTTGTGCTGATAAGTTATGTCGAGAGAATACCTTCCTATTTAAGAGGGAGTGTTGATGTAATTGTAACCTTGTAATGTATTCACTTGTATTTCTTATGTATTGTACCTTGATGTTTATTTCGGGGTGTGTCTGTAATGTATTTGAGTCATGTCATGCCCCTATGTTCCTATTGGGAGGTTCTATAATGTAAACAATTCCTGTCAAGTCATTATGGGTAACCCTCCTATTAGTTAAGGGTTATTATCCCCGCAGTTGTGGGGCCCTAGGGTTATTAGACTATCCTAGAGAAGTCAACCCTAGGTGAGTCATTGTAAGTTGAGGCAATAGTCCCTAATATTGTGTTAAGTACAACCCTACTTGCTGGTTGGAGGAGGAAAAGTCCCCACAAGTTGTGGGCCACTAGGGTTATTAGACACTCCTAGGGATGTCGGCTCTAGTAAGTAATTTTTAAGTGAGACTAACATGTTGGAGTGTGCTTCAAGTGAACAAAAGAATATAAATAGAGAGTGAGCCTCTCTATTTATCACACACACACTCACTCATTGGGGCGCATGAGTGAGAGAGAAGTTGCTGGGTTTAGAGAGAGAGACTATTGCTGTCGATAGATCGTATTATTGTTTTCAGGTTTTACTTTTGGTGTTGATTCTATCTCTGAGGAAGTTGCATGGTTTTCTCCTTTATGGTTTCCTCGAGGAAAATATTTGTGTTCATTGTATGTTGTGTTTTATTGTTGTGCATGTCATTTTCTCAGTTAAATATCCTAAGATCATAATTCTAGCTTGAATGATAAAAATATAACACCCCTAGGAGCCGTAGAATCTATAATTCTTGAGCTTGACTACCCATTCTGACTAGTCCCCTCTCCTTGCACTCTAGCTGAAGTGCGGGTGTGACTCTTCTACGGTGGCGTGGAAATGGGCTTCTGAGCCTGGTGCTTTCTTTTGGGGATGGACAAAGAATCTACCTACATGCTCATGACTTCTTCGTCAATGACCATGGGCCGAATGAGGGATTCCTACTTGCTGGAAAACTTAATTGCATCAGGGTCACTCAACATGCAAAACTCTTTAAACCTTACTATGCACTCGATGAATCTACACCTCTACTTTGCAACTCACACAGAATACTCTTCAACTTTACACAACTCAACACTTCTCTCACTCAACTGAGCTACTCTAAGCAATGCCTTCCTCCCGCATCCCGTGCACTCTTTATAGCCACTTTCCAATTCAAAATCATCATTGACAAATCCACCATGTCCATCATGACCAAATACAGCAGTAATGACACCAAATCTACCAACAATATCACCTTTCTAACAATCAAATCGCCCATTAATGTGCATCTCTTCAACAAGTGCCAGCAACTAACTGTTTTAATTACCTGCATTTATTGCTGATTTGACCAACCCATAGCCCTGCATCTATTGCAGGTGGTCTCCCTTCCATCACTACTAAATCTATCTTTGTGCGGCCTCTTCCCCTAGGATCGCCTTGCTACTATATAACAAAATATTCTATATATGTGTGTGTGTGTGTGTGTGTGTGTGTGTGTGTGTGTGTGTGTGTGTATTTTTAGCACCTCAAGCAGTGCGCAGCTCTGACCCTGTCCTATAGGGATTTAAGTGACTCCCATTGACGAGCGTCGACAATACTGCACCATATAATTGTTGTAATTGAACTATACCTCTATAAGTAATGCAAAAAACAAGATATGGGCCTAACCAGTGCATTTGTAACTTACCTGGATGCTTCATGAACTTGCTTTCATATAACAGCACCAAATATCCTTCCACAAACTGTTTATGCTTAATGTGACGATCGTTCCACGCCTTCTGTTGATCCTTCCCAATGCACTGGTGGAAGCCTGCAATAAAATGGTCCTCTTCAAGCTAGATCAACTATGCAATGCGCTCTTCTAATGCTTCTACATCATCCATGTTAGTCACGACAGTGATGCATAAACTAGGAACAATGTATTCCATGGGCATGACTGCCTCTTGTCCATATACTAGCTTAAATGATGTCTGTCCTGTCAATCATTTAAAATTGGTGTGATAGACCATAGTATTACAGGAATTTTCAAGTCCTAGTCGTCGCGATTAGAATTACATACCTTTGTCAATGATGTTTCTAAAATTTTGTTGAACACTTCAACAGTCCTATTCACCTACAGATGGTATGGTGTTCTTTTCTTATGTTGCACCTGCAACTCCTCAGCTAGCGCTCTCATAGTGCGGTTGATAAAATGACTTCCCTGGTCACTCATCAATATCTTGGGACACCCCAACCATGTCACAATATTTTCAAATATGAACTTTGCTACTATCGCAGTGGTACAATCCACAACTTGTGCAGCCTCTTTCTACTTGGTCATATAGTCAGTTGCGGTAGTGATGTATTGCGCACCACTCATCTTCCTCAATGGATTAATTATACCACAAAATCAACGGCCCATTTATCAAAAGGTTGTAGAGTTACCTATAGCAAAAGCAGCATCTCATCCCGCCGCAATGGTTTATCGACACGTTGGCAAACATCACAACTCCATGCATAGTCTGTGACATCATTATGCAACATAGGCACCATAGCCTAGTGCACAACACCTTTTGCATAGTATCCCTTCCTCCATAGTGACCTCTCATGATCCCTGCATGTGCTTCTTCCAGAACGGGTCCCTTTTGATGTGGTAGGATACACCATCGCAATATTTTATCTGGTCCAAGCGTGTATAACTACCTAGAAATCAGCTCAAAATATGAATCATTTACTACCAACTGCTGCTTCTGAATGGTTGACAAGTTCTCAGGGGCAACACCAATGGCCAAGAACTGAATGATTCGGGCATAGTGATCATCTGCGATTTCGACATGGAACAGTTGCACATCTGGCGATCTGTCATCAATATTGGTTGGTTCATCTCTGGTGTTAATGCGAAACAGGTGAGCAGGACCAGCATTCAATCATCTTGGTTTCACAACTATTTCAAAGTCAAATTCCTAAAAAAGTAGCAGCCACCAATAGATATTTCCCCCCAACATAGGCCTATTGACCAAATATTGCAAGGCAGAATGATCGGTGAACATATTGAAGTGGCCTCCTAACAAATAGTTCCTGAACTTTTGCAAGGCATAAATCATTGATAAGCCTTCTCTTTTAGTTGTTGTGTAATTTTGTTTAGTAAATGAAAATTTCCTACTGGCATATGCGATCGAGTGATCCAGGTCGCTCTCACCTATTTGCACAAGCACAACCCCTAGCGCATCAAAAGAGGCATCAACATGCACATGGAAATTCTTGTTCCAATCAGGGAATACCAGTATGGGTGTGGAGGCCATCTTGGCCTTCAGTGTGTCAAAAATTCCTTGACATTCCTGACTCCACTCGAATGCAGCATCCTTCTATAATAGCTTCTCCATAAGGGCAGTAATCACAGTGTACCTTTGATGAAATTACGATAGTACCTCGTGTTCCTTAGCATCACCTAAATCATATTCAGATTCATCGGTGGTGAAAAACTAAGAATTAGCGTGATCTTCACTGGATCAGCCAACAGACCTTTCTTACATACTATGTTTCTGAGTAGCATTCCAAACGGTGCACAGAAAATGCACTTCTTGGAATTTAATGCAATCTGATCCTGTCAACACCTTTCTATCATGAATCACAAGTTGTCGATATGGTCCCTAATTAGCTCATATATTGTCCAGTCATCCATATATACTTGGAGGAACTTTTGAATAAAGTCTTTAAACATAGCGACAACTACCCGAGAAAATATTGCTGCCACATTCTTCATCCCAAAGGGCATGACTATATATTGAAAACAATCACATTCAGTGACAAACATGGTCTTATGGAAATCCTCCTCTGCAATTCGGATCTAGTGGTACCTTGAAAATCCATCTATGAAGGAATACATCTCCTGACTACCTACTCGTTCAGGGGCCTCTTCTGTAAACGAAGTCAGGAATGGATCATGCACACAGGCATCATTCAATTTTCTTAGGTCGACACAAATGCAGAATTCATTGGTATGTTTATATTGAACCACCATAGGGATTATCCACTCTGATTCTTCAACAAGCTCGATGATCCCAGCATCCAGCATCTAGTCAATCTAAGTCTTCACATGGTCCTTGTATTGTGGTTTTAGTTGATACAGCCTTTGTCGCACAGGTTTTCGATCTAGTTTCAATGGGATTTTCATCTCCCCCAGGTCCCCTAATATCCCCTTCATTTCTTAGAACTGTGTCAGAAAAAGATCTTGGAACTCATGCAGCAGGTCCATGATTTTGTCCATTGTTTTCTCATCCCAATAGTCCCCAATATTGGCAAATTTTAGGTTCTCATCTAACCCAATGTTGACTTTCCTGATCTTCAGCAGCTGACTTATCGAATCCGTTGGTATGTCCAGTGCTCCAACATCATGGCTTTCTTCTGAATCCAGAATATTAACATTCTGCAATTCATGATCATCTTAAGAATCCCCAGATAGATTGTAACATGTCATCATGTTGCATCGAGCAGTGCGCATGTGTATCAACTGGGTATGCGACATGGATGACCTTCAGCACTACATCGCAGATGATTTGCAATGCATTATGTACCTCTGGGTTTTTGTCATTGAAACTAAACATTTGCACAAAGAAAATAGAAAACTACTCCCAAGTGTTTATATTTCTGTCACTATATACTAGGATCTTGCCATCTCATCCAGAGTATGAACAAAATCATGGACCCACTCATCTTTAGGTCACGATGCCCATAAGTCCTGACATTCCATCAAGTGACTGGTGGGGTCATTCCATCCATTGTATCATCTAGCATGATAGACCTTGGAATCGCCGAAGTGCGCCATCATCAATCTTTGACAGTATCACCAGTCATGGATCATCTGCTTGTGAGTCACCCACGATCGGGATGGGGTAGCCTTGAGTGCTGGCATCTAGGGACAATACAATTTGTGGTTCAAACTATTTCTCTTCAAATTCTCAAAGGAATTCTGATAATGCTGGTAGCCCTTCAGAAATTGGAAACTCGACAGTCTCAGTTGCTATGCTACGAAGAGGCTATGTGATCAACCCAAATTTTTTAAACGACACCTTATGCAGCCTATTCTTCAAATTTTCTAGAGCATCATCAGAATCAAAGGACGTAGAACTAGCTCTATGCCATCTAAGTTCACCATTGATGGTAGGGTGGATATAGTCTTAAGAGATATTATAGGTGTGATCCCAACTTCTACTAGCTTCATCCCTCACAATTTCAATATACTGATGTCCTTCCTAAGGGTCCATGGGAGTGATGACCTTGACATATTGGTTCTCAAACTTCATAACCCATTTTTTGAGATTGATAACTACCATGCTATCATTATCCCACCCAATCCCTAGAAGTGCGGGACAAGAACCTCCATCTTCAGCCACTTCTATCACATCAAAATCAACATACATTTTCATACCTTCAATATCGACAACCAGGTTTGAGACGCGACCAATGGGATAAACATTTTCCCGATTTGCTAGTCGCTCTTGCACCGATGACCATCCCAATGTCAACTTCCCCATCAACTACCAAGTTTGCTTGGTCAGAATGTTTACATCTAATCTGAGATCTAGAATAACTTATTCAACCTCATAATCTTCGATCTGGATGTTCATCCTCATCTCCTTACCTGTCTTTTTATTTTGCAGGGAGTTCACCACATAATCCTTCAATGTCTTGTCCCAGTGGTACAACAACTTCTCAATCTCAACAAGGGCTTTGGGATCCCTTTCCAGCAACAAACAACTCTTAAAGAACTGTTGCAAGGTACCATGCTGTCGTGATGGTCCTGCTTCTATAAATGGCTCAAAAGCAGATGGCATTGCGATAATAGGTAAATTACCCCAATTTTCTCCCAATTGCATGCTTGGCCTTGAAGAAGGTGTCTTTCTTCACCGCAATATCAAATGCTACCTATTTATTTCCAGTGAACTGAACTTGCTGAAGCGGTCCATCTTCTCCAGTTGTTGCATTGGCGTGAGTGACAACCCCAATGTTGACATCCTCCATTCATGATTTATCTTGAATTATGGCAACCGTCGATCCTTAATTTAGGTTTTGGGCCTGATTCAATGGTGGGTTCTGATTCAGTGGTAGGTTCATTGGATGATTCTGAGTCTGTGGAAGGATTTGATTCTGCATTATCGTTTGGTTCTACAGTTGGAACATTGTCTGGTTCTGAGTCTGTGCATTCTGCAACTGAGGAATGTTCCCATCCTGTCATTTTGCAATCAACTAAGGGCAATTTTCAACATTATGCTCAATGTCCACATAGTATGTACACTATGCATGAGGGAACTCCCTCTTATAGTGCTCAAATACTCCATGGGTATAGGACTAGATGGTTTCTTGACCTCATCCTCCTCCTCATCCCCTAAATCCTCCATGAAATCCTCCTCGAACTCCTCCTTGCTGAAATTGAGGATGGACCAACTATTGCTACATGGGGTTTGGTTGATACTGGACATAGTGCATAGCTTGAATGTATTGTGGCTGAGGTTTAATGAGTGGTACCTAATTATACTATGGTCATGGAGCAAACTGTGGTTGTGCTAAAAGTTGCAGTTGAGTTGCAAACTGTGGATGTGATGTAAACTGTTACTGCTGTTGATGTATTTGTAACTTAGGAATGTATTGACTTAGATATATTATGTCTTGTACCCTGATGTTTATTCTGGGAAGTATCTATAATGTATTTGAGTCATGTCATTCCCTGATGTTCCTATCAGGATATTCCATAATGTAAACAAGTCATGTCAATTCATTGTGGGTAATCCTCCTATTGTTCAAGGGTTAAAGTCCTTGCAGTTTCAGGGCCTTAGAGTTATTAGACTCATCTAGAGAAGTTGGCCCTAGTGAGTTATTGTCAAGTCAGGAATTAGTATAAATAGAGAGTGAGACTCTCTGTTTATCACACACTCACTCACACTCAGTTGTAGTGCATAGTTGAGAGAGAAGAAGTTGTTGGGGCTAGAAAGAAAGAGGCTACCATTGTCGGTAGATCATCTTACTATTTTGGGGTTTTACTTTCGGTGCTGATTCTATCTCTGAGGAAGTTGCGGGGTTTTCTCCATTTATGGTTTCCCGGAGGAAAAACATTGTGTTCATTGTCTCTTATCTTTGATTGTTGTGCTTGTTATTCTCTCAGTTAAATATCCTAATATAATGTTATCTTAAATGATAAAAATCTAACATATATCAGAGATAACCTAAGAAGAAGACACTTTGCAGCTGCAAGAGCTAGGGATTCCTAATTTTTGGATCTCTCTCCATATATTTTCAGCAAAAGAAGGTTGGGCTAACTTTCCTCCCTAGGGCGCATATTTATGTCAAAGTAGAATTTGATTCTGTGATTTTTTAGTTTTGGACTCGACAGTATTGCAAGAAATTAGGGATTTCCATAGAAGTGTAATTTTTGAGTGAGCCCAGGCTTGGATTGATATCCTCCACAAAATCAAATTTTAGAGACGAAGATCAAAGGATTTGGTTGGACAGAAGTATGAAAAATCCAAACCCTAATCTGCTCCTGAACTAGCACTGCAGAAATTCATCTCCAAATCTAGATCCAACATCTTGACCTGGTAAGATATAAATCTTTTGTATTTGCATTTGAGGTTCCCAGTTAAGATGTCTCATCATACCAATCTTGATGAAAATATTGAGGGAGTTGATAACTTCTGAGCCTGGAAGTATAGGATCTCCCTGGTCCTGGAAGAAAATGAGTTGAACTCCTATATCAATGAGGAGGTTCCGGTTCCAGAGGGAGATGAGGATAAGGCCTTACATAAGAAGAAGTTGGTTATGGCTAAGAAACTAGAAGTCATCCATCTCATAATATTCGGCTATCCAGTGTACATATACATTCTGAAAGAAAAGAGGACAAAGTTAGATCCTTCAGGAAGGAAGGGTATATTTGTGGGATACTCTGAAAGCTCAAAGGCTTACAGAATATACTTCCTAGGATTCAAGAAGATCGACATCACCATGGATGTGACATTTAACAAAGACTCAGCTTACAACAAATCTAAAATGAGACCTGTTGAATAACCTGCGGAAATAGAAGCACCCAGAATTCATGACACAACCATGAACAAAGAATATCAAGAAGAATATCGAGAAATAAAAGAACCTCAAGAACCTATAGATCCACCTTAAGGGAAGAATCCTCACAAGAGGAAACCTGTGTGCGTACGAGAAGCTATCCAAGGTGCGGAAAGATATGGGACTCTAGAAGAATCACACAGAGAAAGGAAAAGAACCAGGTCCTCTTCCAGTTATGTATCCTTATTATGTGATTTCATTGATAAAGAACCTTACAACTATGAAGAAGCAATAGAAAAGAAAGAATGGAAGGATGATATGATCGAAGAATACTAATCGATCATGAAGAATGATGTTTGGGGTGTTGTCCCAAGACCTGAGGGGAAGTCTATAGTGACTTCCAAATGGATACACAAGATCAAGCATGGTGCAGATGGCAACATAGAAAAATATAAAGCAAAATTCGTGGCTCATCACTTCTCCCAGAAAGAAGGAATACATTATGAAGAAACTTTTGCACCTATCGCCAGATACACTTCCATCAGATCAGTACTTGCTCTAGCTACAATGATGAAATGAAAGATACACCAGATGGATGCCAAGACTGCTTTCTTGAATGGTGTAGTAGAAGAGGAAGTGTATGTGGAGCAACCACTCAGTTTTGAGACACATCACAGGGAGTCTCATGTATGTAGATTGAAGAAAGCCTTGTATGGTTTGAACCAGGCACCCAAGACATGGTACGACAGAATTGACAACTTTCTATCGAGTTTAGTCTTTACCAATGGTAAAGTAGATTCCAACCTTTACTACAAGGTTGAAGATGGAAACCCAGTGATTCTCCTACTATATGTATATGATCTGTTTGTAACAGGTATGGATGGGTTGATTGTTTATACGAAGAGAAAGCTTGTTGCTGAGTTCAAAATGAAGGACCTGGGTATGATGCATTATTTTCTAGGAATAGAGGTGTGGTAGAATGCAAATGGAATCTTCCTTTGATAAGGGAAGTATGCAGTAGAGATCCTAAAGATATTTGGGATGATGGACTGTAAGGCCTTAACCACACCTATGGCATCGAAGATGAAGCTGTTGAGTGATGCTTCATCTAAGTCGGTTGATGCCAGATACTTTCAGATCAGATACTTTCCTTTCTGTGAACACCTTGAGCCATTTCCCGACAGATCCAAGACATGTTCACTTGATTGCTGCAAAGCATATTCTGAGGTATCTAAAGGGTATAGTTGATTATGGGCTCAAGTATAAGGCTTATAAAAATATTAATATGGAGATTTATGTTGATTCATATTGGGCAGGTAGTTCCATCGATAGGAATAGCACTTCAGGGTGCTCCTGCAATATGGGATCAGGTGTGATCTCTTGGTTTAGTAGGAATCAATCTTGTGTGGCACTGAGTACAGTTCAAGCAGGGTATGTCACAACTTGTTTAGATAATTGTGAGACAGTATGGCCGAGGAAGCTACTGTCTGATTTATTTGATCTCCAATTAGATGCTACTTGTATATATGGAAACAACTAGAGTTGTGTGAAGCTGTCAGAGAACCCAGTGTTCCATGACAAGTCAAAGCATATCAAGATCAAGTATAACTATATCAGGGATATGGTGCAGAAAGTACTAGTGAAGCTCTAGTATGTTGCGACGGATGAATAGATAGCTGATGTGTTGACTATGCCATTGGATAGGGTGAAGTTTGAGTACTTCATGGAGAAGCTTGGTGTTCTCCAGATCAAGATTCCTCCCAAGAGGAAGTGATGAGTCCGTGATGTGCCTTTCTGACATGGTGAGAGGATTAGTTCCTTCCATGGTTGAATGTAAGAGCTATGACATGGTGAGAGGATTGGTTCCTTTGATTGTTAGATGTATGTGATGATCCCACATCTAGCATTAAAAAGGGTTGGCTTTGTGAAGACACATCTAGTATGAAAAGGACTAGCTCTATGTAGATCCGACATCCAGCATGAGAAAGGGATGGCTCTGTGAAGAAAAATCTAGTATGAAAAAGGAATAGCTCTGTGTAGATCTCACATCCGGCATGAAAAAGGGCTAGCTCTGTGAAGAAACATCTAGTATGAAAAAGGAATATCTCTATGTAGATCCCACATCCAGCATGAAGAAGGGCTGGCTCTGTGAAGACACATCCGGTATGAAAAAGGACTAGCTCTGTGTAGATCCCACATCCAACATGAAAAAGGGCTGGCTCTGTGAAGACACATCTAGTATGAAAAAGGACTAGCTCTATGTAGATCCCACATCTAGTATGAAAATGGACTAGCTCTATGAAGACTCATCCAATAAGAAAAATGACTGGCTCTATGTAGATCCCACATATAGTATGAAAAAGGACTAGCTTTGTGAAGACTCATCTAGTATGAAAAAGGACTGGCTCTATGTAGATCCCACATCTAGTATGAAAAAGGACTAGCTCTGTGAAGACTCATCCAGTATGAAAAAGGACTATGTCTGTGTAGATGCCACATCTTGTATGAAAAAGGACTAGCTCTGTGATGATACATCCAGTATAAAAAAGGACTGTCTCTATAGATGTACATCCAGTGTGAAAAAGGGTTGGCTCTATAGAAATTCCTACGATGAGAAGAATAAAGAGATAGCACCTATGATGATGACCCAGTGATGATGATCTAGATCAAGTGATGATGATCCAGTAGAGATGATCGAGCAGTGTTGATCTAGATTGAGTGATGATCCAGATCAAGATGAAGATGACTTGAAGATGAAGATGATGAGAACTCATTGATGATCTAGATGATACAAAGAAGAAGACCCGTGCTGATAAATTGTGTCAAGAGAATACCTTCCTAGTTAAGAGGGAGTGTTGATGTATTTGTAACTTTGAAATGTATTCACTTGTATATCTTATGTCTTATACCCCGATGTTTATTCTGGGAAGTATCTATAATGTATTTGAGTTATGTCATGCCCCGATGTTCCTATCGGGAGATTCAATAATGTAAACAAGTCATGTCAAGTCATTATGGGTAACCTTCCTATTGTTTAAGGGTTAAAGTCCCCATAGTTCCGAGGCCCTAGAGTTATTAGACTCTCCTAGATAAGTCAAACCTAGTGAGTTATTGTCAAGTATGGAATTAGTAGAAATAGAGAGTGATCCTCTCTATTTATCAAACGCTAACTCACACTCATGTGTAGCGCATAGATGAGAGAGAAGAAGTTGGTGTGGCTAGAAAGAAAGAGGCTACTACTGTCGGGACATCATATTACTGTTTTGGGGTTTTAATTTTGGTGTTGATTCTATCTCTGATTAATTTGTGGGGTTTTCTCCATTTATGGTTTCCCCAAGGAAAAAACTGTTTTCATTGTCTCTTATGTTTGATTGTTGTGCTTGTTATTCTCTTAGTTAAAGATCATAATATAATGCTAGCTTAAATGATAAAAATCTAACAAGTGCGCCGGTTGCGTTATGATAAACTGCATCATTGGTGGTGGTGTATAATTCACCTGAGATGCTGGCTATTCCATATGTGGCTACGCTTGCATTGCATGGGGATCCTCACCTTTCACAAAGTATGAATCGTATGTCCTTTCCTAGAGCAAGTCATAAGCTCAAAATATTTTACCATCGTGTCCTACTGAATGAAAAAAGGTACAGTACAGATCCTCTACCTTGGTAACCATATTTTGAATGTAGTCATAGTTCTCATGTCAATGCCCATAGACCTGACACACGCAGCACCATGGTACACCAATGCAACTCAATTGGTTCGAGGCACTTGAAGGAAAATAATTGTGGAATGTTGGACATGTATCCTTGGTGTGTTCATCTGCATGACACTGAGTGCACCAAAGGTTATCATGATTTTCCTTAGCATTCTTCATATCTTCCAGTTCAAGCGTCATATTCACCAATTGAGCTTGAATCTGGTTCATCCCGATCACATTTTATCCTACCAACAATGCTTCTAATTTCATCATGGTTTCCAGATCCTCTCTCTGCGTTGCAATATTTTGTTGCATTAACGGTTGTCTGATATTTGGGATAAGCACAAATATGAAACACCCCTTTTGTTGAACATCACTCATCTAGAAGCTGATTCGAGCCATCAATGTCTTAAATCATTTATCAATGTCCCAAATTATTTCATTGGGGAACTGCTTGATTTCGTTCAACTCGGTAATGTACTGAGCCTCAGACTTCAGCTTCTTAAAATTTTCAAATAACCCCTTACAGATCTCATCTAATGTTTTCATTGTACCTCCCTAAGGAACCAGCATGAATCTCATGTACCAATATAGCGCATGAACCCTAAGGGTGGTTTCTAGTTAGATTTTCTTGACATCGCCATCCATAGTCTGTTGGGAGGTCTAGATCGCATCGGACAAGAACCAATATTGCTCTGGGTCATTGCTGTCATTTGCAAGAAATATTGGTAGGTTCATTTCATTGCCTGCCATTCTGGGCCTTCGTCCTCTAGCTGGTACTCTACTACTAGACTGTTGCTGACACGTCGTGCAAGTCGACGTAGAATGCGTATTTCTTCCTGGTGATGGAGTAGTGCACAGAGGTGTGGACACATTAATGCTAGGTTTTGAGCCTACCATTCTTCTTCGTGTAGCCTGGGCCTGGTCATCCTCATCATCACTGAAAGTTATCTTTGTCCCATGTGGTTGTTCCTTGTGGCGTCGCACTTCGATCGTAGCATGACCTTCTCCTATCATCTTCCTCTTCTCTTGAAACATTACTCCTCTTGTACAACCACTTGTTTCCTTGGCGACCTTCACATTCTAACTAGAGCTCATGCCCATCTACCCATTACCTTTCCATGTGTCTCCCCCCTTTCATCGTGGTGTCTACATCCTCTACACACCATAGCTCCACTACTCTTGGCCCATCTTCAGAATACCTTTTTTGTAGACAAGTTGTTTAATGGATAGCTGCAGAGACAACAAAAATCTACCTCGTGTTCCATTGAAGAATTCCCTTTCTGCTTCACTAAATGACTTATTGGAATCAACTACAAAATTGGTAATGTATCCCTCTAGGATACTGTCCAACCACACCTCAACAGCCCGCGAAGCCTTATTGTCTTTTTCTTGTAATTCCTGGATCAGCTCCAGAGTCCAAGATGTCGTCTTTCCCCCTTGGAAGTTTTTCTTCTTAGAAACTAACTTCGCCAGCCATTCATACAAGATGATAGGAAACTCATAGAAGAAACATTTGTGAGGACCATCATGAATATATCTGTCTAATCAATTTCTTGTCGATAGCTTCAGATTCTTGTTTTTTGTTTCAGCAAACTATTGCAGTTTTATACCAAACCACTCCTCAATCTCTAGTTGAGTTGGATGCCAAAACATATCCTCCTTTCTATCGCAACTCGATCTCAGAAACAGAACCATTTGTTGGAAAGAACCAACCAACAAATCCTTGTCAACAGGGGTTCTCACTCTGTTGACACCCAACTAACATGATCTCCCTGAGCACCGGCCCAAGAAGGTTTTACCCTTCCAAGTAAAATCCGCAGCGCGGATGAAGTCTCACCTGAGATGTTCAAGGGAGAGCTGTCGGAACCACGTTTTTGATAGTAAGAGAGGAAGATATGGCATATGTGACTTTGATAGCATAACTATCATATTATAGATCTAAGACAATTATCACAATTCTTGTTCACAACTACATATCTAACATATCACATCATTCATTTATTGCCGCAGTGTTATCGCAATAGTATCATTCATAAAACAACTTCAATCAGCATTCATTAGAATTGCAATAGAATTGGGATAGATTGCATCATTAGTTCATTACAGTAACATCAATAAATCATAAACATATTTAGTATGCTTCTCATTGACATCGCAGCAGATAAAATAAGAAAATACAAGACAACATTTAGGCAACAACTGTAATGTCGTATTAATTCTGCGCAATAGATCCAAAATAGATAATTCTTCTCCACAACAAAAGACTGATTAGATCCCAAAATTCCCTATGTGACATAGACAGATCACAAATTGTTCAAAATAGAAGACTCATCAAGACCATAGATAGATCGTAACAGATTGATCACTCTCAGATTTTGACTTGGACTTGGATCGCACTGATCAACCTTATCATGTCACTGTCATTATTGTCTCCTTACAATTGCAAAACTAGCTCTATATGTAGGCTTGTGCCTCTACATCAAAGGTCCACTTCTAACTAAATTCTAACCACTAATGACCTATGTCCACAAAACGTGGTCAATTAATACATTAAATATTCAAAAATAGTTATCCTTCCTCCCATCGCGCTGATCTAGCCTTACATAGTGTTGCATGAGCTTGTGCAGCTACCACGACACTGTGCAACTCACTTACCCAAAACCCTTGCCAACATGGACAACATCAATGGAAAAGGCCACATTGTAAGGTAGGTATGGTTTGACATGAGAAAGATTGAACTTAGCCATCAAGATTGCAAATTCCATATTGTCGATGGATTCCAAAAGTGCATCTTTCTACGAAGGACAACTCTACAACACTTATAAGGCTAACATCATAGAAGGATTTTGGGCCAAGTCTTCTACAACTAGATAGTTCAAAGCGTCCCTCGTGTTAGGGTTGTGAAATGTCTTTTTGAAGACACCTTTCGGTATCTTCGGCATAGTATCAAATGGTTTATCCATTGAAAGTGGGGCTAATGTTTCAGAAATTTTCTTATCTTTCTGTTGAGACTCTGTTTCATAATTCTTAGCTCTAGTCTGTAATAAGTTATGGGATTAGACAAAATTACTGCACTTCTTGTTTTTTTTAACTCTATTTAATTTATCAGTTGCGACCTTTCGCAGTTTTGTTTATGCAACAAACTTTCCGCAACAGATATTTATACAATCACCTTTCTGAACCAATCTTTCTACAATAATCTCTCTACATCATACTTTTCCGCATTTATCTTTCTTCAATTATCTCCGTAATTAACTTTCTAAATTTACGAATTGCATAATGCAGACAATTACCTTTCTACAATTAGCTTTCCACAATTCTCTTTCTGCAATGACCTTTCTACAATTTGTGGAACACATATTTCCGCAATTTTGGGTTGCGGATTGTGAATGTGCATTTTGAATTTTCTCAAAAATCTCTTCCGCAATTATCTTTTCGCAACTACCTTTCTACAATCAAAAAATTATTTCTTCCGCAATTGCATATTACGTGTATGCATTTCGACTTTTCTTGAAAATCACTTATGCAATTATCTTTCCCCAATGACCTTTCTACAATCGGAAACTCCTTTCTTTCGCAATTCCAGATTGTGGGTTGCGATTTTATATTTTGAGTTTTCTCAAAATTGCTTCCGCATGACTTCTTTCACACTCTGTGGATTGCAGATTCCTTCCACATTGTGGATTGTGGATGTGCCTACCAACTTTTTTGAAATGGGCTTCTCAAATATCTTTCTACAACTCCTGTGAATCGTTAATCACTTTATAGAATCCTCCTCATCCGTTAATCAGTTACCTTTCTGCAATTAGCTTTCCACAATTGTCTTTCCATGATTTTATTTCTGCAATGACCTTTCCACAATTTATGGGCACTCACTATTTTTTCAATTTCAGGTTACGGATTGCAAATGTGCATTTTGACTTTTCTCAAAATTTCTTTCGCAACTACGTTTCTGCAATTAGAAACTTCTTTCTTCCGCAATTGCAAATTATGGGTATGCATTTTAACTTTTCTTGAAAATTGCTTTTGCAATTATCTTTCCCAACGACCTTTCTACAGTTGGAAACTCCTTTGTTTCGCAATTGTGGATTGTGAGTTGCGATTCTGTATTTCAATTTTTCTAGAAATTGCTTCCACACTTCTTTCACACTCTATGGATTGCGGATTGTGAATATCTTCCACAATGCAAATTATGTATGTGCCTACCAATTTTTTCGAAATGGGCTTCCGCAAATATATTTCCGCAACTCTTGTGAATAGTCGATCACTTTGCAGAATCCTCCTCATTTGTTAATCAGTTATCAAACATGGAACTTCACTTTGGCACTCCAGAATGTTATATTCCACACACATTTACTTATCATATTCTTACCCTACCATCGATCTATTTTCTTGATACGATCTTTAGCTGTCTAACCTATGCTAAATAAGCTGACTATAACTCCACGACTCTGCTTTATATGATATATCAGTCAATCTCAATCAGGATTCCCTGATTTGACCCCTGGCTAGATCCTTATTCCTTTGTCATTACCGAATGCTTTTGACATCAATGACACTATTTATATATATATCCAGTTATTTACATGTGCCTCTATGTATCTATGTATTCATTTTACAAAGTGTGTGACAAATGAAAGTCTAAAATGTAGTTAGCAAATGCATCAGTAATTGTGTTTTGATTTTTGAGATGTGTTGATATCTAATATGTTCAAAATTTCTTTCAAGGAACCTAATCCGCAAAAATGAATGTAAAATAGGAGGGTGTCTCATTTCGTAGACCCCATTGAGCTAAGAGACCATAACCATGCGGTATAAAATTCCAAATAATCTCAATGACAATATTGTACTCAGCTACATGGTTAGTTGCAGGACCTAAGCAAATGCCTCCTGAGGAAACCAGTTGTCATTTGGGTTCATAAATGACCCAAGCAGCTGAATCCAAGTTGCAAGTATGACTACATAAGAAATACTAACCACTAATTACCATTTACAGAATTATACAATTATAATACAAGAAAAAACATAATTCCTAAGCATAATACTTTTTCAAGTAGAGCTCGTTTCGGGGCTCCGACAACTTATTACCATCATAATTAACTAACGTGTATGCACCCTTATTTAGAACTTTTGATACAATGTATGGGCCTAGCCACATAGATTTAAATTTTTCTTCCCCTAGGGGTTACTTATCCTAGTCATAGATCAAAACAAGCTTTCCTTCTGAGAAAACCCTAGGTTTAATGGCTTTTTCATATTCGTTTTCACCCATTTTTTATGTACTTCATTTGTTGTGAGCGCATATCTGCGCTTCTCATATAGGTGCTCTAAATCTCAATCTTAGTAGTATAGGGAAGTACGTGAATGGAAATATTCAAGGATAATATCTCACATTCCATTGGCGTGAGTACTTTCACCTCATGAATGAGATGGAAGCGTAAAAAAATTGTGGTAGTATTAACATTCGTTCGATAATCCCAAAGTGTCGGATACAACATGATGTGCCATTTTTACCTACTTTCATTAATAATTCACTTGAGAATCATTTTCAAAGTTTGGTTAACTACTTCTACTTTCCCATTTTCTTGAGGGTAAAAATATGACGAGTGATCTTTCCTAAAATCTACCATAGTGGCACCATAGTGGTAATTTGTTATCATCTTGTTCTGAAAACAAATTCCATGGTCAGTGACAATATGCTTTGGAATATTGAACATGGTGATAATTTGATTGAATATGAAATATGATGTTGTCTCACCATTGAATTTAAAGGTAGGAATTTCCTATGCCTGCTTCATGAAGTAATCTACAATGACAATGATATACATGTTCCCCCAAGAAGACACTGGGTTGCAGGTCATGAATTCCATCCCCCACTTGGTGAAGGGCCCTAGCTAGATGATGGGAAAAAGAGGATCAAGATGCGACCACATATTTTTGGTGTAAAGCTGGCATGGATGACAATTTTTTACTGCTTCTACACACTATTCGAAGATGGTAGGACAGAAATAACCAGTACACAAGATCTTATGGACCATTGATAAACTAGATAAATGACCCCAACATGCTCCACTGTGAGAATCATTTTGGACAAGCTCAACCTCCTCATGGGTGAGGAATCGATGCAAGATGGAATCTAACCCTTGTCTATATAATGTATCACCGATTAGGAGGTTTTTTTTCTCATTTACTCTTAGCTTACACCGATATTCCCGTGATAAGTTCGTGGGACACTTCAAAGTTTGGAGATATACTAGGATATATCCATACCAAGGATCAGAGGTTGAAATTAAGAAAATGTGCTCATCGAAAAATGGCTCATTTTCTATCACTATGATTTCCTCGCTTGGGAACTCTAAGATAAGTTATGTGAATACTAGGGACTTATTAGAGTTGGAAGACTAAAACTCTAGGTTAAAATCCTATAGAATGACAATCCACTTATTAAAATTTTCCCTAATTATTAGCTGGGATAATATGTATTGAAATGGATTTATGTTTTCAACCACAGTGGTTGTCCTTAGCAGAATGTAGTGTCTCAAACTGTAGAAGAAAAAAATTACAGCCAAAGCCAGTTTCTCTACATGTGAATACCTCAGTTCAATCCCAACCAAAGCACGACTGAGATAATAGATAGCATGCTCCTGGAACTTGCCATCTTCATGAACTAGCACTACGCCTATCATAGACTCAGATGCAACCAGATACAATATCAATTCATTCATGTAGTTTCGCGAACCCAAAAGAGGAGATGATAGCAGTGCTTTTTTTAATTCCTTAAAATATTGTTGAGCATATTCATCCCATAGAAATTGTTAAGCCTTCTTAAGCAAGTGCATGAAACCCTCAGTGGTATTGGCATAGTTCACAATAAATCGATGGACAAATTTTGACTTTCCTTGTAGACTTTGCAATTGTATGATGGTTCAAGGAGGAGGAAGATTAATAATCACCTCTACTTTCAATGGATCGAACCTAATGCCCTTATTGGAGACTATGAAGCCTATAAGTCACCCGGATTCGACACAAAAGACGTACTTATGGGGATTTAAGCAGATCTTGTAGTGACTGCATCTTTAAAAAAATAAGCAAAGATGATCCAGATGATCCTTTGTCTTTCAAGAATTAGCCGAAAGATCATCTAGGTATGGTTCAAATATGTTCTTAATATCATGGAAAAAAATTTCATTGTATGCTGAAGGGTTTCCCCAACATTTTTCAATCCAAAAGGCATATTTTTGTACACGAATGTACCCTAAGGACATATAAAGGAAGTTTTGTGTTGGTCTTTGGGTTTAATCTAAATCTGGTTATAGCCCGAAAAAACATCCATAAATGAGAAAAACTTGCTACCCGCACATGGATCAATAATATGATCAATGAATGACATAGGGTAGTTGTCCTTCGAACAATCCTTATTCAGATCTTAGAAATATCTAAAAACGTGTATAATCCCTTGTTTATTATCGATCGGAATATGATTAGATACCCATTTCATCAGAGAGATACAGTAAATGAAATCAGCTTTCAATGATTTTTCCACTTCATCCTTCATGGCTTCCACTTTTCGTGGATTCACAGGTCTAAGATTTTGTTGAACATGTTTAATGTTAGGTTAAGTTCTGATTCCATGCTCCACAATTTATGGGTTAATTCCTCACATCACCTTGTAAGACAAGGAAAAGACATCATGAAATTCCTTAAATAGGACATTATAACTGCCAATCTCTTCAGGTGAAGAGTTTTCCTCAATATGGACATTTTCCACGACATATCTTTTCGTAGAGATATTGATTGAAATAGTGGTGGAAATGTTTTCCATGTTCCCCTCGGTAAATAATCCCTCCTTGGGAAAATGATTGACAGGTTGATCAATACCTTCAACTAGTCTCACATGGAATGTATAATTTTCTATCCCACTGAAGTCTAGAAGTAAGTAGGACTTGCGATGTATATCTTCACAAATTTTCTCTAGTCCTGTCATGTCTTCTAGAATGGCTTCATCATATAGAAAAACCATATCTAATAAGTAGTAATAATAAGTTGAGTTCTCTACTTGTGTGGGAAATCAGGATTCATCTGAATCTTCTGAGACTAGAGGAGTTGATATGGAATCAACAATAGCATCGAATATACCTTGATAGGATACTTTTTTCTACTAAAAAGGGCATTTGAGGATGATCTTGCAAAGGGAGGATCCATAGTTCAGTTCTATCTACAATTGTACAATTTTTCTTCTCTACACTGCCTAAGTAGTTTATATGAGCGGGAATATCAAAATTTCCCATCAATGATGTATACATCCCAACTCCCAAACCTTCATTCATCGAGTGTGACTGAAAAATCAAGGGTACGTTAGACTCTGAAGTCTCCATGCTACCCTTCTCGGTATATGACAGCTGGTCAACAGTACCCAACCATCCTTTGTGTGGGAACACAAGGACTCAGAAAATAGATGATGGAATAGTGCACATCTCATAGGTCCAACTCTTCTCCAAAAGTAAATTATAGGCCAAAGGGACATCAACTACTTTGATTTCCATAGAGACCATTTTCCCTACCAGTTTTATTTCATAAAATGGCAGGATACCATGCAGACGGAAAGACTTTCCATCGAAAGTGATAAAAAAAAGTGTTTGGTGGGACCAACTTAGGGGATCCCTAATCCTTCTGACATGAAATCGACATTACACACGTGGATGCACCTTCATCTATCACTATTCTTCCAATGTTTTTTCTGCCATGGACAACATCAATGGAAAATGCAACATGGTAAGGTAGGCATGGTTTGACATCATAAATATTGAACTTATCCATCAGGATCACAAATTACAAACTATCGATGGCCGCCAAAAGTGCATGTCACTATGAAGGACAAATTTTCAGCACTTAGGGTTTTGAAATGTCTTTTTAAAGACACCTTTTGGTATCTTCAACATAGTATCAACCGATTTATCCATTCCACGAGGAGTTGATGTTTTGACAGTTGGCTTATCCTTCTATTGAGACTCAGTTTCATAATTCTTAGCTATGGTCTGTAATAAGTTATGGGATCAGACAATATTGATATAATATTGATCAGTAGAAGGAGAATTTTGTGTGCCTCAAACATTTTTTTAGATCACTTGGAGTTTCATTCTATCCTTGGGGAAATAGACCCTTCAGGAAAAATAAGTTGCTATTTTTTTAACAACTTATGCGCTTGATCCATTAAGGGAAATTAATAGGTCAAAAGGTCTTCCTGAAAAAACTTGCAAGGAAATTTGACTTTCTTCTTTTACTTTTTCCCCTCCTCGGCATTGTTTGTGGCCTTCTTCTTGTTGTGGTTTCCCTCACCCTTCTTTCCCTTGTCCTTTTTCCCACTAGGCTGCTGATTTCCCTTTGGGTTAGATTGCACAGTATAAATGTTTTCACTCTAGGGTGACGGGGTGCAAACCTTGGCTACCTCCATTGCATATTACTTCACTAATAATTCATGGATCAATTTGGTTAGTGATTCTATAGTCAGTGTGTCAACTGAACCCACCACACCATCAACATGTGGTCCGGGATTGGGTTTATCAAAGTCCGCGGTGTACCTTAGCGCCTCAAGAATAATCTCATGGAGAATCCTAGACTAGGCATATATCAAATCCAGATGTTGGGCCCTAAGTATGGCCTCCTCCTTCGAGGTCACTCTTGATGTTGAAATTTCTTTTGAAATATATGGCAATAAACACTTGAAAACAATTCCAACAAGAACTCGAGAGGAATATTGGGTTTTAATAATCCTCTTTCTCCTCCTCCACTCCTGAATGTGGTCATATATATGAGTGGTAGTGTCCTCTCAAAAAGTCGACAGAAGGTCTGTACTGGCATCATACTAGACAGGAAGTTGAAAGTGACTCAAGAAAACAGTTTCTAGATCAATAAAACTATTGTAGGAGGCATATGGGAGTTAAATATACCACTTTTTCACTACATTGGTCATAGTCCATTGAAAAATCCTTAGCTGAATCGAGTCATTTTTCAACTAGTTGGAGGAGCACCACAAATGGAATGTCATTACATGGTCCCTCGGCTCCTCACCAGTTTTTCCTTCAAACCTAGGAATATCATAAGGTAGTTTAATCGAAACCAATGGCTAAGTCGGATCGTGGTGCACAGGGTAATTCATGAGTTTTGATAAGTATGACAAGTTTAAAGTTACCATAAAGGGTAATCTGGGAAGAGACAGAGATTGATATTGAGGATTTTGGGGCCAGGAAGTGTCTTCACCAGCATTCCCAAAAGAGAGGTTAGGGTTTCCCCCAACCACCGACTGTGAATAAATAACAATGTTTTGAAAGGGATTTTACCCAAAGCACAAAGGATTACTGACCTGAGGGGGGTTTTACTGCATTCGATTGATTCATGTCAAAGCCGAAGATGCAGATACAAGAGATATGATTCCTATCCTGGCTTCTAGAATGGCTTCATCAGACGACAAAACCATATCTAAGCAGTCATAAGAAAAGTTTATCATTATAATAATCTATAACCAAAAAAATTGGAACGGTGCAAAATTCCAAATATGACACCATTCAAAGAAAATATAGCTAAACATTCAAAAAAATATAATATTATAAAGGGAAAAAAACCCTCTTTCATAGCAGACGAAAGATTTGCAAATTCACAAACTAATGACTTTTGCAAGAGGAAGGGGAAAAGTAGGAAAAAATCATGCTTATAACATAAATTATATTGCAACCACATAGTCTGTCTGTCTATAGAGACAGAAGCTTACACGTTATCATTGTAAATATGCTGAAAAACAAAGGAAGGACAGAAGAAATGGCAAGTTAAAAATTATAAAATTTCAACACAAATGATCTCTAATATGTATGAAAGTTTAAAAAACACTAATAATATCAATTCAACGTTCAGCACAGCTGATCTCTTTACATTCTCCCCAAACATTTATTGTTCTATTATAATCTAATATTCATTCAATGTTCAGCACAGCTAATCTCTTTACATTCTCCCCAAAAATTTATCGTTATTATTATCTAATATTAAATATAACCTAATAGTGAATATAATATAATATGTATAAAAGTTTAAAAAACACTAATAATATTCATTCAACGTTCAACACAGCTAGTGTCTTTACATTTTCCCCAAAAGTTTATCGTTATTATAATCTAGATGTGAATATAATGAAACAATAGGAATGGTGCAAAATTCCAAATATGAAAAAATTCAAAGCCAATAATTCTAAACATTCAAAGAAAATATAATATTATAAAGGGAAAAAACCCTCTTTCATAGAAGAAAAAAGAATTGCAAATTCACAAACTTGTGATTGTAGCAAGAGGAAGGGACAAAACAGGAAAAATTCATGTTTATAACGTAAATTATAATGCAACCATGTAGTTTGTATGTCAATAGAAGCATAATATTACACGATATCATTGTAAAGATGATGAAAAAAGGAAGTACGAGAAGAAATGGCAACAACATTCACAATATCCTATTCAATACCCATCATATTGAATTTTAGCAAATTCACAGCACCCATCATATTGAATTAAATTAACCTACAGACTAGTAATTTAAGAAGAATGAAAAAATCAAATTCAAGAAGATTGAAAATATCAAATTACCAAGAGAATTTGGCCCCTGACTTCCTTTGTAAGGGATGCATTCACATCTGTCAGGGTCAAAGGCATCACATGAAGAGATTTTGATAGAGATTCTAGTAGATTCAACCGCTTCTTATCTGAAAGGGCCCCTCATTCAACAATGAGAGAATCCAGACAACCAACCTACATGCTTACATTTTATCTTTTCTTCTTCGCAAGATTCAAAGTTGAGTATCCTCGTGCATGAGCTGGGTATCCATGCACAGTATGCTAGGTGAGTATTGCAGGAGAGTAGCAAACTAGATGACTCAATCTTGTTGATTATAGAGAAAGCTACTGACAATCCATCCTTGAGAAAGAATAAATGCATTTTATTACAATAATAATTCCATGTCACCCTAGAATCCTCTAATGCTTATTTAAAATTTGTTTGCCCCTGACCTTTGATTGTGAAAAATGGGCATTGCTGGGATATTTTCTCAAGTGAATACGGACCTGAATTCCTCACCATGTTTACATAATGATTTCATATGATGCATTAACATAAAATCACAAAATATTGAAGCATGATTGAAGAACTTACCCTACAGGAATGATCAGTGAGAATTATACAGTACAAAATATCTCAATTAAGACTTAATTCCTTGTTTTTTTTTGAGAAATTTCAAATAAGACAATACGTTTTATCCAAATATTGCTTGAAAAATAAGGCATAGAGGCTCAATCTATGACTACTTAGCTCACTCGTTTGTTCAACAACGTGTTTATTTCAACACCATGGAATCATATATTGTAGACTACCCAACACCAGTAAGTCAACAACAAACCATCATCGAGAGAGAGTTGAAAATCAAATTCTCAAGAAGAATGAAAAAATCTATGAATTAGGCTAGGATGTTTGCTGCTTTATTTTTGTGGTTCTACTATCATTCAGGTTGACAATCTACTTATTCATGATGCACTATTCATTCATTATCAATTTCTAATTAGCTCAACATCTACGGTTAGAAAGACAAAGTCATGTGTTAGGGAGTCATTAAGATCTATTCTTGTGATTTAGATTAAGGATTTTAATTACCTGAAAAGGGGTACAATATGTAATATCCTAGAAATGGATAATTCACACATTACCATAACCTATTGATATTCAATTTATTTATTTTTTTATATAGTTGTGACCTCCTAAGAGAATTCTATTGTAGTGGGAAACTACGAATAATCAAGCATATCCTATCTCCTAAGTATAGAAATATAATTTAGATTTTCTACTCAACATGCACTTAGCTACTTCAACCCAAATGTCACAGTAGCAGGATATTGATAGTGCCCATGATAATCATAAAACTCCCTACTCATCCCCCACCCCACTTCTTTGTGAAACCCTAGCTCCCTCACTCCTTGTTATTTGTTTAAGTCTCATTTCAACCTAATGGCACAACCCATGTTGCACACATATATCTCAAATGTATTTTGTAATTAAGTCAATTATCAAGGTACAAACATAACTTTCTAGGAAATTTTTTCCTTCAAAAAAGTACTTAGGAGGATAATTGTCATTTAATTTTTGTTTAACCAAAACGATTAATTATTTTATTTATTTATAAAGAATATATTGGGATTTCACCCAATTAAAATTTGTTCTGAAAAAAAATCACTTTCATACATCCAAACAACTTTTGTCACGGAATGGGATGCATTAAACAAGATCCTTCATTCATGCTTAACCTTCCCAGAGGAAGAAGGAAGCCTTGATTGGCATTGAAATACTCCATCTTGTTCAAATCGTGAAGAATGTAGTAAGAGGAAACTGAATCATAGTCAATCAAAATGAAATACAACCTTTGCATGGTAACATTCATATTGAGGTTATTGAACATTGAATCAAAATTTGAAATTTTAATAATGATTTCAGAATCTCCAAAGATTTGCAAGTTATATGACTTGCTTCCTTTGCAAGGTGACAAGATTTCAGAAGAGCGAATAATTCTTCCTGGTTATTTGTAGTTTTCCAAAATCTCCAGCTGAAATGTGTTTCTAGTTTTTCGCCTGGATAGAAAATCAAGCACCTTGCCCCAGCTTTCCCTGGGTTTCCTTTTGATGCTCCATCAAAGAATATAGAGGCTTTATTTTTAGATTGCCACCAATCTAAAAATTCCTTTTCTGAAAGTATGACCTGCCAAAATGGTGTAATAACAGGCCTAGTTAAACCCATATGGATTTTATCCACAGGCTTCAAACCAAACCAATTGTGTTCAGCTTCTAAGTTAGTTCCAACTATTTGAAGGTTCCCTATTGCTTCCAGAAAAAATGTCATAGCTTTTGATGCTACAGTTTTTGGTTTCAGTAATTTTCTATTAAAGATCAAATCATTTCTAGCCAGCCAAATTTTCCACCAAATAAATTTTCGAATGGATTTCCATATTTTTCTCCAAGAATGACTGGAAGGAAGAGCATCAGGATACCATGACTTCCAATTTTTAAAGAGAGTAATAGGTTCAACATTTAAAGGAAAAAAAGAGTAAGGCATCCCACGTAGTACAAAAATCCAATACTTTTTAAGCAAAATCGAATTCAACTGAAATATGAGTTGTAGGCTCATCAGCTTGATGACAAAAGCAACACCTAAATGGTCCAAAAAAACATCTTTTAACCAAGTTTTCTCCCATTAATATTCTATGATGCATTACAGTCCAAATAAAAAAGTTAAATTTTGGAATGCTGGGAAAATTCCACACCATATTCCAAAGAGCTCCTTTGTGGGAGCCTGGAGAGCCCAATGAGCATGACTGCATTGAATACTACAGTTGTTTGAACCCATTAGAAACAGAGTAGAAGCCAAAAATTCCCCAGCCCCACGATTCTTTACGAGTACAGTGAATTGGAGCCAATCCAGTCATCCTGTCTAATAGAAAATGTTGATGAGAAGAGAAATTGAGAAGGTTGTGATCTGTCATTGAGGGAAGGGACCATGCATTCCAATTTCCATTGGAATCCCAAGATGTTAGATCAGGTAGTTTTTTAATTCCTTTATTCATCAACCAGTTCTTAATCTCAAAATTAGAAACATCAGAATTTAATGGAGCATGTCCATTAATTTTTTCATCCCACAGAAGGGTCTGCCTACCATTACCTGGGATTTGATAAAGATGTTGAACAAAAAATTTGAGGCCTTTCCTACATAAATTCTAGATAATGGATCCTTTAGGGGTATTTTCTATTTGAATATTTCTTAATATTCCTCCATGAAGGTATTTTTTCCATAAAAGGTGACTAACCATGTGCTTTTTATTGGAAAACAACTGCCATAACAATTTTTCTCCCATTGCTATATTAGACATTCCTGGATATTTGATTTACAATCCTCCTTCAAGAACTGGTCTTTTTACAATTTCCCATTTAACTAGATGCATGCGGTTCTGATTTCCTTTCCCACCTCTCCATAGGAAGTCTCTGAGAAATTTTGATATCTGATCCATAATAGATTTTGGCTCCAAGAGTAAAGAAGATTGGTAAATAGGAAGAAATGAGAGGGCTGACTTGCTCAAAATAACCTTTCTTGCCTTTGTAAGCCAGTGACCAGCCCATGAAACAATCTTTTCTTTAATCATACTAATGATTTCCATCCATAGAGAAGAATTATTTTTTCCCAAGGGTAATGGTAGACCCAAATATTTGACCTTTTTCTAAGAAGCATATTTTGCAAAACCCAAGATCTGCGAAATTGTATCAACTTTTGATTGATTTGTACTCCATCCGAACACTACACTCTTACGGTTATTTATTAGAGACCCTAAAATAATGTAGAACTGATGCATAATTTCAGAGAAAACTCTTTCCATTTTCAAGGAATCCCCTCCCAAGACCAAGGTGTCATCTGTGAAGAGAGCATGGTTGATAGATTCTACTCCCACTCTTGAATTTATGTCCGGAATGAACCCACCATTTTTTGCTATGATTAGCTTCTAGCTTAGAGAATATGTCATAAGAATGTACAAAAAAGGTGAGAAAGGACAGCCTTGTCGAAGGGCCTTAGTAGCTTGAAAGAGGTTTGTTGGTCTTCCATTTACTAATGGCACTATCCAAGGATTGTTAATGCAAGATTTAATCAAATTTAAAAAGAAAAAACTAAATTTAAAAGAGTGGAGAACTGATAAAATAAAGGAATGCTTTACCCTGTCAAATTCATTTGCCATATCAAGTTTGATAAGCATGCCCTTCTCCTTCCGAAGAAAGATGGAATGCATAGCTTCCCGGACTTTAAATAACATTGTCCAATATATGTCTCCCTTTTACAAACCCTCCTTGAAGAGTAGAAATCACCTTCCCAAGCAAAGGTTTAAGTATGTTTTCTAATATTTTAGAAAATATTTTATAAGACGGATTGCATAGATAAATAGGTTTGAATCTATCAAAAGAAGATGGATTAGCTTCTTTAGGAATTAATGAAATAAAGGTGGAATTTGTGCAGCCACCCACTTTGGCTTTAACCTGGAATGATTTCATCATTCGAAGAAGAAATTTCCTAATTAATGTCCAGCAAATACGATAAAAGTGAAAGGAGAACCAATCAGGGCCAAGAGCTTTATCTAGCTCCATGGACCATATAACATCAATATTTTTTTACTCCAAAAAAGCCTTCATTAGCTCATCATTTTCTTCCTCACTCACCAAACTAGTAATATTGGACAAAAAATCAAAGGTATAATCTGAATTAGAGGAGCTATATTCCCTGTATAGATTTTGAAAACGAGCTTTAGTCAATTGTTTGATTTGAGAAATTTCTTTTACCACTTCACCGGACTCGGAGGATATTTCTGAAATATGATGTTTAGAAAGTCTAACTCTGCACTGCTTGTGAAAGAAGGAAGTATTTTAGTCTCCAAATTTCACCCAAGTACTTTGAAACTTTAGTCTCCAGTATTCTTCTTCTCGTCTAAAATATTGGATAGAATTGAACTGATTTTTCTACTCTTTTTCATTTAAAGCAGGAGTAATTTCTGTTTCTTCCATTTCAAGTTGGAATTTATCCAATTTTTGAAGGGCTTATTTCCTTTCACTGATGGGTTTTTTTTTAGTGAGTTTGACCCAGTCCTCTAATGCGGATTTGGTGTTTATGAGCTTCCTCTCTAAAAAAAAATCCAGAGATCCAACAACTGGAAGGTCCCAAGCCATAGTTACAGTGCTCATAAATCTGTCATTGTCTTTCCACAATGGGATGAATTGAAATGGAATGGGGCCAAGGTCCTCTTCATCATCCATCTCTAACAAAATTGGCTTATGGTCTTAGGTGATCTTAGGAAAGATACTAGAGGAGATGACTTTTTTATATAACAACATAGAACTCTACACCAGAAAATGGTCTAGTCTGGAAGAGATATTAGCTGCTCCGAATCTGTTGTTTGACCACGTGAGATTTCCTCTTTTTGGATTGAAGTCTATCTACTCCAACAATAAAATGAAATTATCCACTAGTTTCAGCATGGGATCTCTCCCATAAACACCACTTGATTTTTCTTTTGCATTCAATATTATATTTAAGTCACCGATGACTATTATATTTGAGAAGGAATTAGAATCGATAAAGGCTGCCAACAATCTCCAACGGTATCTTTTTTCCTGAGTATTGATCGACACATAAACATTGAAAAGGAAAATAATTTGTTGACTTGGAGTATGATGAAGTTTTGTAAATATCCAATGCTGCGAAGTGAGGGAGTTTTCCAGAGAAAAAAAAATTATGTCCATAAAGTAGCAATTCCACCAGCAGTGCCTCTGGCACTCACAGCCTTACCAACATTTATTTTCCATTTTTTACAACTAATGGAAATAAGACTATCCTCGTTGATTTTTGTTTCTTGGATCATAAGAACATATGGAGAAACCATTTTTATAAGCTCATTAACAACTTCAACTTTTGAAGAATTGCCAAGCCCTCTGCAATTCCAAGAGACAAAGGTCATTATTTAACAAAAGAGGTGGGGCCTCCTTTTCTAGGTCTGGACCAGGTGTTCCTGCTGATTGACATCTCTATAGTTGCTTGAATTCCTTGCATCCTGTTGGGAAAAATATTTTCTTGAATAATTTACCTAATATTTAATTATCAACCAAGGTTAGTAAGCTTAGATTTGCTACAAAATATATGCGAAGGTATATAGTGTCGTATTAATAAGATAAAGATCTTAAGTTGGACTTCTAAGGAAACAAAATTAACATCAAACTATTTATAAATGTCCAGATATAAACAGTATTATGACAATAAACTATTCTATCTAAGGAGATTGACTTTTAATTGAGAAAATGACTATATTTAAAAAGGATTTACAATAACTAAATAGAAACCATATATATACTAACTAAATCATTTCAATTTCTCTCTCCTTGATTATTCTGAGGGTGGGCATTTACTGTAATAGGAACTGGGGTAGGAGGGGTATCAAAATGTGTCAAAATGGCTCTCAAAAGAAGTATAAAAACTAAAGGGAATTAGGTCTAGTTTTATCTATACAAAAATGTGCAAACTGAGAAATGTCCAGTTAGAAGAAATAGTAAACATGATTTTTTATGGATACACAACTCCTACTTATGGATCATTATATAAAATTAAACATATCTTATCATTAAACATGACACTTATGAAAATTAATTTGAATTCTATCTTATAGACCTCTCGTTACATAATTAAGAGAACGCGTTGTATTATGTGTAAAAGATTTAATCCATTAATGTATGTAACTTAAGCCTCGTTTACAAAGGAACAATTTAAATCAAAGTCTCAATTACAGATCAATAAAATAAATTAAATTACATAATACAATTCCTATGTAAAAAGGAAAAGAAAGAAAAAAGGGAAATAAGGCTTACAACGAATCTGAAACAAAATTATTTAAAGGTATTTAACATTATCTAACTATTACTATTCAAATAGAATTAGAAAACTAGAAAGATAAACTTTGAAACAAATTAAAAACACACGGGAGTGAATGAGTGATTGTATAACAGGTAGAAATGGAGATCTGTATAAAAGGTGGAAAAAACTATCTGTATGACAGTATGTTTGAAGGAAACATTAGAACTTTAAAGAAACAGTAATTTAAATGTTTTATTGAAGAGTAGCTACTCCATGCATATACTATTGTAATGTAAAGCATGAAATAAACCTACTTTAATGGCTGAATTCCATGACCTAAACTAATTTCATAATTCAAAACAAACTAACATATTCTTAAGCAAGTTCATGATGAAAACAAGAATAAATGAACTAGATTATAATTAATCAAAGAAATTCAATCTAGGAATCAAAAAGACTGTGCAGAAAAACTTGAAAGCTATCTTAAATGCAACTGGTTCCTATTTAATAGAATGAACCTACATTCTTGACATACTTTCAAATTGGAATCTATGCTACAGGAACATGAAATATTATAAAAAAAAAGCTAAACACTTCATAAAAAGAATTATACTAGTTGCAAGGGAAAATAACAAAACCTACTTAGGGATATAAAGACTTTGTTTGTCACGGGGGGCCTCACAGCAAACAAGGTTGAACTTCTTCTAACCGAACACAATCATATATAGCACTAGAAGAATTTCATTAATATAATAGGTAGCATTACAAAGTTTTTCAGATTGAACTGATCAAATAAAAGTCAAAGACTCAAACTCCAAACTGAGAGAGAGACTCTAAATCTAAGACTCCAAACTCATTTTTAAATCACATACAACATCTATATATATACATCGTTCAATGGAGGTGAGCAAGTCGACCCTTTAGGGGTTGATTACTCTTCAAGATAAAGCAGTTGTAATGGTGAATAAGTACATTAACAGTTAATAGGTGATTGTTCCTCTTCTTTTGCTGATCAGGTTCGTTCAAGCATGCAACGTGGTTCATACTTCAGTCCAAATCAAATCCTGTGTCAAGGTGTCATGCAGGGATACCAGATAGGCACTTCTTTGAGAATAATTCTAATGCTGAGATGCTAACGCATGGTGATGATGGTTCCTTTCCATTTTCATGCTTTTAACACATAGAAACATGCTACCAAAAAGGGCGCAGTCTGTTTGATGATCTGGACAGTGAGATGGGCATGCGTTCCATATGTTCATCTGAACACGTGTCTGTTCATTAAGCCACCAAAAATACCATATAACCTGTACAGAATAATACACATAGATTAATATATCAAATGCACTCCGTATTAGGCCAAATTTAACAGTTAAAACCATAAAATGATGATAATAAATAGAATTGACATAAGTCCTTATTTAATCATACTTGGAGCTTGAACATGGAGTTGCATAGTGAAAAATACACTAAAAAGTAGCAAAATATGTTTTGATATGCAAAGTATTAAACCCAAAAGGAGTGACAAAATGGGGACCAACATTCCTCCAAACCGGAAGAATACCAGGTCCCACTGGTGAAAAGTAAAAGATATCATGAGGAAGGGGGTAGAGTTGTGTTAGCTGCTGCCTCCAACTTGGATGGAACAGATTGCTTGTACTTCAACTTCTTCTCCTATGCTTTCAGAAGAGCATGCCTCGCTTTTCAATCCCTTTGAGATATATTGACGGTCTTATGTAAATCCTCCATATTCTTAATTTGTAGCTGCAGTTCTCTGTTTTCTTCACGAAGCTCTGAAATTAACTTGACATGTGCTTCATTTTGTTTTGCCGATTGAGTTAACTCCGAATTTAACTGTTCTAAGGTGGGCTATGGTGGCATCAATGGTTTTTGGGACTGGTTAAAATCCTGTGGAGGACTTATTTCTGTTGAAGGTGAGTCCAAATCGACAGTCGTAAGGGGATCTTCAGATGCAGGGATATCCATCTGATCGGTGTCCTTGAGCAATTCAGTAGAGAGGCTAGCTAGTGCTAAGAGGGATGAGTTGGGATTGATTTTCTTTACCTCAACCTCACCATTCGGATGGTTAGTTAGCTTGTCAAGCTGAACTATAGTCTAAGTATTGGGCTGAATCCCGCGATGGAAACTTTTAGCCTTCTCTCTTCTAGTACAAGGTCGTGAAAAAGGCACAAACTTAGCAGACATAGGACTAGTAGGGGTTTCTTGCATAGGTGAATTAGGTTCTGAGACACCCCCATCAAGGTGGACAACATAAGCATTTTCTTCTGCTATGGGCGAGGTTGGTCTAGAATCGGGATGAAAATGTTGAGACCGTTTACGAATATTGAGGTGGGGATTGAGTACTTTGAAAACAAAGGCTTCAGTATTTAAGTTGATCCAATATTAAAATTTTGATGATACTGTGATGGTACAGACTACTCTTAGGATGCAGGGTATTCTTTCTGACCAAATTCAACATTTTCTCTAACCTATGATGGAAAAAGAAAGGGAAATTCAAGCATCTATTATAAACAAGTGGGCTAATAATCGAAGGTGACAAGACTTAAAAATGCTAAATTTACCTTCGTAGGCAACTAATTGAATGATGACTATCAACGGCTTGATATACTCTAGCTTTATCCAGCTATGATGGTAGGATTTCAAACCTATTACATACCGAAACTTAAGATTCAACGCGAAATTGTGTGATGCTCGCAGATCAAATCTGTTCGGCATGATGGAAACAGAGGAAGGAATACAGGGTTTTCAGCAAAGGTGGCTAAAATGCTCCAGAATAATAATGGTTAGTGATCGTGATGGAATTGAAAAAGTTCTGCACGGTGCTAATTTTAAAGCATGTCACAATCAACCTACCAAACGATCATGCAACCATCTTGGCATGCCTAAATGATCATGCCATTATGGAGAAATTTTGGAGCATGTGCCATCTAATGTGCGTGATTGAACAAGTATCTAATTTTTAGTTGGTTCAACCATGTCCAAAGCAAGCTTTCGATGGGTAGAATGTGTAGCTTAATGTAAGTGTATAACTAAACTTATAACCATAACCTTCATTCAACGAGGGGGATGGCTTATCTAATAGATTATGCATGCGAACATAAAAGGAGAATCATGAATATGGCAGGATTATAATAACCAAAAGTTACTCGAAAATTATTTGAAGGTCATATCATATCCATATAGGAATGAAATAAGATCATATTATATTTAGTTTGTACATTCATTCATCGACATTAGTCATAATATCATATAGATGTGACCCTAATGACATGACTCGGTGTTTTACCCAATGAAATTAATCCAACACTTATTCAAAGGTATGAAAATATCATAAATGTTTTATCCAGCTCATCATTTGACCTTTTATTCACAACGACATTTGACCCTTCATATGATCCTTCATAGAGCTCTTCATATGAAATAATTCTTTTAACATTCTTGGTTATTCATCCACAACTTTAAGGCCAACTTCGCTATCTGCATCATCCTACAAACACTTTATCATTTGGCAATGAGTCTTTTATAAGTAAAAATTAAGACAGACAATCAACTAATCCTCTCCCAAACCAAAGATATGGCATGTCCTCAAGCCATATAAAAAACTATGTAATTTGCAAAAGAATTAAGAAAGTTCAGTCATGCCATTGTAAGTTTGTAAACGGGAAAAGACTAACTAATAAGGGGAAAGGAATCATATAGATATATTACAAAAAAAAGTGCTCAAATGTATAGAGATATAAATGGATCATTGATGATGTGATGAATAGTACCATAGGGAAATATAGTCACCCTTGCCTTGTTGTAGAGATATCTTGTCATCTCAATAATTCTTTGAAATCACCTTTGAATTTGTGGAGATTTTCCACTATGGGTGTCATTTCTAGGATAATCATATCCTCGAAATTGATGAAAATAAGACTTTCGGTTCCAAGGTCAGCTTACGACTATTCTGTAATGACATCATAAACAATAGGCCTATGTAGATGTGTTTGGATATATATTATTGTTATTTGAGATCATGTGCCTAGTGGTGAATTAACCAGATCTCTTTACCTGATATTCCTTTACTGCCAGCAGGCTTGTTCAGTGCCTCGATTGGTTTATCTTGGTACCATGCAAGCATAGCCTCGCTTCTAGTGAAACTGTTCAGTACCCTGAAGGGTTTACTTGCATTTATCAAACTTCCTTGTAAGTTATTACTTAGCATTTCCCCGCTACCAGCAGGCCTGTTCAATACCCCAATGCATTTTCCTTGTATAAATATTTTGAATATAGGAATTCAATTGGTACTAGAGCATGCTAATCCCTTCTAAACACACGATTTAAATTTTTTTTCACAAAATGGCCTTAACTATATATCATGTCAGAAGAGAATAAATTAAAGGTGCCCCTAGGCCTTTCATTCTATTTTATAAAAGGTAATGTTCCCCACAAGTAGTAATTCAATCCTCTAGTGCCCTCAAAGATAGTTAAGAGTCAAGTTTTGATAACAAGTGTACATGAGCTAGTAGTCTCTAGGTATGAAAATGTTGAAGATCATTAAAATAAATCTTTTGAGCAACTGTTCAAATAATTAGAATCTGAATCAAAACATTTACCATAACAAAAGCATAAAATAACTTGTTTGAAAGTGATATACAAGAAAATGTTCAAGGTCTTATTAGAGCTCTTTACCTCATAAGTTGTTCAAAGAAATAGATGCTTCTTCAAAGCCATTTATTAGATGATTCATTTTATTCTTGAAAATATAGAAAAGAGTCCTCTAGAAAGAAGTGATTAGAAGTGACTCTTTATTTATTTAAAGAGGTATACACATATTTACATATATACAAGTAATGAAAACCTCCAATAGATTTTTAAGATTAGGAGGAAGAAATTTTTGGAGGGGGCAGTCCAATAATTACCTCTATCTTGAGAGGATCCATTTTGATCTTTTGGGGAAAAAAATGTTGCACCATGAAAATATAGCATGAAGGAATTTTTATTAATGGACATTCCTGTCGGGGATGTTTAGTTTTACATTATGGGCAGGCATTGCTTCTTGCTGCTCGTTCTTCTTCCCAGTTTTTTATGTAGGTTTGATTTCTAGAGTGAGTGTACCTAGAAGGTTTCTTTCGAGGTGAGAATGGAGAATATTTTTTAGAAGGGAACTTCCTCTGATCACTCATTATTTTATTGGTTCTTATAGGAGTAGGGAATGCTACTATGGATATGTCAATTTGAGGGGTTACTATTACCAAAGAGAACTCCCACCTAGGTAAGTTCATCTTCGTACTTCAAGAGTTATATTATTAGATTTTGTTACTTAGTGGAAAGTTAAGAGGTTCCCTAGTTACTTATTTTTAAATTTGGTAAAAAATAGGGTCCTAAGGTCCTCATTCTAGGATCTCTTTTATTTCTATAATTCCCCCCTATTGTAAGAATCTCTTTATGGGTCTAGCAAAACTACTTCCTATAAGTGTGTTTTTTTTCAATGCTTATTCAGTGAGTTGGGGTTTTTATGTTTCCTATAAAATATTATAAAAAATCAACAAAAAATTTATATCCTGTGCTACTATTATTACTGGATTTGGGGGCTCCTATTATAACAGATGTGCAGGTTCCTACCTCTCGTCTTACTGCTCCCCTGCTACTAGCCTATTCTATCTTATGAAACAACACCCCGACAACGGAACCAAAAATGTTGGGCAAAATATTGTCCTGAATAATTTACCTAATATTTAATTATCAACTAGGGTTAGTAGGCTTAGAGTTGCTACAAAATATATGCGAAGGTAGATAGTGTCATAGTAATAATCTAAAGATCTTAAGTTGGACTTACAAGGAAACAAAAGTAACATCAAACTATTTATAAATGTCCAGATATAAACAATATTATAAAAATAAACTATTCTATCTAAGGAGATTGAATTTTAATTGAGAAAATGACTATATTTAAAAAGGATTTACAATAACTAGATAGAAACCATATATATGCTAACTAAATCATTTCAATTCCACTCTCCTTGATTATTCTGAGGGTAGGCATTTACTATAATAGGAACTGGGGTAGGATGGGTATCAAAATGGCTCTCACTCAGCCTTTTATTCTCAACGACATTTAACCCTTCATATGATCCTTCATACAGCTCTTCATATGAAATAATTATTTTAACATTCTTGGTTATTCATCCACAACTATAAGATCAACTTTGCTATCTGCATTATCCTGCAAACACTTTATCATTTGGAAATGAGTCTTTTATAAGTAAAAATGAAGACAAACAATCAACTCATCCTCCCCCAAACCAAAGATATGCCATGTCCTCAAGCCATACAAAAAACTATGTAATTTGCAAAAGAATTAAGAAATTTCAGTCATGCTATTGTAAGTTTGTAAAAGAGAAAAAGACTAACTAATAAAGGGAAAGGATTCAGATAGATATATTAAAAAAAAGTACCCAAATGTATAGAGATATAAATGGATCATTGATGATGTGATGAATAGTACCATAGGGAAATCTAGTCACCCTTACCTTGCTGTAGAGATATGTTGTCATCTCAAAATTTATTTGAACTCACCTTTGAATTTGTGGAAATTTTCCACTATGGGTGCCATTTCTAGGTAATCATATCCTAGATTTTGATGAAAATAAGACTTTCAGATCCAATGTCAGCTTATGATTATTCTGTAATGGTAGCATAAACAATAGGCCTATGTAGATGTGTTTTGATAGATATTATTGTTCTTTCAAATCATGTTCCTAGTGATACATTAACCGGATCTCTTTACCTGATATTGTCCTGCTGCCAGCAGGCCTGTTCAGTATCTCAGGGGGTTTATCTTGGTACTATGCAAGCATGTCCCTGCTGCCAATGAGCCTGTTCAGTACCCGGATGGGTTTACTTGCATTTATCAAACTTCCTTCTAAGTTATTACTTAGCATTTCCCCACTACCAGCAGGCCTGTTAAGTACCTTGAAGGTTTTTTTTTGTATAAAGATTTTGAATATAGGAAGTCGATTGGTATGAGAGCATGCTAAGCCCTGCTAAACACATGAGTTAAATTTTTTTTCACAAAATGGCTTTAACTATATATCATGTCAAAAGAGAATAACTTAAAGGTGACCTGGGGCCTTTCAGTCTATTTTATAAAAGGTAATGTTCCCCACAAGTAGTAATTCCACTTATCCTCTAGTGCCCTCAAAGATAGTTGCAAGTCAAGTTTTGATAACAAGTGTAGATGAGATAGTAGTCTCTAGGTATGAAAATGTTGAAGATCATTAAAATAAATCTTTTGAGCAATTTTACAAATAATTAGAATCTGAATCAAAACATTTAACATAACAAAAGCATAAAATCATTTGTTTGAAAGTGATATATAAGAGAAGATTCAAGGTCTTATTAGAGCTCTTTACCTCATAAGTTGTTCAAACAAATAGATGCTTCTTCAAAGCCATGTATTAGTTGATTCATTTTATTCTTGAAAATATAGAAAAGAGTCCTCTGGAAAGTAGTGATTAGAAGTGACTCTTTATTTATTCAAAGAGATATGCACTTATTTACATATAGACAAGTAATGAAAACCCACAATATATTTTTAAGATTAGGAGGAAGAAATTTTTGGAGGGATCAGTCCAATAATTACCTCTATCTTGAGAGGAGCCGTCTTGATATTTTGGGGAAAAACAAGATGCCCCATGCAAATATAGCATGGATTAATTTTTATTAATGGACATTCTTGTAGGGGATGTTTAGCTTTACATTCTGGGAAGACATTGCTTCTTGCTGCTCATTCTTCTTCCTAGTTTTTTATGTAGGTTTGATTTCTAGAGTAAGTGTACCTAGAAGGTTTCTTTCTAGGTGAGAATGGACCATATTCTTTAGAAGAGAACTTCCTCTCATCACTAATTATTTTATTGGTTCTTATAGGAGTAGGAAATGCTACTATTAATATGTCAATTTGAGGGGGTACTATTACAAAAGAAAACTCCCACCTAGGTAAGTTCAGCTTCCTTACTTCAAGAGTTCTATTATCATATTTTGTTACTTAGTGGAAAGTTAAGAGGTTCCCTAGTTACTTATTTTTAAATTTGGCCAAAAATAGGGCCCTAAGGTCCTCTTGTAAGGATCTATTTTCTTTCTATAATTACCCCCTATTGTAAGAATCTCTTTATGGGTCTAGAAAAACTAGTTCCTATAAGTGTGTTTTTTTTTCAATGCTTATTCAATGAGTTGGGATTTTTATGTTTCCTATAAAATCTTATAAAAACTCAAAAAAAAATTATATCATATGCTACTATTATTACTAGATTTGGGGGCTCCTGTTATAACAGATGTGCAGGTTCTTACCTCTCGTCTTACTGCCCCCCCCGCTACCAGCCTATTCTACCTTACAAAACAACTTTCCGGCAACGGTACCAAAAATGTTGGGCAAAATATTGTCTTGAATAATTTACCTAATATTTAATTATCAACCGGGGCTAGTAGGCTTAGATTTTCTACAAAATATATGCGAAGGTAGATAGTGTCGTCGTAATAAGCTAAAGATATTAAGTTGGACTTCTAAGGAAACAAAATTAACATCAAACTATTTATAAATGTCCATATATAAACGGTATTATGACAATAAACTATTCTATCTAAGGATATTGACTTTTAATTGAGAAAATGACTATATTTAAAAAGGATTTACAATAACTATATAGAAACCATATATATACTAACTAAATCATTTCAATTCCACTCTCCTTGATTATTCTAAGGGTAGGAATTTACTGTAATAGGAACTGGGGAAGGAGGGGTATCAAAATGGCTCTTAAAAGACGTATAAAAACTAAAGGGAATTAGGTCTATTTTTATCTCTACAAAAATGTACAAACTGAGAAATGTCTAATTACAAGAAATAGTAAACATGATTGCTTATGGATACACAACTCCTACTTACAAATCATTATATAAAAGTAAACACATGTTATGATCAAACATGACACTTATGAAAAGTAATTTGAATTCTATCTTATAGACCTCTAACTACATAATTAAGAGAAAGAGTTGTATTATGTGTAAAAGATTTAATCCATTAATGTATGTAACTTAAGCCTCATTTATAAAGGAACAATTTAAATCAAAGTCTCAATTACAGATCAATAAAATAAGTTAAATTACATAATACAATTCCTATGTAAAAAGGAAAAGAAAGAAAAAACGGAAATAAGGTTTACAAAGGAATCTTAAACAATCTTATTTAAAGGTATTTAACATTATCTAACTATTAATGTTCAAATAGAATCAGAAAACTAGAAAGATAAACTTTGAAACAAATTAAAAACACAGAGGACTGAATGAGCGACTGTATAACAGGTGGAAATGGAGATCTGTATAAAAGGTGGAACAGACTGTCTGTATGAAAGTCTGTTTGAAGGAAATGTTAGAACTTTAAAGAAAGAGTAATTTAAATGCTTTATTGAAGAGTAGCTACTCCATGCATATACTACTGAAATGTAAAACAAGAAATAAACCTACTTTAATGGTTGAATTCCACGACCTAAACCAATTTCATAATTCAAAACAAACTAACTTATTCTTAAGCAAGTTCATGATGAAAACTGGAATAAACGAACTAGATTATAATTAATCAAAGTAACTAAATCTAGGAATCAAAAAGACTGTGCAGAAAAACTTCAAAGCTATCCGATAAATGCAATCAGTTGCTATTTAATAGAATGAACCTACATGCTGAACATACTTTCAAATTGGAATCTATGCTACAAGAATATGAACGATTATAAAAACAAATTTAAACAATTCATAAACAAAATTATACTAGTTGCATGGGAAAACAACAAAACCTACTTAGGGATATAAAGACTCTGTTTGTTGAGGGGGGCTCCTAGCGAACAGTGTTGAACTTCTTGTAACTGAACACAATCATATACAACACAAGAAGACTTTCATTAAGATAATAAGTAGAATTACAATTTTTTTTCAGATTGAACTGATCAAATAAAAGACAAAGAGTCATACTCCAGATTGTGAGAGACTCTAAAACTAAGACTCCAAACTCATTTTTAAATTGCATACATCATTTATATATATGCATCATTCAATCGAGGCGAGCAATTCGACCCTTTAGTGGTCGAGTGCTCTTCAAGATAAAGCAATCATAATGGTGAATGCATGCATTAACAGTTAACAGATGAGTGTTCCTCTTATTTGGCTGATCAGGTTCCTTCAAGTGCGTAATATGGTTCATAATTCAGTTTGAATCAAAGCCTGCGTGAAGGTGTCACGTAGGGATACTAGATAGGCACTTCTTCCAGAAGAATTCTAACATTGAGATGCTAGCATGTGGTGATGATGGTTTTAGGTTGTTTTCATGCTTTTAACACATAGAAACATGCTACCAAAAAACGCACAACTATTTGACGATATGGACAACAAGCTGGGAATGCATTCCATATGTTCAGCTGAACACGTGTCTATTCATTATGCCACCAAAAATACCATATAACCTATAGAGAATAATACACATAGATTAATATAGAAAATGCACTCCGTATTAGGCCAAATTTAACCATTAAAACCATAAAATGATGATAATAAAAAGAATTGACATAAGTCCTTATTTAATCATACCTGGAGCTTGAACATGGAGCTGCATAGTGCAATAGACACTAAAAAGTATCAAAATATGTGTTGATATGTGAAGTATTGAACCCAAAAACAGGGAAAAAATGGCTACCAACATATCTTAAGATGTTTTCCTTCTTCCTCTCGAACCGTCTTATGAGATTTTCATCCTTTTTTAGATGACCTCTTGAGGGGATATTCATTAGATGACCCAGAATTGTCCATAGGTTTCTTTTTTTTTCCATTTCTGCATATGTACGAGAATGTCCTTCCACGAGAGTGTTGAGATTTGGTTCAGCATGTTGATGTATTTGTAACTTCGGAATGTATTCATCTATGTATTTTATGTATTGTAACCCGATGTTTATTCTGAGATGTATCTATTATGTATTTGAGTCATGTTGTCATGCCCCTATGTTCCAATCGGGAGGATCAATAATTTAAACAAGTCATGTCAAGTCATAGTGGGTAACCCTCCGATTGTCTAAGGGTTAAATTCCCCGGAGTTTCGGGGCACTAGGGTTATTAGACTCTCCAAGTAGAGGTCGTCCCTAGTATGGTTTTAGTCATGTCGGGATTAATATAAATAGAGAGTTGGGATCTCTATTTATCACACATCACTCACACACTCAAGTGTAGCGCATAGTTGAAGAAGGAGAAGACACTGGGCCTAGACAAGAAGAAGATTACTGTTGTCGGGAGTGCATCTTACTGTTTTGGGGTTTTACATATTGTGTTGATTCTATCTATGAGGAAGTTGCAGGGTTTTCTCCATTTATGGTTTCCTCGATCAAAAACATTGTGTTCATTGTCTCTTGTGTTTGATTGTTGTACTTGTTATTCTCTCAGTAAAGATCCTAACATAATGCTAGCTTGATGTTGAAAAACTAACATGGTATCATAGCTAACTTGAGAAGAAGACACTGTCCAGCTGTGGGAACTAGGCATTCCTAGTTTGTGGATCTTCCTCCACAGATTTTTAGCAAAAGAAAGGTGGAATAACTCTCCTCCTTAGGGCGCATCTTTCCGTCAAAGCAGAATCCAATTTTGAGGTTTTTCACTTTTGGATCTATCACTATTGTCGAAAATTAGGGCTTTTCACAGAAGAGGAATTTTTTTAATCCCAGGCCTGGATTGATCTCCTCCCCAAAATCAAAGTTAGGGACAAATTTCAAGGCATTTGGGTAGACAGGACTCCGAAAAAGCAAAACCCTAATTTTCTCCTCAACCAGCTCTGCAGGATTTCAGCTCAAGTTTCAGATCCGACATCTTGAACCTTGTAAGATCTAAAATATTTTGTATTTCCATTTGAGGTTCTCATTTAAGATGTCTCATCATACCAAGCTTGATGAAAATCTTGAGGGAGCTGAAAAATTTCGAACCTGGAAGTATAGGATCTCCTTGGTCCTAGAAGAAAATGAATTAGACTCCTACATTCATGAGGAGGTTCCAATTCCAGAGGGAGATGAGGAAAAGGCCTTACATAAGAAGAAGATGGTTATGGAAAAGAGGATCATTGCTAATTCTATCAAGGATCACCTTATCCCACAGGTGTCCTCTCTTAAGACACCTAAAGCTATGTTTGATGCCCTAACCAAATTCTTTGAAGGGAAGAACATAAACCATAAGATGACCCTGAGAAACCAACTGAAGAATGTGAAGATTCAGAATGCAGAAACAATATAGTATTACCTCACAAGAGTTTCTCAAATCAAAGAGCAACTAGAAGCAGTTGATGAAGAAGTGGAAAATGCAGAGATTGTAATGACTACATTGAATGGCCTTCCTAGGTCATGGTATTCTTTCATCCAAGGAATTTGTGCTAGGAAGAAGTTAGTCAAGTTCAGTAGACTATGGGAAGAGTGCTCTCAATAAGAAGCTTGGATAGAAGCTCGAGAAGAGAAGATAGGAAGTGAAGACCAAGCTCTTATAGTACACTCCAAGTCTCACTCGAAGTCAAGCAGGAGAAAATCTCATGGTTCTAGAGGTAAGAACTTTCACAAAGATAATACTAGAAGAGACATATCTAGGATCATATGCTATACTTGTGATGAAGTAGGACACTATGCAAGGAATTGTCCTAACAAACAGAAGATAGTAAAGAAGAGCAACAAAAGAAGACATCATGATCATGCTGCAGAGGATCATGAACCATCCAAAAAGAGATCTAGATATGAAAGTGAAGATTCTTCAAGCAAGGATGAATATGTTCTGATATCAGCTCTCACGGGTAACATTACTCATGGTAGTGATGATTGGATTATAGACAGTGGGGCTTCCAAACATATGACTAGATTCAAGGAATCCTTTGTTAGACTGTCAGAACATGAATCACCTCACAAGGTAAAGCTAGGAGATGACTACCAATATCCAATAAAAGGTAGTGGGGACTATTCATATAAGTTAGACTCTAGAAAATATCTAAAAATGAAAGAAGTATTGTTTGTGCCAGGACTCAAGAAGAAACTTCTCTCCATATCAACATTATATGAAAAAGGAATGCAAGTTGCATTCATAGATGGTCAAGTCATCATGTGGCCAAAAGGAAAGACTATCGATGATGCAGTAGTGATTGGAGAACAAGAAGGAGGATTATACAAATTAAAGGGCCATCCAAAACAAGCCTTGGTCCATGACACAGTAGAGCTAAGTTAACTTTGGCATATAAGGCTTGCACATGTGCATTACAGAGCACTACCTATTGCAAGCAAAGTTGTCGAAGGTCTTCTAGAAATTCAAGCAAAACATGATGGGGTCTCTAAAGGATGTGGAAAAGGAAAGAATACAAAGAAGACATTTCCAAGCAGTGAAAGCAAAGCAAAAGGAATCTTGGAAATCATCCACTCCAATATATGTGGTCCTATGTCATCAAACTCTCTAAGCGGGTATGCATATTATGTTTCTTTTATTGATGATTTTTCTAGGAAGACATGGGTTTACTTCATGAAGAACAAAGACGAAGTATTCAGTAAGTTCAAAGAATTCAAAGCCTTGATTGAAAACCATATTGAAAAGAAGATCAAGACCATTTGATCAGATAATGGTGGAGAATTCACTTCAAATGAATTCAAAGAGCTATGCAAAGAATCAGGGATTAAGAGGGAGTTTTCCAATCCTTATAATCCACAATAGAATGGGGTTGCAGAATGGAAGAACAAAACTATCATGGAAGCTACAAAAGCAATGCTTCATGATCAAGACCTTCCTATGCATCTTTGGGCTGAAGCTGCTAGAACAGTGGTGTAGGTATAGAACCATACTGCACATAGAGCACTCGAGAACAAGACTCCTAAAGAAGTCTTCTTCGACAAGAAACTAGAAGTCAGCCATTTCAGAATGTTCAGCTGTCCTGTGTACATCCACATTCCAAAAGAGAAGAGGACTAAATTAGATCCTTCAGGAAAGAAGGGTATATTTGTGGGATACTATGAAAGCTCAAAGGATTACAGAATATATTTCCTAGGATATAAGAATATTGACATCAGCAAGGATGTGACATTTGATGAAGACACAACTTACAACAAATCCAGAAAGAGACTTGCTGAAGAACCTGAAGAAGTGGAAGCACCCAGAATTCATGATACAACCATGAATGAAGAAACTAGAGAAGAAGATCGAGAATTTGAAGAACCACAAAGACCTGTAGATCCACCTCTGGAGAAGAATCCTCATAAGAAGAAACTTGTTTGGGTACAAGAACTTATCCAAGGTGCGGAAAGATATGGGGCTCCAGAAGAGAATCATAGAGAAAGAAAGAGGACCAGATCCTATTCTGGGTATGTAGCTTTACTATGTGATTTCATTGATAAAGAACCTTCCAGTTATGAAGAAGCGGCAAAACATAAAGAATGGAAGGATGCTATGATCGAAGAGTACCAATTGATCATGAAGAATGATGTTTGGGATGTTGTCCCAAGACCAGACAGAAAGTCAGTTGTAACTTCCAAATGGATCTACAAGATCAAACATGCTGTAGATGGTAGCATTGAAAATTATAAGGCAATATTTGTAGCTCAAGGTTTCTCTCAGAAAGAGGGAATAGACTATGAGGAGACCTTTGCACCTATATCTAGATACACTTCCATCAGATCAGTACTTGCTCTAGCTACAGTGATGAAATGGAAGATACACCAAATGGATGTCAAGACTACTTTCTTGAATGGTGTAGTGGAAGAGGAAGTGTATGTAGAACAACCACTCCATTTTGAGACACATGACAGGGAGTCTCATGTATGCAGATTGAAGAAAGTGATGTACTGTTTGAAACAGGCACCCAGGACATGGTACGACAGAATTGATAGATTTCTATCCAGTTTGGGATTTACCAAGAGTAAAGTAGATTCCAACCTTTACTACAAGGTTGAAGATGACAACCTAGTGATGCTTCTACTATATGTAGATGATCTGTTTGTGACAGGTATGGATGGGTTGATTAATGATTCAAAGAGAAAGCTCGCTACTGAGTTCGAGATGAAGGACTTGGGTATGATGCATTACTTTCTAGGCATGGAGGTGTGGTAGAGTGTGGATGGAACATTCCTTGGACAAGGGAAGTATGTAGTAGAGATCCTGAAGAGGTTTGGGATGATGGACTGCAAGATTATGGCCACACCTATGGCATCAAACTTGAAGCTATTGAATGATGCTTCTTCAGAGACAGTTGATGCTACGATGTATTGTCAGATGATTGGGTCATTGATGTACCTGACGAACACGAGACTAGACATTTGCTTTGCTGTGAACACCTTGAGCCAATTCTTGACAGATCTTAGAAATGTTCACTTAATTGCCGCAAAGCATATTCTAAGGTACTTGAGGGGTACAATTGATTATGGGCTCAAGTATGATGTGAATCAAAAGATTAACCTGGAGGGTTATGTTGATTCAAATTGGGCAGGCAGTGCCATCGATAGGAAGAGAAATTCAAGGTGTTACTTCAGTATGGGATCAGGTGTGATCTCTTGGTTTAGCAGGAAGCAATCCTGTGTGGCACTGAGTATAGCTGAAGTAGAGTATGTCATAGCTTGTTCATCTAGTTGTGAGGCAGTATGGCTTCAGAAGCTACTGTATCATATATTTGATCTCTAGTTGGATGCTACTTGTATACATTGTGACAATCAGAGTTGCGTGAAGTTGTTAGAGAATCCAGTGTTCCATGACAAGTCAAATCATATCGAGATCAAGTATCACTATATCAAGGATATGGTGTAGAGGGGAGCAGTGAAGCTCCAATATGTTGCGATGGAGGAACAGATAGTTGATGTGTTGATGGAGCCATTAGCCACAGTGAAGTTTGAGTACTTCAAGGAGAAGCTTGGTGTTCTCCAGATCGAGGTTTCCTCCAAGGGAAAGTGATGAGCCCCAAAGCCATTCTAATGAGTAGGACAGATGTAAGGGTTGAGACATTTTGTTCATGGCTAAAGGATTTAGTTCCTTCCATGTCAGATATGAGTGCTGGCCATTCTGTCGAGTAGGACAGATGTAAGGGATACCGCCAGTCTGACAAGCAGGTCAGATGTAAGGGCTGAGCCATTCTGTTCATGTCTAAAGGATTTAGTTCCTTCCATGTCAGATGTGGGTGCCGGCCATTCTGTCGAGTAGGATAGATGTAAGGGCTACCGCCATTCTGATGAGCAGGTCAAATGTAAGGGAAAATCCATTCTATTCATGGCTAAAGGATTTGGTTCCTTCCATGTCAGATTTGAGTGTTGGCCACTTTTTCAAGTAGGACAGATGTAAGGGCTACCGCCATTCTGATGAGCAGGTCATATGTAAGGGCAGAGCCATTTTGACGAGTAGGTCAGATGTGAGTGCTGTCCATTCTGATGTAGGATGAGATCCTACATAGATGTAAGGGCTATCGCCTTTTTGACAAGTAGGTTAGATGTGAGTGCTGGCCATTCTGATGTCACTGTAGGATTAGGTCCTATATGATCATATATAAGAACTACCGCCTTTCTAATGAGCAAGTTAGATGTGAGTGCTGGCCATTCTGACAAGTAGGTCATATGTAAGGACTACCAAAGACCTACGAGGAGGTAGGCATACACCCAGCATGAAAGAAGGATGGCTCTGTAGAAATTCCTATGATGAGATAGTACACACATGATGATGACCAGGTGAGATCCAGATTGAGCTATGATCCAGATCCAGTTATGATGACTCCAAGAGATCCAGATTAAGTGATCATCTAGATCCATTAGTGATGATCCAAATCTAGTCCAGTGATGATGATCTAGATCAAGAGATGATCCAGATCCAGTCCAGTGATGATGATCCAGATCGAGAGATGATCTAGATCCAGTGATTATGTCCCATGATGATCCATATTGAGAGATGATCCAGATTCAAAGGATGAAGATGACTTGAAGACTCAAAAGACTCGAGATGTAGAGGATGAGATGATCCAATTGATACAAATAAGAAGACTAATGCTGAAAATTGTGTCAAAAGAATACCTTCCTATTTAAGAGGGAGTGTTGATGTATTTGTAACTTTGGAATGTATTCATCTATGTATTTGATGTATTGTAACCCGATGTTTATTCTAGGATGTATCTATTATGTATTTGAGTCATGTTTTCATGCCCCGATGTTCCAATCAGGAGGTTCAATAATGTAAACAAGTCATGTCAATTCATAGTGGGTAACCCTTCGATTGTCTAAGGGTTAAAGTCCCCGTAGTTCCGGGGCACTAGAGTTATTAGAATCTCCAAGTAGAGGTTGGCCCTAGTAGGGTTTTATTCATGTTGGGATTAGTATAAATAGAGATCTGGGATCTCTATTTAGCACACATCACTCACACGCTCAAGTGTAGCGCATAGTTGAGGAAGGAGAAGACACTGGGGCTAGACAAGAAGAAGATTACTGATGTCGAGAGTGCATCTTACTGTTTTGGGGTTTTACATATTGTGTTGATTCTATCTCTGAGAAAGTTGTGGGGTTTTCTCCATTTATGGTTTCCCCGATCAAAAACACTGTGTTCATTGTCTCTTGTGTTTGATTGTTGTACTTGTTATTCTCTCAATAAAGATCCTAACATAATGCTAGCTTAATGTTGAAAAACTAACACAACAGTGCCTCTAACTTCTTCAATTGTTTGAGTTTGAAATTGAGGAAATTCTCCCTCTTAAAGCATTGAAAGCACTTGTTCTTCTAGGATGCTCAATATTTCAAAATTGTTTCAAGATGATGGTTCCTTCAGCGGCTGCTCCATTTTCTTTCTGTTTCTGCCTAGAGGAGTTGCTACTTGTCCCCAATTCTACTCTTTGTCCATTGACTTTGTTTTCTTTATTTGTTGAGCTATTTTTTTGAACTTGGGTCCATTGATCTCCCTTTTCTTTAACAACATCTTCCTCAATTGTTTTCTTGCAAGATCTCACAAAATTGCCATAACCATGGAAAAATATGCATTTAAAGGGTAGTTGCTCATAGTCTAGCTCTTGTACATAAGACCAATATACTACTGTCAAATTAATAGCTTCAGGGAGCCCTACCTCCAAATCCACTTCAACAAAAATTATGGAACAAGTTTATTCATCTCTTCGATCAGCCATATCCATTTATTTCCCCAGAGTGTTTCCTATAGCTTCTAGGGATCCTTAATTCTAGCAATGGAGAGGAAGATGCGGCAACCTAACCCAAACAAGAACTGCAAAGGGGACATCTTGATTCAGATCAAAATCCAGAGTCCAATTGTTCAAGTAGATCCCTTGAGGACCCATGAAATATGGCCCATTTCTAAAGATTAAATCTCTATCACCTAAATTTTCAAAGAGAAAAAGATAATATCCCTTACCTACCAAATTGTTGCAAATTCCTTTTGAGATGAGAGATTTTGAATTCCTTTGAACCCACCATGTGATTGTCTTAGGGGAGGGCAAAAGCCCAGTGAACTAGCCAATGATTCCTAGTTCAACAATATTTAGAGGTGGCAAGTTTGATCTACTGGAGGAATTACCGAGGCAGTATTGTAAAGCTTCTTTACAAAAGATTGTTGGTTCTCAGTATTTTTCCTCTTGCTTCCTGAAGCTGCCAGTCTCCTGAAAGAATTCAGTCTAGGGACAGGGGAGAAGCCCCCTCCATCCCCCATGACCTCAAAACAAAGATGATCTATCTCCAAGAGCCAGCAGAGCCAAGAACTCTTGGCTCAACGCAAATAGACCTAGATGAAGACTCACCAGTGTTGAGAAATTTTTTTTCCTCGTGCGATCGATTCACCAGGGAGAAGATCTTGGAAAAGAACCAAGAGAAAGGTTCTCAGTGGTCCCAAAACACCAAAATAAAACACTATGGCTCGTCTAGCTCCAATCTAGGGCAAGGAATTCTCCACCTGAGCCATAATCCAGTCGAAGCAGCCACCAAAATGAGTTGAGAGCCGAGAGGTCAGAAAATCATTTTTGAATTCATATGGAAACATAATTGTTATTTAATTTTTTCGCTTATATAAATAATGTTATAATTTTAATTTATTGTTCATATTATTTTATCACTAAAATTAAAATAGAAATATATTAACTAAAATATAATAAAAAAATTACTTATCACAATTTTGATAATGAAAAAATGTAATGCCCCGATTTTGACCCCGTTGCATTAGATGTATATGATGATGTATATATTGTAAATGATCATGGTGTTGAGCTAAATTCCAAGGCCCCACCATCAATCGGTTATGCTAGGTTTTGGGATTTAAATTGTCACTGATTGTATATCGGGGCATGCGGCATATATTATGTTGGCCATCATGTAAATATGCATCTGTAATTAATTAAGTAAACCCGACCGGCTACGATCGCAACAACTAAATCGAATGGGGCATGATTTTCACAAGGATAAGGATGAGGGGGAATTTGTCAAACCTTGGCTAATGGGGTGAAAATTCATGTGTCTTCTTTTCCTTTGCGTTACCCAACCACTTTCATTGAAGAATTGCTGCTGGTGGTTGAGGCAGTTAATTGTTTTGGGAGTGGGGTGGCAGGACTGTCAGTCCTCACCCACACGCACACTCCACCATGGTTGAATTCACTATGGCTGGGGAAAAATGACTGCCATCACTCACATAGGCATTCTCCTCTCCACGACTATGCTGAAGGCTCATGCACTTCCCATTCGCGTCATTCCTATTGTTGTTCATCCACGGAAAAAAACGGAGTTGCTTTTCCTCACGTGGGACCTCCACAGTCTGTTCCTTCCTCATGGTCTGCTCACATCCACACACATGTATTTTTCTATTTTGGGGCTCACACAGTGAGCGGGGAATTGTGTGTTTTTCATCCATGGTTTTCCCTGCGAAGGGCCATTCGAGTGGTCAGTCGTGTGTATGTTTCTCCTTACCAATTCGTGGCCTGTACATATGTTTCCTCTGCCCAGCTGTGAAGTGGGTTTTTCTTTCCATTTCCGGACTGTGTAAGTTCCTTGATGACTCCACTGTTTAGATTGGGTCATTGACTTTCCCCCGATGTTGGTTGTGGTTGCTGTGGTCGTCCTTATGTTTTTGGGGCTGTTCTAAATTCGTTGGGGAGTCATTTTGGCCACGGTAGGGCCAATAATGACTCAGCGAATTTTTTCCCTGTCTTAAGCTGTATCATATTTTTTATTGCCTGACTGCAAAGGTTGGTCTTTAGACTATGTAGGGAGCAGGGATGTTGGATTAGATTTGCTTGATAAACCTGGTGGCTGGAAACCATACAGATAGAGCTAGAGGGATGGCGTTCTTCTCCATCACCCCTGAATAGCACTGGAAGGGAATGCAGGGCCTAAGGGACTGTGTAGTAGAGAAGGGACTGATTCCTTGTGTTGGGTGTGTTTGGGTGTCTTAGAGGTCAGGCTAGTTTTGGTGTAGGTGTTATTGGCTCTGCAATGAGCTCACCAGCTTAGAATTTAGCCTTTCCCACTCCTTGATGGCCTGATAAACCCAACTGTGTTGGCTTGGCTATGCTTGTGTATGATTAACTATGTGTTAGCTTGCTAGTTCACTTATTCCTTGGAGAATCATGCCCAGCTCGGGGGTGGCAGCGCTGCTAAGAGATTAAGGAGCACGCTGGCCTATGGTTGGGTGGAACGTTGCAGCGACGTAGCTGGTTGTAGAGCAAAGTTTCCATAAGATAAGTGATCTGTCCATTTTACTTCAGCAACTGTAAATTCTGTTAATGAAAATGATGAACCTGTTAAATGAATGCTGGCTTAAATGTATGATGTTTCCGCTGTGTCTGAAAGATGATTGCATCTGTGCATGATAAATGTTCATGTGTGTATGTTTAAGCTTTCTGTTTTAGCAATTTTATTCATGTGCATGTTCATGGGGCTCTTATCCCGGGTGTTGAAGCTTGTAGTCATGTCCTCTTCGCCGGTCGGAGGCGTGGGGACATGATGGTATGGTATCAGAGCCATAGGTTGGCAACAATTGGCCTCTATGGGCCAAGAAGATGCAATGACAGAAGCAGAATTGCCTTCTGCCTAACAGCAATCAGGAATTTGAGGATAGCAAAAATTTCAAGAATTTTTCTAAGTGTTGACAGTCAGGTCATCGGAAGGTTAGAGGTTCCGACTTCCGATGTGGCGGAAGGTCTAACGGTTTCCCATCCGCCATTGTGGCTACGGGAAGGTTTTAGTCGCCAATTCTGTGGAATAATGAAGGGGAAATGGTTTGCACGTCCGCCATTGCGGAAGCCAAAGTCATTTTGCTTCCGATGAAGAAAGACCGCCGACAGCCGACGTGGTCAAAGAAAGACAAATTTTCAAAATTTGTCTAAGTGATGAAATCGTCGGAAGAAGAAGTGATAATTGTTCCGCTGTTGCAGAAGCCAAAGTCATTTGGCTTCCGATGTAAACGACTCTCGGGGTAGTGGAAGAATTAGTGATTTCCCGTCTGCCATTGCGGAAGAACAAACCGTCAAGTCTTCTGACGGGGAAAGAAAAAACGCGGAAATTTTCTAAGTGTATTGATGCCCGGCGGAAGAGGAAAGTGCTTGCACGTCCACCATTGCAGAAGACAAAGCAATAGGTATTCCGATGGGAAAGTCCTCCGATCGTCGACACGTCAAAAGGGGTTAAGGCTCGAAAATCAAGTAAAGAGCGGCAGTCGAAAGGAGTTGACCTTTGGTGTGCTGTCATTGCGGAAGCCAAAGTCATTTGGCTTCCGATAGGGAAGAACCGCTGACGCTGAGAGTTGAAAATTTTTCTAAGTAACGGCCACCAATCAGAAGAGGAAGTAGCTCAAGCGCCGATTCTATGGAAGAGAAAGTAGTTTCCAGTCCGCCGTTGCGGAAGCCAAAGTCATTTGGCTTCCGATGTAAAAAGACTTTCGATGTCGTGGAAGAGAAAGCAGTTTTCCATCCACCGTTGTGGAAGCCAACGTCATTTGGCTTCCGATGTGGAAAGACATCCGACAGCTGATGAGAAGGAAAGAAAAATTCTGAGTTTTTCCATGGGATTTCTCAGCAGATTTCGACTGTTTTCAGAGGGATTTTTCAGCTGTTTTTCAATGAAATTTCAGGTCTGACCCCCACAAGGGAGAAATCCCCCTTGACCCTCGTCATCCCCTTCAGACAGTCATTCCTTGATGATGAAAATTTTGTGTGTTTGGGCATTTGTAATTTTATGATTATTCCAAGAGAAGGTAAGTAATGTGGATTTGTATCAATTTATGCATCTAACAATTGTGTTATTAACATGTTTGCAGAATTATAGTCACCTTCAAGAGAAGTATTCCAGGTAGTGCAGTTGACAAGTAAGTAGTGGTTCAATATGAGAACGCATGACGGATATGATGCTCGGGATTCCTATGAGCGAGTAGAAGATGCCATGGGAGAAAATGTCCGTAATAGAAATGATGACATAGAGTCTAATGGAAGAAGATTCCAAGAGACACCGTCAGATGTTGCAGCCACTATGAGAATCTTGATTAAGGCCCAAGAAGAGCAGCATCAGTTGAATGCTGCTATGTTGCAAAGTTTGACAGGCTTGCAAAGAAAGGTAGACTCTGGATGAGGTACAGCAAGACCAAAAGGAAGTAAGAGCAGTACCAGGAGAAGGAGAAGGACTTCTAGTGGATCATCTGATTCTGAAGAATCCAACGGGGATTCAAGTTCTTCTTCTCATAAAAGGAAGAGAAAGAGACACCATAGGGATCGCTCTCATGATGAATTTAAGAAAGCTAAACCTCCTACATTTGATGGTGAGGTAAATACTGGACAAGAGGCTGAAGCTTGGCTTCTTGGTATTAAGAAGTACTTTCAAGTGCATGACTATTCAGGAAACATGAAGGCAAGAGTTGCCATATTCAATCTGAATGGAAGGGCATCCATTTGGTGGGAACACTTCAAGCAAGTAAAGAGGATTAGTGAAAGGAGACTTAAGTGGAAACAGTTCAAGAAGTATTTCAAGTAGAAATACCTCTCTGACAGGTATTATGATGACAAGATTAAGGAGTTCCATGAGCTGAGGTTGGGACAGCAGACCATGGAAGAGTATGCAAATAAGTTTTTGGAGCTGTTGAGGTATGTCCGGTACATCAGAGATGAAAAAGTGAAGGTCCAGTGTTTTCTGAGTGGATTACCTTAGTCTTACAAAGATAGAATTGAGTTCTATGAACCTAGAACTCTTGAAGAAGCAATAAGGAAGGATAAGTATTGCTATGAGCAGAGAAAACGTAAGCCAGATTTCCATAAGACATGGAAAGATAAGAAGAATGATAAGTTTGACCAAAGGAAGAAAGATTTCAAACCTTCTAATTTCCGGAATCAACAGAAGCAGCCATCCCAAGCTGTGACTAAGCCAGTTGGAGTGACCAGAGAAAAGCCTAAATATCCACAATAGAATAGAGGGCCACTTCAATGCTAGAAATGTGGAGGACCCCACATGCGTAGGAATTTTCCACTCAAGAACGAGGGTGCAAGGCGAGCTTATAACATTCAAGAAGCAAAAACAGTGGGTCAAGTAGCAAGGGCAGTTCCTAGGATTTATGCAGCACTGGAGTACCATCAAGCAGATCACCAGTCAGCTGTAGTTGAAGTAGCAGGTAAGATTGTTGAGCAATCTGTTTCTATTTTGATTGACCTCGGTTCTACTCACAGTTACATTACTCCTAGAGTAGTGGAGATTTGTGCTTTTAAGAAAGTAAAGCATATGAAGTCTTGGTTAGTTCAGCTAGCCACCGGAACTAAGAGAAAAGTCAGCGAAGTGGTAGAAAAGTGTTCATTGATCATGAATGGATTGGTCACTTGTGTAGATCTGAATGTTCTACCGCTTGGTTCCTATCATGTTCTAATTGGAATGGATTGGGTAGAAGCTCACAGAGTGAAGATTGATTGTTACCATAAGAATTTTGAATGCTTGAATGAAGAAGGGAACCTCGTAGTTGTGAAAGGTATTCCAAAGGTGATTTCAGTACGGCAGGTTTCAGCAATGCAGTTAAAGAAGTTCTGTAGGAAGGGTTGCCAGTTGTATGCAGCTCAGGTTTTGGAGGAAACAAGAGATGAAAATCCTAGGTTGAAGGACTATCAGGTGTTACAGGAATTCAGGGATGTGTTTCCTGATGAGATTCTAGGACTTCCTCCAAAGCAGGACATTGATTTCACAATTGAACTTGTACCAGGAGCAGCACCAGTGTCCAAAGCACCCTACAGGATGAGTACATCGGAGATGCTAGAGTTGAAGATGCAACTGCAAGAGTTGTTGGAAAAGAAGTATATCTGACTGAGTGTGTCCCCTTGGGGAGAACCAATTCTGTTTGTAAAGAAGAAAGATGGTACACTCAGGTTGTGTATTGATTACAGAAAATTGAACAAGGTTACCGTGAAGAATAAATATCCTTTGCCTAGGATTGATGACCTCTTTGATCAAATGAGAGGAGCAAGGGTATTTTCCAAGATTGACTTGAGGAATGGTTACCATCAGGTGAGAATCAAGGATGAAGACATTCATAAGACAGCCTTCAGGACGAGGTATGGGAATTATGAGTTTGTAGTGGTACCGTTTGGTCTCATGAATGCACCAACTACATTTATGTGCCTTATGAATAGCGTCTTCAGCAGTTATTTGGACAAGTTTGTTCTTGTTTTCCTTGATGACATTCTTGTTTATTCTAAGAATGAGGAAGAGCATGAAGAGCATTTTAGATTGACATTGCAATTGCTCAGGGAGCATCAGTTGTATGCGAAACTAAGCAAATGTGACTTCTATAGAGATAGAATTCAGTATTTGGGTCACATTATCTCAGAGGAGGGTATATCTATGGACCCTGAAAATATTGAATCCATTATGAGTTGTCCTACTCCAAGAAATGTGACAGATGTAAGATCTTTCATGTGACTTGCAGGATACTATTGAAAATTCATTGAAGGATTCTCCAAAGCTGCACACGCCATCACTTCTTTGCAAAATAAGGGGATGAAGTTCGAATGGACATCGAGGTGTGAAGAAAGCTTCCAGCGGTTGAAGAGTCTTCTCACCAGTGCACCAGTGTTGAAGGTTGGAAATCTAGAGAAATATTTTGTGGTATGTACCAATGCATGCGGAAAAGGGCTTGGAGGAGTCCTTATGCAAGGCAACCACGTGATATGTTATGAGTCAAGAAACTTGAAGGAGCATGAGAAGACCTACGCCACTCATGATCTAGAGCTTACAGCCATAGTACATGCTCTCAAGATGTGTAGACATTACTTGATGGGAAGGAGATTTGAGCTCAGAATAGACCACTATGGTCTGAAGTATCTATTTGATCAGCCTACTCTGAATGCTAGGAAAGCAAGATGGCTGGAGTTTTTATGTGAGTTTGATTTTGAAATCAAGCACATAAAGGGAAAGGAGAATAAGGTAGCTGATGCACTCAGCAGGAAAGTGCAAGAAATGCATGTGGCATCTCTTAGTATTTGCCAATCAGATTTGAGGCAGCAGATTGCCAATCATGTTGTCGGAGATGAATTGGATGAGCAAGTAAAAGACAAATTACAGCAGCAAAGTCTTGAGAAGAGGTATGACGGATATAAATTGGAAGAAGATGGACTTTTCACTTATAAAGGAAGAATTTATATTTCGAAGGTAGCATATTTGAGGAGAGTTGTTATGGATGAAATCCATCAAGCTCCGTATTCTGGTCACCCAGGATATCAGAAGACAATCGCTATAGCTAGAAAGCAGTACTTTTGGCTACGAATGAAAAAGGACATGGCTGAATACATTTCAAGGTGTATGCAATGTCAACAGGTAAAGGTTGAGCATCAACATCCAGTAGTTTTGTTGCAGCCTTTTCCAGTTCCGGAATGGAAATGGGAAGTTATTTCCATGGATTTTATTACAGGATTGCCGATGACTTGGAGACAACATGATTCCATCATGGTTGTGGTAGACAAGTTGACAAAGGCAGTACATTTTATACCGGTTAAGTCTACATATGAGACTGGAGACATTGCAAGGATCTTCATGAAGGAGATATTCAAATTGCATGGATTGCCTAAGGCAATAGTCTCTGACAGGGATGTCAAGTTCACTTCCAACTTTTGGAAGGGGTTGTTTGCAGATTTGGGTACAAAGCTAAACTTCAGCACTGCATACCATCCTCAGACAAATGGGAAGACAAAGAGAGTTAATCAGGTACTTGAAGACATGCTTTGCATGTACGTAATGGACAAACCAACCAAGTGGGAAGATTACTTGCACTTGGTAGAGTTTTCTTATAACAATGGACATCATGTATCCTTGGGGATGAGTCCATATGAAGCTTTGTATGGAAGAAGGTGTAGAACACCAGTGACTTGGGATAATCTAGTGAACAGGATTGTGCTTGGACCAGAATTGCTCAAGGAAATGGCGCAAGAGGTTGTAAAGATCAAGCAGAAGCTGAAAGTAACACAGGATAGACAGAAAAGCTATGCCGATAAGCATAGGGTGAACAGGGAGTTCAGTGTTGGGGATCATGTTTACCTCAGAGTGAGGGCAAGGAAGAGTTCCTTGAAGCTTGGAAGTTGTGCCAAGATGTTACCAAGATACTGTGGGCCGTTTGAAGTGCTTGAAAGAATAGGGCCAGTTGCATATAGACTTGCATTTCCTGCTAGCACTAGAGCTCATAATGTTTTTCATGTTTCTTTGCTTAAGAGATATGTACATGATCCTAACCATGTGATAAATTGGGATGTGATTCAGGTGGAACCCGAGGGAGAGTTTCGAATCGAGCCAATACGCATCCTCGACAGGAAGGTCACAATGCTCCGGAACCGAGCCATAGGGCATGTAAAGGTGCAATGGGAGCACTTCGGACCTGAAGAGGCTACTTGGGAGCTGGAGGATGCCATGCGAGTGGCACATCCATTTTTTTTCAATTCTACGGAACACTGAGGCTATACCGGTGTAGCATTTTGTTCAAATTTTGTAAAGCACTGAGGACAGTGCTATTGAAGGGGGAGGGGAATGTAATGCCCCAGTTTTGACCCCGTTGCATTAGATGTATATGATGATGTATATATTGTAAACGATCATGGTGTGGAGCTAAAGGCCAAGGCCCCACCATCGATCGGTTATGCTAGGTTTTGGGATTTAAATTGTCACCAATTGTATATCGGGGCATGCGGCATATATTATGTTGGCCATCATGTAAATATGCATCTGTAATTAATTAAGTGAACCCAACTGGCTACGATCGCAGAAACTAAATCGAATGGGGCATGATTTTCACAAGGATAAGGATGAGGGGGAATTTGTCAAACCTTGGCTAAAGGGGTATCCATGTGTCTTCTTTTCCTTTTCCTTACCCAACCACTTTCATTGAAGAATTGCTGGTGGTGGTTGAGGCAGTTAATTTTTTTGGGAGTGGGGTGGAAGGAATGTCATTCCTCACCCACACACACACTCCACCATGGTTGACTTCACTATGGCTGGGGAAAAATGAATGCCATCACTCACGCAGGCATTCTCCTCTCCACGACTGTGTTGAAGGCTCACACACTTCCCATTCACGTCATTCCTATTGTTGTTCATCCACGGAAAAAAACGGAGCTCCTTTTCCTCACGCGGGACCTCCACAGTTTGTTCCTTCCTCACGGTCTGCTCACATCCACTCACAGGTATTTTTTTGTTTTGGGGATCACACAGCGAGCGGGGAATTGTGTGTTTTTCATCCACGTTTTTCCCTGCGAAGGGCCATTCGGGTGGTCAGTAATGTGTATGTTTCTCCTTACCAATTCATGGCCTGTACATATGTTTCCTCTTCCCAGCTGTGAAGTGGGTTTTTCTTTCCATTTTTGAACTGTGTAAGTTCCTTGATGACTCCACTATTCAGATTGGGTCATTGACATTCCCCCGATGTTGGCTGTGGTTGTTGTGGTCGTCCTTACGTTTTGGGGGCTGTTCTAAATTCGTTGGGGAGTCATTTTGGCCACGATAGGGCTAATAATGACTCAGGGAATGTTTTCCTTGTCTTAAGCTGTATCAGCTGGTTGATTGCCTGAGTGTAATGGTTGGTCCTCAGAATATGTAGGGAGCAGGGATGTTGGCTTAGATTTGCTTGATAAACCTGGTGGATAGAAACCACACACACAGAGCTAGAGGGATAGCCTTCTTCTCCATCACCCCTGAATAGCACTGGAAGGGAATGCAGGGCCTAAGGGACTATGTAGCAGAGAAGGGACTGATTCCTTGTGTTGGGTGTGTTTGGGTGTCTTAGAGGTTAGGCTAGTTCTGGTGTAGGTGTTCTTGGCTCTGCAATGAGCTCACCAGCTTAGCATTTATCCTTTCCCACTCCTTGATGGCCTGATAAACCCAACTGTGTTGGCTTGGCTATGCTTGTGTATGCTTAACTATGTGTTAGCCTGCTAGTTCCCTTATTCCTTGGAGAATCATTCCCAGCTCGAGGGTGGCAGCGCTGCTGAGAGATTAAGGAGCAGCTGGCCTATGGTTGGGTGGAACGTTGCAGCGATGTAGCTGGTTGTGGAGAGAAGTTTCCATAAGATAAGTGATATGTCCATTTTACTTCAGCAACTGTAAATTCTGTTAATGAAAATGAGGAACCTATTAAATGAATGCTGGCTTAAATGTATGATGTTTCCACTGTGTCCGAAAGATGATTGCATCTGTGCATGATAAATTATCATGTGTGTATGTTTAAGCTTTCTGTTTTAGCAATTTTATTCATGTACATGTTCATGGGGCTCTTAGCCCGGGTGTTGAAGCTTGTAGTCACGTCCTCTTCATCGGTCAGAGGTGTGGGGACATGACAAAAAATATATAAAAGTATAGTAATCTTAATATATAATATAATTTTCTTTAATAATATCAAGAACTAACATGTTATTTTTATAATAAATAACAAAATATTATATTAAAATTTACTTAAATTATTTTAGTTTAAATCTTTTAACCAACTTTGAGAAGATCAAACAACTTTTATTATGTCCCTAATAGGGGATATATATGAATCACTTAGGTGAATTAATTTAGGAGGCAGGTTAAAAAAATTCACATTTCAAATGCTTTTGCTATAGTTTGTATCAAATTTTTTTCGGAGGATTATTTAAATTTGATTTATCTTTCTTCCTATTGGTGTATAGAGGTGACATAGGCCTCACACTTTGTATCCCAAGACCCGGTGGTGAGCTGCATAAGCAGAAAATGATCATTTTGTATCAGACATCTCAGAATACCGTGGACAGACTCTTGTTCCAGTTAATTGCTTCGATTATCCAAAAAAACCATCAATGTCTTTTAAAATGCTATTAAAAATATCCCAATTTTTTTATTATTATTTATGTTCAGTTAATTGCTTCTATTCTATAAAAAAAACTATAAATGTCTTTTCAACATGCTATTAAAGATATCCTTGTTCTTTTTTATTTTATTATTTATATATAGTACAATAGAAAATACATGTATGGGTGAAGTGGCGATGGCCATAAATTGAGATTCAATAGGGTGTTTTCCTCATCACAAACTAATCGCCTTTTTTATTTTATTATTTATATATAGTACAATAGAAAATAGATGTATGGGTGAAATGGTGGTGGCCATAAATTGAGATTCAATAGCGTGTTTTCCCATCGCCAACTAATCACCTTGCAGTTCAAAAGTTGATAAACCTCTGCACTAAGCCCTGGGGCTTGACCTTACATTCGCTTTGCAATTCAAAAGTCGATGAACCTCTGTGCTAAGGCTTGACCTGACATTTTCCTGCACAACAACAATAATTCTAATAAATGAGGTATGAATAGTGATTCCAATGAGCCAGCTTAGTTGTGGAATTATTAATAAATGAAGTATGGTAGAGACGATTAGAAATTCTAGCTTTGTTTGTTAGCTTTCCTATCGCTGGTAGTCTTAAAAACCCCTATCGAATAGCTATTTGGCATGTGATCTCCTACATATTCTTTTGAAGATCCTTGCAATCTTTCATGTTTTCATTGTCTCTTTTATAATTCTCTGGATTCTACGTATATAAATCTCATGTCTTTCTGTTCCAATGAACGAAACTGAAGCCATCGAGCTCGGAGTCCTGAAAAGCAAAGATGGCCAAATCATGCTTAAATGCCATAAAATTGCCACAATCAAGAGCTTTGAATGCCTTGCAATGTGGCAAGGATTGATATTTTCTTAATAAATTGATTAGAGCTGCAGATTCCATTGATTGATATTCGGGGGATTGGGAGAAATGAAATTTCCCCTTTTCTTTCCATGTATCTTTCTACTAGGTTCATCGCTCGGTTGGCTTGTACCTATTATTTTTTTAACTTTGTCTTGAGGTTTCTATCGATAATTGGGAGTACTCTACATTGAAAACAACATTCAATGTGTTGAAACCTGATTTTCTAGGAAAACCATTAATTATTTCTCACAATTGAGATAATTGTGAGTACCTAGGATGTACTGATATGGACTATAAATTTGCCATAAGAGATGGAGCTGACTACATTCACTTCTCTGTTCAGATAAGAAAATATGGTGTTCCTTTCTGTAGGGAATCGCCAAATCTTCTCAATGGCACAAATATCATATCAAATTCACTATTTTATCCATCTCACATATCAATGATACCAGGAATGGAAGAAAGTGACTCTGGCATCTTTACATTTGATCTCACATTGAGGGAAATTCAAATATTGACGCGTAAGTTTGGTTTCCATCATGCTGGTTGAAGCAGGAAAAATTATATAAAATATCTCCTTTATTCACATTTTAATCTTGTAATATTTCAGTAGGCAGGTTTTATATTCTATATGCCAATTTTTAGATGCCATAGTATATTTGACTTCTTTAATTTTGGTGTGGGAATGGTATGAAACTTGGTTTTTAAATAGCTATTAAATTAAGATACCATATAAGGTTAAATATAGATTTTTATTAAACATTGATAAGTTCTAGTTTTATATTTTAGATACTCTACCTCTATTGTACAACCCTGTGAAACTTCTGCTCATCCTGGCCTTCTTATGACTTTGGAGAATCACTTGGTAAATGATCTACATCACTTGATTTTCTCAGATGAGAAATGTTCATGTCTGAGCGCACGGTGGCTACATCAAGCGATGGATGTATCTATTGATGTCATTAGTCTCCTCAATGTAATGTGGTAAAATATCAGATGTCTAGATCTGCCCATTGACGATAGTTCCTTCACATTGCAATCCACATTGCTTAAGAGTTTCATGTCAATAATATATAATTATTCAAAGAAACTTGTTAATTATGGGCGGATTGGTCATGGAAAAAAAATGATAATTTCTATTTGTCCTACATGGTGAAATTATTTTAGTTCGTCCCAGTCATTATGTTAGAATTTCATCATTAAGATAGCATTATATTAGGATATTTAACTAAGAGAATAACAAGCACAGCAATCAAACACAAGAGACAATGAACACAGTTTTTATCCTTAGGGAAACCATAAATGGTGAAAACTCCGTAACTTCCTCAGAGATAGAAACAACACCAAAAGTAGAACCCAAAATAGTAATTGATCTCCAGACAACAGTAACCTTCTTTCTATCTAGCCCCAGTGTCTTCTCCTTCCTCAACTATGCGCTACACTTGAGTGTGTATGAGTTGTGTGATAAATAGAGAGTCCAGCTCTCTATTTATACTAATCCTGGCATGAATAAAACCCTATTAGGGCTGACCTCACTAAGAGAGTCTAATAACCCTAGTGCCCTGGAACTACGAGGACTTTAACCCTTAGACAATAGGAGGGTTACCCACAATGACTTGACATAACTTGTTTACATTATAGACTTCCCAGAATAAACATCAGGGTATGACATGACTTAAATACATCCCGTAGTAAACATCAAGTTACAATATATAAGAAATACAAGTGAAATACATTCTGAAGTTACATATACATCAACGCTCCCTCTTAACTAGGAAGGTATTCTTTCGACACAATTTTCAGCACAAGTCTTCTTCTCTGTATCTTCTGGATCATCATCAAGTATTCTTCATCTTCAAGTCATCTTCATCTTCAAGTCATATTCATCATCGGATTTGGATCATCACTCGATCTGGATCATCACTGGATTTGGATCATCACTCAATCTGGATCATCACTAGACATCATCACTGGATCTGGATCATCACTCGATTTGGATCATCACTATTGGATCATCATCACTGGATCTGGATCATCATCACTCAATCTGGATCATCACTAGGTCATCACCACGGGTGCTATCTCTTGATTCTTCTCGTCATAGGAACCTATACAGAGCCAGTCCTTTTTCATACTGGATGTATCATCACAAAGCTAGTCCTTTTTCATACTAGATGTGGCATCACAGAGCTAGTCCCTTTTTATACTAGATGTGGCATCACAGAGCTGGTCCTTTTTCATACCAAATGTGGAACCTACTCAGAGCTAGTCCTTTTTCATACTAGATGAGTCTTCACAGAGCTAGTCCTTTTTCATACTAGATGTGGAATCACAGAGCTGGTACTTTTTCATACCAAATGTGGGACCTACTCAGAGCTAGTCCTTTTTCATACTAGATGATTCTTCACAGAGCTAGTCCTTTTTCATACTAGATGTGGCATCACAGAGCTGGTCCTTTTTCATACCAGATGTGGGACCTACTCAGAGCTAGTCCTTTTCCATACTAGATGAGTCTTCACAGATCTAGTCCTTTTTCATACTAGATGTGTCTTCATAGAGCCAACCCTTTTTCATGCTGGATGTGGGATCATCACATACACCTGACAATGGAAGGAACCAATCCTCTCACCATGTCATAGATCTTATATCCAACCATGGAAAAAACCAATCCTCTCACCATGTCGAAAGGGAACAACACTTATATCTGACCATAGAAGGAACCAATCCTCTCACTATGTTAGAATGGTACAACACTTACATGTGACCATGGAAGGAACCAATCCTCTCACCATGTCAGAAGGGCTCAAAACAAACACATCCCTTCCTCTTGGGAGGAATCTCGATCTGGAGAACACCAAGCTTCTCTCTGAAGTACTCAAACTCCACCCTATCCAATGGCTTAGTCAACACATCAGCTATATGTTCGTCCGTCGCAACATACTAGAGCTTCACTGCTCCTCTTTGCACCATATTCCTGATATAGTGATACTTGATCTTGATATGCTTCAACTTATCATGGAATACTAGATTCTCTAACAACTTTACACAACTCTAGTTGTCACAGTATATACAAGTAGCATCTAATTGAAGATCAAATAAATCAGGAAGTAGCTTCCTCATCCATACTTCCTCACAACTAGTTGAACAAGCTACAACATACTCTACTTCAGTTGTACTTAGTGCCACATAGGATTGCTTCCTACCAAACCACGAGATCACTCCTGATCCCATACTGAAGCAACACCTTGAAGTGCTCTTCCTATCAAATGCACTTCCTGCCCAATCTGAATCAACATAACCCTCTATGTTAATCCTTTGATCAGTATTATACTTGATTCCATAATCAACTATACCTTTCAGGTACCTCAGAATATGCTTTGCAGCAGTCTAGTGAACATGTCTCGGATCTGTCAAGTATTGGATCAAGTTTTCATAGCAAAGCAAATATATGGTCTCGTGTTCGTCAGGTACATCAAGGACCCAATCATTTGACAATACATTGTGGCATAAACTATCTCTGATGAAGCATCACTCAATAGCTTTAGGTTTGATTCCATAGGTGTGGTTAATTCCTTGTAGTCCATCATCCCAAATCTCTTTAGGATCTCTACTGCATACTTCCCTTGTCCAAGGAAGATTCCATCTAGAGTTTGCCACACCTCCATACCTAGAAAATAATGCATCATACCCAATTCCTTCATTTTGAACTCGGCAGCAAGATTTCTCTTTGTATCAGCAATCAACCCATCCATACCTATCACAAACAGATCATCTACATATAGTAGAAGCATCACTTGGTTGCCATCTTCAACCTTGTAGTAAAGTTTGGAATCCGCTTTACTCTTGGTAAATCCCAAACAAGATAGAAAGCTTTACTCTGTCATACCATGTCCTGGGTGCCTATTTCAAACCATAAAAATCTTTCTTCAATCTACACACATGAGACTCCCTGTCATGAGTCTCAAAACTGAGTGGCTGCTCCACATACACTTCCTCTTCTACTACACCATTCAAGAAAGCAGTCTTCACATCCATTTGGTGTATCTTCCATTTCATCACTGGATCCAGAGCAAGTACCAATCTGATGGAAGTGTATATAGCTACAGGTGCATTGGTTTCTTCATAGTCTATTCCTTCTTTCTATGAGAAACTACGAGCAACAAATCTTTCTTTATATTTCTCTATGCTACCATCTGCAACATGCTTGATCTTGTAGATCCATTTGGAAGTTACAACTGAATTCCCTTCTAGGCTTGCGACAACATCCCAAACATCATTATTCATGATCAATAGATACTCTTTGATCATCGCATCCTTCCATTCTTTCTATTCTACCGCTTCTTCATATTTGGATGGTTCTTTATCAATAAAATCACATAGTAAATCTACATAACTGGAACAAGATCTGGTCCTCTTTCTTTCTCTGAGATTCTCTTCTGTAACCCCATATCTTTCTGCACCTTGGATAATCTCTTGTAACCAAGAAGGTTTCCTCTTGTGAGGATTCTTCTCCTATGGTGAATCTACAGGTCTCTGTGGTTATTCAAATTCTCGATCTTCTTCTTGAGTTTCCTCATTCATGATTGTATCATGAATTATGGGAGCTTCTGCTTCTTCAGGTTCTTCAGTAGGTTTCTTTTTGGATTTGATGTAGGATGAATCTTCGTCAAATGTTACATCCCTACTGATTTCAATCTTCTTGAACCCTAGGAAGTATATTATGTAAGCCTTCGAGCTTTTAGAGTATCCCACAAATATACCCTTCTTTCCTGAAGGTTCTAATTTTTTTCTCTTCTCTTTTGGAATGTGTATGTACACAGGACAACCGAATATCCTAATATGGATGACTTCTGGCTTCTTGTTGGAGAAGACTTCTTCAGGAGTCTTATTCTCAAGTACTTTGTGTGGAGTATGGTTCTATACATACACTGTTGTTCTAGCTACTTCTACCCAAAGATGCATAGGAATATCTTGATCATGAAGCATAGCTCTTGCATCTTCCATGATGGTTCTATTCTTCCTTTTTGCAATTCCATTCTATTGTGGATTACAAGGGGTGGACAACTCCCTCTTAATCCCTGAGTCTTTACATAGTTCTTTAAACTCATTTGAAGTGAATTCTCCACCATTGTCTGATTGAAAAGTCTTGATATTTTTTTTTCAGTGTGGTTCTCGATCAAGGTTTTGAATTCCTTGAACTTGATGAACACTTCATCTTTATTCTTCATGAAGTAAATCCATGTCTTCCTAGAAAATTCGTCAATAAAAGAAACATAGTACACATACCCGCTTAGTGAGCTTGATGACATTGGTCAGCATACATCAAAGTGGATGATTTCCAATATTCCTTTTGCTTTGCTCTTGCTACTTGGAAATTTCTTCTTTTTCTTCTTTCCTTTTGCACATCCTTTGCAGACCCCTTCATGTTTTGCTTGAATTTCTGGAAGACCTTCAACAGCTTTGCTTGGAAGTGGTAGTTCTCTGTAATGCACATGTGCAAGCCTTATATGCCAAAGTTCATTTGGTTCTACTATGTCATGAACCAAAGCTTGATCTGGTTGGCCCTTCAACTTGTATATACCTCCTTCTTTTTCTCCAATCACTATTGCATCATTGAAAGTATTTCCCTTTGGCCACATAAGAACTTGGCCATCTACAAAAGAAACCCTCATTCCTTTTGCATCCAATGCAGATATGGAGAGGAGTTTCTTCTTTAGTCTTGGAACAAATAATACATTCTTCATCTTAAAAGACTTTCTAGGGTCTAGTTTATAGGAGGATTCACCACTACCTTTTATTGGATACCGGTAGTAATCACCAAGTTTCACCTTATGAGGTCACTCATGTTTAGATATATTCACAAATGATTCTTTGAATCCCATCATATGCTTGGAAGCACCACTGTCTATGAGCCAATCATTGCTTCCATGTGAAACAGTTCCCGTGAGAGTGGAGATCTGTTAGACACTGAGAGGGGGGGTGAATCAGTGTAAAGCAATTTTAGAAATTTTCTTAACTTGTCACAATTAATTACCAATTCATCATTGCATAATCATTTCATAAACATATTCCACTTCATCATTCACATATCATAAGCATTTGAATCATCAATAACCATAACACAAAAGAACACAACACGATAAAATTTTGTAATATTTTTGTATTAGTTTTGGTCCGGCTACAACTGTGAGGTAAAATCAGCACCCACTGATATGTAGAGCACCTAATATGCATCTAGGACACTACCTAGTTTTATTAGACCCTGGTAATAAGGGTTTGAGGTATCCTAACCTCAAAATCAAGACAAGCTTGCTTTTATAATTAAAGCTCACTGTCACATCAACTCATCAATCACATTAACATCACTTGTCTCTTCAATCTGTTCTGATGTTGGTCAGTACTACTGATCATCCGATCATCACTCTTTTCAACACTACTGCAACACACTTTTAAATCTTCTCTTGCTTATTCGATAGATCTGGGCTGTGTACTAAACATATCACTGAGCATGCTCAGCATATCACTAATCATGTCAAGTTAAACATATCTCTTTAGCATTATGGATTGTGATCCTTTAATCTTCAATCTTGTTCAATCTCTGATGCTCATCCTCTTCACTGCGGCTCATCCTTCACTGATGCTAATCAACCCATCAATAGTTGCTCATATTGATCATCAGCTCTACTACTCAAGTTTCATGCCAATCACATCTAGTCTGCTCTTATCATCAAGTTAGGGCAGTCCTCTCCCTAAACTGTGCATCATACTTATACTTCATTAATAGCTTCTGGGGCTATTATCTTCATGCTTGTCAACCTCTATGCATAGATTTGTGTATGCTTGCACTGTGTGTGTTCTGGGAAGACATTACAAAACATATCTATAAATATTCCAAACTTCCACCGAGTCATATTATACTGATATTCCAAGGTCAGATGCCATCACTGAACCAACATTCACATAAATCATGTATGCATATACATTGCACCTGAGTTGTACTTAAATTACCTTAGTCAACTTAAATCAGAGCTTAACCAGATGAAGCAACTTGCAAGCTTTCAGATGCCTTAGGCTTGATTACCTTGTACATACTATTTCAACATACTTCAAAGTTAACATACCTAGGACATGCTTCTTCAATTGTTCAATTTTGAGTACACCTTTGATAGCTCTTCTTTGGATGTTTTAAAATGTGTATAACCTTCAACCTTGAGTTAAGAAGACCTTCTTCAAAGGACTGCCATCATTAACACAGATGTGTCTTTACGGTGCAAGGTGAACTCAACCACTATAATACTATGACATACACATACTATATATTAACTAAGACTATTATGAACACTGTCAAACAGCCCTAAACCATGTCAAACCTTGGTCAAGACCATCACCAATTTGGGAATGTGGAATGATATTAGTCACCATCCATCTCTAGCAGCATTTAGACATGTATGCATATGCTATGGAAGAATCCAAGCTGAGTACTATCACTCTCTAATAAATATTGGACAAGCCTTCCAAGTACCAACTTCTTTTCAAAAAGAATTCTTCAACAACTTATTACTCAAGAAACTAATGTTAATGAGTGGGTCTATGATTTCCAAATCTCTTGTCAATCTTATCTTTGTTCTAATTTGAGAATTTTATCTTAGACATTCTGGTAATCTTGAGTGATCTTCCCAGTCAGCCTAGCAACTGACATGTTCCAAAGCTTCAAGCAATAATGAATATACAAAACCATCATACATACCACTCAGAATTTTACGAAACCTTTTCTCCAAGAGCCAGCATTAGAACAAAGTTTGAACTTGTTTTGATCACTGTACAAACCTTTACTACTATCTCAAAGCTTGAATACACAGAAGGATCCAAAATTCTCTATGGGTAGCCCTGTGATCATCTTTTTCACACTATGACATTTAAATCTGATTGTCTTAACCGCGTACTGTGACTCTCCTTGCACTGATGCTTTCATTTAGATTGTGTTCATCCCAACCAAAGTCTGATCTAGGTCTGCATGAAACTTGGACTGTTGACTTCAAACTCATGACTATTTGACCAAAAGATCTCTATGGAAAACAGGCTGTACACAACAAACAAACAAAACATTTATTGCTTCCTTTGAGTTCTCCTCTAGTACACAACCCTCCACCTCTTGACTACTACAAACTCGGACTATGGAAAATATATGCCGTTCAAAACATGTTTAAAACTTGGACTGTGTAAAGACATCAAAATTTGGAATGTATGCTAAGAAGGAGCAGCAGTAGCAATGCAAATTCGGGACTGTAATGAGCTGGTATAATCCCAAGCAAGTCAAAAATGGATTGTTGTTAGCTGCCCAAAAATTCGGGACTATTTCCTCATCCTTCACAAAATTCATGAGTCTGTTGCTACTCAAAAAGGGAGGAAGGATTGCTGCAATAATAATTCAGAATCCTTCTGCTGCCACGTGTTTTGCTGCTAAATTTCGGACTGCTCCTAAACTATGCAATTTCGGGTCTCTTGCTGCCCCCAAAATTTCCTCAATCAAAGTTTTCCTACTGTTGTTGCCCCTGAAATTTACTTCTCCTTCTCTGCTCCTCCTCCAAAAAATGCAGACTACTCCCAAAATTCCTCAGAGCTATACACTTTTCACACTTCCAAAATGATGGCACGACTTGGGTATTTATACACATTTTTCACATTATTTTTAGGAGCTGACTTGTCATTTTTGTAATTTTATTTTTAATTTTAATTTTATGGTTTTATTCATTTGTTTATTTTTATTTTTGTTGGGTCGACCTTATAAGAGGAAGGTAAAAATGGGCTCTAAATTTTGTTCATCACAGATCTATTGCCAAGGATCATTATACCACAATGTGAGTGGGTTTCAAGGTCTACATCAATGGCTTCCACACCAAGATTTAAGGAGGAACAAAAAAACCACATTAAGAGAAGTTAATTCAACACCAAGGTTACCACAAACCCACCAATTAGAAGAGACTACCAAGTGGCCAATAGCTTCTTTACCAACAAGTAAGATGGACTTTTCAACCAAAGACTTGATGTCAACCAGAGCGAGGGCTTCAACCATGGGATTCTTCATATTTTAATTCAAGTTTACCATTAAATGAAAGTAATCAATATAGTGGGAAAGTCCAAAGGTTTTATTCTTTTTCTCCTCATCCACAAGCATACCAAAACCCAAGGTGTCCCCACACAACATATTCACCCCTCCTTCAAAGGTACAAGGACCATCATACGTGTGTGGGTGCCTTCATCATCCATTTAACAAATGTGGGTCCAAAGGATTCTTCATTAATAAATAAGAATCATCGGATTTTTTAACCACCTTATCCATGCAAGGGGACCTCTATGGGTCAAGATCCATCATGAAATCATATGTGGGGTTGCCATACCTTCTCTTAGGGTACCATGGCACCATCATAGCATGAATGATGATAGAATGGGTCATTAATGCTTATCCAACCCATATAAGGATTCTCCATAGTCTGTAAGGGCTTCAGGACCATCTCCAGGGTCTTCAACACCATTAGTAGGGTCTTCAACATCTTCAACAAGGTGGTGGCATCAAGATTCAATCTTGTGGTTATGGGGAGATTGTCAACTCGGTAAAAGGTGCTTCAAGGCACAAACCTACTCTGTAAGGGGTGCAAGGCACTAGAAGTGGGACTTGGTGGCATCAATGACATCCTGTGGGACCACTGCAAGTCCATGTTGGCATCAATGATCCTATGGTTCCACTGCAAGTCCATGCTGGCATCAATGAAATTTTTATCAACAATCTCCCTCTTTGTCATTGATGACAACAACTCTTGCCCCCCCTATGAGGATCCTCCCATTTTGTCTTCATCTCTCCCACTTTGGCATCAATGGAAAAGGGTGTCCACCTACCTATTTCTGAAATATCTGATCACTGCTCACTGCTCCCCCTATTAATATGCACGATTCTAGGACCTGTCTATATGCTTAGAGTAACCATACTTTCTCCTTTGAGTTCATTCTACAGCCTCATGAACTCAAGGTGTGTTAAGGTCTTTGAGAGACCTTACACTTGTCTTGCCATATGGAAGCCATCCTTCTTTCTCTGATCAACCTCTCCTATCTGCAACTGCTCGATCTTCCTCATCCATACTTGCTTCTTGACATCTGTCCTTTGAGCATTTGTTCCTTCATTTGCACTGGATTTCCTTGATGATCTGTATAGAAAGTTTATCAAGAGTTGTTTCCATGTACTCCAACAATATTGAGCTTTGTGCACAAGGTCTCTGTAGCTATAACACCTCATGATACGACAATATGTAGCAATGTGACCAACATTGTTGCATGTCCAGCACCTGACTGAGTTTTTGGAACTTCCAACACTTCTTTGATCAGCTTCATTTCTCCATGCCTGAGCGTATGCCTGATTGTAGGAATTTGTCTTCTGATATCCAAATCCTCTTGCTAATGTATATGAAGGACTCCTTCTTGCATGACTTCTTTGACTTGCACATTCTTGGGCTTTGTGGCCAAACCCAGTGCAGGTGTAGCATCTCAATGTGTGACATGTGGCAGTAACATGTCTGACTTGATTACATGTCCAACACCTAACTGAGTCATTGGGGATTCCAGCCCTTCTTCTTCCATAGAAACTACAATCCATAGCCCTATGACCAAAGTTAGAACAAAAATAACAATAATCATTGAAGCCACTTTCATACCTAGGTCTTGGAGTTGTTTCTTTTATGAAGTTGCTTTGAGGAATAGAAATAACTCCTTGTTTCATCTTTGAACTTCCAAAATCCTTGGTGTCATGTGTAGGTGCATGGGGAGCAGCTTTGGATGTTGATGGACCTGCTTCTAAAGTCTTCATAGACCAAGTGTCATCTTCATATTTTTATTTGTTCTTCTTGTAACCAAGACCAATTTTGTTGAGTGGAAATATTTGGAAATCTAAGATCTTATCTAGGACAATTGAACTGTCCTGGAACTTGACCAAGGCTTCGTTATTTTTACCTTTCTTCCTAAGACCAACTACCTCCATTTCCAACTTTTGGACTGTCTCCTCCTTTTCTTGCAGCTGACTCTTCAGGATTTCTTCTGTCCTCTTGGATTCCTTCAGGTGAGTGTTTAGATCATGATTCACCTCTCTATTTTCTTCAAGCTCTTGAGAAGGATTTTCTAATTCTTCCTTTTAACTGATCAATTCAGTCTTTAATTGTTCAACTTTAGCACCCTTGTCTTTCATTTGATCCCACAACTCTTTGTCCTTTTCTTTGAGCTTTACAAGCAACACTTTCATTGAAATGGTCTTCTGCCGATATTCATTCAAGAAGTCCAAGATTTTCTTTTTGAAATTCGTGAAATCACTTTGGTTCATATTTACTGTGTTTAGGAACCAATTGGCTCTGAGATCAATATTTAGCAACGTGAAATTTATCTCATGTGCAGTCTTGGATAGCCCTTCGTCATCTTCTACAAGAACCTTCTCAATTTCATCACACAAGATATCATTATAATCACAAGAGTCCATACCTTTACTAGACTCCTCTTCTTGTTTGTCTTCTTCTTGATTGAGCTCTTGTGGGAACTTATCTTTTGATTCTTGATCTATCTTTTTGGGTTCTAGTCTTGCCTTCTGATACTCACTCTCCAACTTGAACCATAGGTCTTTTGCTGAAGTGTACTCTCCTACACTTTATTTCCCTGAGCTGGGAAGTTCATCCATGGGGAACTTCAAGGCTGTAGTGTTGTCCTTCTTTGCTTCCTTTTGTGTAGCTAATTTTCTTTTCTTGTTTGATGGAGCAGGTGGATTGATAACAATTTCCCAAATACCAAACTTCTTCAGATGATCCTTCATTTTTCTCCTCCAACTAAAGTAATATGTAATATCAAGTACAAGCACGTCATTACTTGATGACACTTTATTTTCCTCCATTGTGTCTAAGGATCTCCTTCAAGCTTGCTAGGCTTGTGACGAATGCCAGCTCTGATACCAATTGTTAGACACTGAGAGGAGGGGTGAATCAGTGTAAAGCAATTTCAAAACTTTTGTTAACTTGTCACAATTAACTACCATTTCATCACTGAATAATCATTTCATAAACATCTTCCACATCATCATTCACATATCATAAGCATTTGAATCATCAAGAACCATAACACAAAAGAACACAACACCATATAATTTTGTAATCATTTTGTATTAGTTTTGGTCCGGCTATAACCGTGAGGTAAAATCAGAACCTACTCTACATCCAGGACCTTGCCTGGTTTTCTTAGACCCTACTAAGAAGGGTTTGAGGTATCCTAACCTCAAAAGAAAGACAAGCTTGCTTTTACAATTAAAGCTCATTATCACATCAACTCATCAATCACATCAACATCACTTGTCTCTTCAATCTGTTTTGTTGTTGCTCAGTACTACTGATCATCTGATCTTCACTCTTGTTAACACTGCTGCAACACACTTTTCAATCTTCTCTTCATTATTCAATAGATCTAGGATTTGTACTAAACATATCACTGAGCATGCTCAGCATATCACAGATCATGTCAACTTAAACATATCTCTTTAGCATTATGCACTGTGATCCTTCAATCTTCAATCTTGTTCAATCTCTGATGCTCATCCTCTTCACTGCTGATCATCCTTCACTGCTTCTAATCAACCCATAAATAGTTGTTCATATTGGTCATCAGATCTACTACTCAAGGTTCATGCCAATCACATCTAGTCTGCTCTTATCATCAAGTTAGGGAAGTCGTCTCCCTAAACTGTGCATCATCCTTATACTTCATTAATAGATTCTAGGGGTGTTATCTTCATGCTTGTAAACCTCTATGCATAGATTTGTGTATGCTTGCACTGTGTGTGTTCTGGGAAGACATTACAAAACATATGTACAAATGGTCCAAACTTCAACCCAGTCATATTATACTGATATTCCAAGGTTAGATTCCATCAGTGAACCAGCATTCACATAGATCATGTATGCATATACATTGCACCTAAGTTGTACTTAAATTACCTTAGTCAACTTGAAAGATTTCAGATGCCTTAGGCTTGATTACCTTGTACATACTATTTCAACATACTTCAAAGTTAACATACCTGGGACATGCTTCTTCAATTTTTTGAGTGTGAGTACACCTTAGATAGCTCTTCCTTGGATGCCTTGAAATGTGTATAACCTTCAAACATGAGTTAAGAAGACCTTCTTCAAAGGACTATCATCATTAACCTAGACGTGTGTTTACCGTGCAAGGTGAAATCAACCACTGTCATACTCTGACATACACAAACTGTATATTAAATAAGAATGTTATGAACACTATCAAACATACCTAAACCATGTCAGACCTTCATCAAGACTATCACCAATTTGGGACTATGGAAGGATATTAGTCACCATCCATCTCTGGCAGCATTCAGACTTGTATGCATATGGTAAGGAAGAATCCAAGCTGAGTATTATCACTCTCTAATAAATCTCAGATAAGCCTTCCAAGTACTAACTTCTTTTCAAAAAGAATTCTTCAACAACTCAGTACTCAAGAAAATAATGTTTATGAGTGGGTCGATAATTGCCCAGTCTCTTGTCAATCTTATCTTTGTTCTAATTTGAGAATTCTATGTTAGACATTCTAGTAATCATGAGTGATCTTCCCACTCAGCCTAGAAAATGACATGTTCTAAAGCCTCAATCAATAATGAATATACAAAACCATCATACATACCACTCAGACTTTTGCCAAATCTTTTCTCAAAGAGCCAGCATTAGAACAAAGTTTGAACTTGTTTTGATCACTGTACAAAACATTACTGCTATATCAAAGCTTGAATACACAGAAGGATCCAAACTTCTCTGAGGGTAGCCCTATGATCATCTTTTTGACACTATGACATTTAAGTTTGACTATCTTAATCGAGTACTGTGACTCTCCTTGAACTGTTGCTGTCATTTAGACTATGTTCATCCCAACCAAAGTCCGATCTAGGTCTGCATCAAACTTGGATTGTTGACTTCAAACTCGTGACTGTTTGACAAAAAGATCCTTGTGGAAAATAGGCTGTACACAACAAACAAACAAAAACTTTACTGCCTCCTTTGAGTTCTCCTCTAGTACACAACCCTTGACCTCTTGACTACTGCAAACTCGGACTATCGAAAGTATATGCTAGTCAAAATATGTTTAAAACTTGGACTGTGTAACTACATCAAAATTTGGACTGTATGTTAAGAAGGAGTAGCAGTAACAATGCAAATTTGGGACTGTAATGAGCTGGTAGAATCCCAAGCAAGTCCAAAATGGATTGCTGTTGGCTGCCCAGAAATTGGGGACTATTTCCTCATCCTTCACAAAATTCATGATTTTGTTGCTACTCAAAAAGGGAGAAAGGACTGCTGCAATAATAATTTGGAATTCTTCTGCTGCCACATGTTCTGCTGCTAAATTTTAGACTGCTCCTAAACTCTGCGATTTTGGGTCTAATGCTGCCCTCGAAATTTCATCAGTCAAAGTTTGCCTACTGCTGCTGCCCCCGAAATTTACTGCTCCTTCTCTGCTGCTTCTCCAAAAAATGCAGACTGCTCCTTCCGAAATTCCTCAGAGCTATACACTTTTCACACTTCCAAAATGATGGCATGACTTGGGTATTTATACACATTTTTCACATTATTTTTAGGAGCCGACCTGTCATTTTTGTAATTTTTATTCTTAATTTTTGTTATGGTTTTATTCATTTGTTTATTTTTATTTTTGTTGGGCCAACCTTATAATAGGAAGGGTAAAATAGGATCTAAATTTTGTTCATCACAGATCTATTGTCAAGGATCATTATACCACAATGTGAGTGGGTTTCAAGGTCTACATCAATGGATTCCACGCCAAGGTTTAAGGAGGAACAAAAAAACCACATTAAGAGAAGTGAGTTCAACACCAAGGTTACCACAAACCCACCAATTAGAAGAGACCACCAAGAGGCCAACAACTTCTTTACCAACAAGTAAGATGGACTTTTCAACCAAAGACTTCATGTCAACTTGAGTGAGGGCTTCAACCATGGGATTCTTCATATTTTAATTTGATTTTACCATTAAATGAAAGTAATCAATATAGTGGGCAAGTCCAAAGGTTTTATGTTTTTTCTCCTCATCCACAAGCATACAAAAACCCAAGGTGTCCCCACACAACATCTTCACCCCTCCTTCAAAGGTACAAGGACCATCATACGTGCATGGGTGCCTTCATCATGCCATTTAACAAATGTGGTTCCAAAAGCTTCTTCATAAATCAAGAAGCGTCATGGGATTCTTTAACCACCTTATCCATGTGAGGGGACCTCTATGGGTCAAGAGCCATCATGACATCACCTGTGGGGTTTCCAGACCTTCTCTTAGGGTACCATGGCACCATCAAAGCATGAATGACCACATAATGGGTCATTGATGCTCCTCCAACCCATCCAAGGCTTATCCATAGTATGCAAGGGCTTCAGGACCATCTCTAGGGTCTTCAACACCATGAGCAGGGTCTTCAACATCTTCAATAAGGTGGTGGCATCAAGATCTAGTCTTGTGGATACATGGACCTTGTCAACTGGGTACAAGGTGCTTCAAGGCACAAACCTACTCCGTAAGGGGTCCAAGGAAGTGGAAGTGGGACTTGGTGGCATCACTGACATCCTATGGGGCCACTGTAAGTCCATGTTGGCATCAATGATCCTATGGGGCCACTACAAGTCCATGCTAGCATCAATGACAATTTCATCAACAATCTCCCCCTTTGTCATTGATGACAACAACTCATGCTCCTCCGATGAGCATCCTCCACTTTTGTCTTCATCTCCCCCCTTTGGCATTAATGGAAAAGGGTGTCCACATACCTGTGTCTGAAATATCTGATCAATGCTCAGTGCTCCCCCTGTCAATATGCACGATCCATCCTAGAGTAACCATCCTTTCTCCTTTGAGTTCATTCTCCAGCCTCATGAACCCAAGGTGTGTTAAGGTCTTTGGGAGACATTACACTTGGCTTTCCATATGGCAACCATCCTTCTTTCTCTGATCAACCTCTCCTATCTACAACTACTCTGTCTTCCTCATCCATACTTGCTTCTTGACATCTGTCCTTTGATCATTTTTTCCTTCATTTGCACTGGCTTTCCTTGATGAGCTGTATAGGAAGTTTCTCAAGGGTTGTTTCCTTGTACTCCAACAATCTTGAGCTTTGTACCCAAGGCCACTATAGCTATAACACCTCATCATACGACAATATGCAGCAATGTGACCAATATTGTTACATGTCTAGCACCTGACTAAGCTGTTGGAACTTCCAACACTTCTTTGATCAGCTTCATTTACCCATGCCTAATGTAACACTTCGGTTTTGACCCCGTTGCATTAAATGTACATGATGTATATATTGTAATGATCATGGTGTGGAGCTAAAGGCCAAGACCCCGCCATTGATTGGTTATGCTATGTTTCGGGTTTAAATTGTCACCGATGGTATATCGAGGCATGCGGCATACATATTGAATTGTCATCATGTAAACATGCATATTTAATTAAAAATAACCCAACTAGCTATGTTCGCAGCAACTATATTGAGAAGGGGCATGATTTTCACAAGGATGAGGGTGGGGGAATGTCAAACCTTGGCCAATGGGGTAAAAAGCCATGTGTCATCTTTCCTTTTTTTATTCAACTACCGCCTTAAATGTTCAGCTGAGTGGTTGAGGCAGTTATTGTTTGGGAGTGGGTGTGGCAAGACTGTCAGTCCTTTCCCACAAGCACACTCCACCCACAGTTGACTTCACAATGGAAAAAGAAAACCACTGCCATCACTCCAGGGGACTGCACTCTCTCCACTACGCGTTACCTCCATTGTTTGTTCGTGCCTCACGATTGTCTGTTCATCCTCACGCAGGAGCTGAGGTTGCTCACGCTCACGCACATGATTTTCCTAGCTTTACTCACACAGTCCTTTCATCTACGGATTTGTGGATGGTGTCGCTGTGTATTTTCCCCACTGGCTGATTTGTGGGTTCTGCATTATGGTTACTCACACACAAGCTGGGAGACTGTAATTTCTTCCCCAGCATGGTTTGTGTAAGTCTTCATGTGGATTCATTGCCTGGGACGTGTTGTTGTTCCCCACATTTGTTGGTATTGTATGCTGATATGTTTTTGGGCTGTTGTTTTCCCCCATGTTGTAAATTGTGTGCACTGATACGTTTAGTGTCCTGTTGTAATTTGTTGGGAGTCGTTTTGGCCACGATAGGGCCAAGAAAAACTTAGGGATTGTTTTCCCTGTTTAAGTTGTGACAGCTAAATGATTGCATGAGTGTAATGGTTGGTCTTCGGACTGTGTTGGGAGCAGGGATGGGGTATTGGTTTGCTTGATAAACCTAGTGGCTGGAAACCACACAGATAGAGATAGAGGGCTGTCTTTCTTCTCCACAACCCCTGAAGAGAACTGGAAGGGAATGCAGGTCCTGAGGGACTATGTAGCAGAGAAGGGAATGATTCCTTATGTTGGGTGTGTGTGGGTGTCTTAGAAGTCAGGCTAGCTCTGGTGTAGGTGTTCTTGGCTCTGTGATGAGCCCACCAGCTTAGCATTTAGCCTTTCCCAACTCCCTGATGGCCTGATAAACCCAACTGCATTGGCTTGGATATGTTTGTGTATCCTTGGCTATGTGTAAGCCTATTTGTTCCCTTATTCCTTGGATAATCATGCCCATCTCGGGGGGTAGCAACACTGATAAGAGATTAAGGAGCATGTTGGCCTATGGTTGGGTGGAACGTTGCATCGACGTAGCTGGTTGCAGAACGAGTTCTTCATAAGATAAGTGATCTTGTCCATTTTTACTTCTGCAACCATATTTTTCTGTTAATGAATGTGATGAACATGTTGAATGAATGCTTGTTTGAATGCATGTTAATTCCATTGTGCATGATACATAATTGTAGCTATGTATGATAAATAATTGCATCTATGCATGTTATACTTCAACGCATTCTATTTTAGCATTTTTATGAATTCACGTGTTCATGGGGCTGGTAGCCCGGATGGTTAACGCCATGGATGTGTCCTCTTCGCCGGTCGGAGGGATGGGTACATGACAGCATGGTATCAGAGCTCATGTTGTAGCATGGGCCTGAATGGACCACAAAGATGCAGTGACAAAGGTAGTATTTCCTTCTGCCCAGTAGAAATCAGTGAAAGACTGGAAAATTCAAAACTTTGTCTAAGTGTTTGAACTGTCGGTTCATCGGAACAATTAGTGGGAAAGACTTCCGATGTAGCGGAAGAGCTAGACGGAAGCATGCCCGATGGAGCACAGTTGGAAAGGAAATTGCGGAAAATTTTCTAAGTGTTCAACATCCATTGGTGGAAATTAGTTGATCGAGTGCCCACCGTTGCGGATGGCTAGACAACTATGCATCTGACTACCGATGCCGTAAAAAAAGGAAGTTTAGTAAGTTTGAAATTTTTCTAAGTAACGAAAACATCGGCCACCAAAAGAAGATAGTGTTTTGCGTGCCTCCGTTTCGGAATCCAAAAGCACTAGCCTACCGATGAGTAAAGACTGCCGATACCGATCAAGTCATGCTTTAGCAGATTGGGCCGTCGATCGAGAGAAGATCGAAGATGGTGGGCTGTCGTTGCGGCTATCGATGGAACTATTTCGCTGACAAAAAGAGAATAGAGTTGAGCCAATCAAGCAGTGAAAGGGAAAATTTTGAAAAATTTTCTAAGTCTTGGAGTCATCGGCCATCGGCAATGGTTAGTGGATTGAACATCCGTCGTTGCGGCTGTCTAATGGACTACCCTTCCAAAGGTTAGTGCACCATATCACCGATGAACAGCGGAGAAGCTAGTTGTTTTGACTGTCGAAACGTCAGATTGATAGTTGAAATGAGAGCCTATTATGTAGAGGAAGTTTTGAGTTTTCAAGTGGGATTTCTTACCGGATTTTGACTATTTTTCAGTGGGATTTTCAGTTGTTTTTCAGTGAATTTTTCAAGGCTGAAAAGGATAAAGTGGCAGTGATCTTATGTGCCAGATTGCGTGAAAACCAAGGGGGCAAGCCCCCTTGACCCCTGTCACCCCCCTCAGACAGATGTTCTTTGATGAAGAAGATTTAGTATTTGGGCATTTGTTATTTTATGATTTTCCCAGAAGAAGGTAAGTAATTCTGATTTATATCCATGTTATGCATCTAACAGTTGTGTACTAACACGTTTGCAGAATCATAGTCACTTTCAAAAGTAGTATTCTGAGTACTGCAGTTTGATAAGTAAGTGGTGGTTCAGTTATGAGGACCCATGACAGATATGATGCTCGGGATTCCTATGAGCATGTGCGAGATGCCATGGGACAAAATGTCCGTAACCGGAATGATGACATAGAGTCTAATGGAAGGAGATTCCAAGAGACATCGCCAGATGTTCCAGCTACCATGAGAAGATTGATCAAAGCCCAAGAAGAGCAGCATCAATTGAATGCTGCAATTTTTCAAAGTTTGACAGACTTGCAAAGAAAGATAGACTCTGGACAAGGTACAGCAAGACCAGAAGGTAGTAAGAGCAGTACTAGGAGAAGGAGAAGGACTTCTAGTCGATCATCTGATTCTGAAGAATCCAGCGGGGATTCAAGTTCTTCTTCTCATAAAAGGAAAAGAAAGAGACACCATAGAGATCGCTCTTGGGATGAATTTAAGAAAGCTAAACCTCCTACATTTGATGGTGAGGTAAAGATTGGACAAGAGGTTGAAGCTTGGATTCTTGGGATAAAGAAGTACTTTCAGGTGCATGATTATTTAGGAAACATGAAGGAAAGAGTTGCCATATTCAACCTGAATGGAAGAGCATCCATTTGGTGGGAACACTTCAAGCAAGTGAAGAGGATCAATGAATGGAGACTTAAGTGGAAATAGTTCAAGAAGTATTTCAAGCAAAAATACCTCTCTGGCAGGTATTATGATGACAAGATTAAGGAGTTCCATGAGCTGAAATTGGGACAATAGACCATGGAAGAATATGCAAATAAGTTTTTGGAGCTTTTGAGGTATGTCCGGTACATCCGAGATGAAAAAGTGAAGGTCCAGTGTTTTTTGAGTGGATTACCTTAGTCTTACAAAGATAGAATTGAGTTTTATGAACCTATAACTCTTGAAGAAGCAATAAGGAAGGCTAAGTATTGCTATGAGCAAAGCAAAGGTAAACCTGATTACCCTAAGGCATGGAAGGACAAGAAGAATGAGAATTTTGACCAAAGAAAGAAAGCTTTCAAACCTTCTAACTTCCAGAATCATCAGCAGCAGCCATTTCAAGCTGCGAGTAAGCAAGTTGGAGTGACAGGAGAAAGGCCTAAGGATCCACAATAGAATAGAGGGCCACTCCAATGTTGGAAATGTGGAGGACCCGACATGCGTAGGAATTGTCCACTCAAGAATGAGAGTGCAAGGCCGGCTTATAACATTCAAGAAGAAGAAACAGTGGGTCAAGTAGCAAGGGCAGTCCCTAGGATTTATGCAGCACTGGAGGACCACCAGGAAGATCACCATTCAACTATGGTTGAAGTAGCAGGTAAGATTATTGAGCAATCTATTTCTATTTTAATTGACCCTAGTTCCATGCACAGTTACATTACTCCTAGAATAGTGGAGATGTGTGCTTTTAAGAAGGTAAAGCATAGGAAATATTGGTTAGTTCAGCTAGCCACTGGAACTAAGAGAAAGGTTAGTGAAATGGTAGAGAAATTTCCATTGGTAATCTATGGATTGGTCACTTGTGTAGATATAAATGTTCTACCGCTTGGTTCCTATGATGTTCTCATTGGGATGGCTTGGTTAGAAGCTCATAGGGTGAAGATTGACTGTTATAATAAGACTTTCGAATGCATGGATGAAGAAGGGAACCCAGTAGTTGTGAAAGGTATTCCAAAGGTGATTTCAGTACAGAAGGTTTCAGCAATGCAGTTAAAGAAGTTCTGTATGAAGGGTTTCCAATTGTATGCAGCTCATATTTTGGAGACATCATGAGATGAAACTCTGAGGTTGGAGGACTATCAGGTGTTATATGAATTCAGGGATGTGTTTCTTAAGGAGATTTCAGGGCTTCCTCCAAAGAGGGACATTGATTTCACAATTAAACTTGTGCCATGAGTAGCGCCAGTGTCCAAGGCACCCTACAGGATGAGCACACCAGAGATGATGGAATTGAAAATGCAACTGCAAGAGTTGTTGGAAAAGAAGTATATCTGATCAAGTGTGTCTCCTTGGGGAGCACCAGTTCTGTTTGTAAAGAATAAAGATGGTACACTCAAGTTATGTATCAATTATAGACAGTTGAACAAGGTTACTATGAAGAATAAATATCCTTTGCCTAGGATTGATGACCTCTTTGATCAAATAAGAGGAGCAAAGGTATTTTCCAAGATTGACTTGAGGTCTGGTTACCATCAGGTGAGAATCAAGGATGAATACATTCATAATATAGCCTTTAGGAGAAGGTATGGACATTATGAATTCATAGTGGTACCATTTGGTCTCACAAATGCACCAGCTACATTTATGTGCCTTATGAATAGTGTCTTCGGCAGGTATTTGGACAAGTTTGTTCTTGTTTTCCTTGATGAAATTCGTGTTTATTCTAAGAATGAGGAAGAACATGAAGAGCATTTGATATTGACAATGTGATTGCTTAGGGAGCATCAGTTGTATGCAAAGCTGAGCAAGTGTGATTTCTATAGAGATAGGATTCAGTATTTGGGTCACATTATCTCAGAGGAGGGTATATCTGTGGACCCTGAAAAGATTGAAGCCCTTATGAATTGGACTACTCCAAGAAATGTGACAGATGTAAGATATTTTATAGTAATTGCAGGATACTACCAGAGATTCATTGATGGATTCTCCAAAGTTGCACATGCCATCACTTCTTTGCAAAAGAAAGGGATGAAGTTCGAATGGACAGCAAGGTGTGAAGAAAGCTTCCAGCAGTTGAAGAATCTTCTCACTAGTGCACTGGTATTAAAGGTTGCAGATCAAGAAAAAGACTTTGTGGTGTGTACCGATGCATGCGGACAAGGGCTTGGAGGAGTCCTTATGCAAGACAACCACGTGATATGATATGAGTCAAGAAAGCTGAGGTAACATGAGAAGAACTATGCCACTCATGATTTAGATCTTGCAGCCATCGTACATGCTCTCAAGATGTGGAGGCATTACTTGATGGGCAGGAGATTTGAACTCAGAACAGATCATTGAGGTCTGAAGTATTTATTTGATCAGCCTACTTTGAATGCTAGGCAAGCAAGATGGCTAGAATTTTTATGTGAGTTTGATTTTGAAATCAAGCACATAAAAGGAAAAGAAAATAAGGTAGATGATGCACTCAGCAGGAAGGTGCAGGAAATGCATGTGGCATCTCTTAGTATTTGCCAATTAGATTTGAGGCAGCAGATTGTTAGTCATGTTGCTGGAGATGAATTGTATGAGCAGGTAAAAGACAAATTGCAGCAGAAAAGTCTTGAGAAGAGGTATGAGGGATATAAATTGGAAGAAGATGGACTTCTCACTTATAAAGGTAGAATTTATATTCCAGATGTAGCAGATTTAAGGAGAGTTGTTATGGATGAAATCCATCAAGCTCCGTATTCTGGTCACCCAAGATATCAGAAGACAATTGTTACGGCTAGAAAGCAGTACTTTTGTCCAGGAATGAAAAAGGATATGGCTGAATACATTTCAAGATGTATGAAATTTCAATAAGTAAAGGTTGAGCATCAACATCCCACAGGCTTGTTGCAGCCTTTGCCAATTCCAGAATGGAAATGGGATGTTATTTCCATGGATTTTATTACAGGATTGCCGATGACTTAGAGACAACATGATTCCATCATGGTTGTGGTAGACAAGTTGACTAAGGCAGCGCATTTTATACCAGTGAAGTCTACGCATAAGACAGATGACATTGCAAAGATCTTCATGAAGGAGATATTCAAATTGCATGGATTGCCGAAAGCAATAGTCTCTAACAGAGATGTCAAGTTCACTTCCAACTTTTGGAAGGGGTTGTTTGTAGATTTGGGTACAAATATAAAATTGAGCACTGCATACCATCCTTAGAAAGATGGTCAGATCGAGAGAGTTAATCAGGTGCTTGAAGATATGCTTCACATGTACGTAATGGACAAACCAACCAAGTGGGAAGATTACTTGCACTTGGTAGAGTTTGCTTATAACAATGGACATCAGGAATCCTTGGGGATGAGTTCGTATGAAGCTTTGTATGGAAGAAGGTGTAGGACACCAGTGACTTGGGATAATCCAGTGAACAAGATTGTGCTCGGACCAGAATTTCTCAAAGAAATGGAGCAAGAGGTTGTAAAGATTAGGCAGAATCTGAAAGCAGCACAGGACAGACAAAAAAGCTATGCAGATAAGCATAGCGTGAACAGAGAGTTTAGTGTTGGGGATCATGTTTACCTCAGAGTGAGGGCAAGGAAGAGTTCCTTGAAGCTTCGAAGTTGTACCAAGTTGTCACCTGGATACTGTGGACCATTTGAAGTGCTTGAAAGAATAGGGCCACTTGCATATAGACTTGCATTGCCTGCTAGCACTATAGCTCATAATGTTTTTCATGTTTCTTTGCTTAAGAGATATGTACATGATCCTAACCATGTGATAAATTGGGATGTTATTTAGGTGGAACCCAAGGGAGAGTTCCGAATCGAGCCAATGCGCATCCTCGACAGGAAGGTCACAATGCTCCGGAACCGGTCCATAAGGCAGGTAAAGGTGCAATGGGAGCACTACAGACCTGAAGAGGCTACATGAAAGCTGGAGGATGCCATGTTATTGGCACATCCATTTTTGTTCAATTTTGCGGAACACTGAGGTGATACCAGTGTAGCATTTTGTTCAATTTTGTAAAGCACTGAGGACAATGCTATTGAAGGGGGAGGGGAATGTAACACCCCCATTTTGACCCTGTTGCATTAAATGTACATGATGTATATATTGTAATGATCATGGTGTGGAGCTAATGGCCAAGGCCCCACCATTTATTGGTTATGCTATGTTTCGGGTTTAAATTGTCATTGATGGTATATCGGGGCATGCGACATACATATTGAATTGTCATCATGTAAACATGCATCTTTAATTAAAAATAACTCGACCAGCTATGTTCACGGAAACTAAATTGAGAAGGGCCATGATTTTCACAAGGATGAGGGTGGGGGAATGTCAAACCTTGGCCAATGGGGTAAAAAGCCATGTGTCATCTTTCCTTGTTTTATTCAAATACCAGCTTAAATGTTCAGCTGATTGGTTGAGGCAGTTATTGTTTGGGAGTGGGTGTGGCAGGACTGTCAGTCCTTTCCCACACACACACTCCACCCACGGTTGAATTCACAATGGCAAAATAAAACCACTACCATCACTCCAGCGGACTGCACTCTCTCCACTACGTGTTACCTCCATTGTTTGTTCGTTCTTCATGATTGTTTGTTTGTCCTCAGGCAGGAGCGGAGGTTTCTCACGGTCACGCATAGGATTTTCTTGGCTTTACTCATGCAGTCCTTTCCTCTATGGATTTGTGGATGGTGTGGCTATATATTTTCCCCACCGGATTATTTGTGGGTTCTGCATTATGGTTACTCACACACAGGCTGGGAGACTGTAATTTCTTCCCTAGCCTGGTTTGTGTAAGTCTTCCTATGGATTCATTGCCTGGGATGTGCTGTTCCCCACGTTTGTTGGTATTGTATGCTGATATGTTTTGGGACTGTTGTTTTCCCCCATGTTGTAAATTGTGTACACTGATATGTTCAGTGGCCTGTTGTAATTCACTGGGAGTCATTTTGGCCATGATAGGGCCAAGAACGACTCAGGGATCATTTTCCCTCTTTAAGCTGTGACAACTAAATGATTGCATGAGTGCAATGGTTGGTCTTCGGACTGTGTTGGGAGAAGGGATTGGGGCTTAGTTTGCTTGATAAAACTGGTGGCTGGAAACCACACAGACAGAGCTAGAGGGCTGGATTTATTCTCCACAACCCCTGAATAGCATTGGAAGGGAATGCAGGGCCTGAGGGACTGTAAAGAAGAGAAGGGACTGATTCCTTATGTTGGGTGTGTGTGGGTGTCTTAGAAGTTAGGCTAGCTCTAGTGTAGGTGTTCTTGGCTATGTGATGAGCCCACCAGCTTAGCATTTATCCTTTCCCAACTCCCTGATGTCCTGATAAACCCAACTGCGTTGGCTTGGCCGTGTTTGTGTATCCTAATCTATGTGTAATCCTGTTTGTTCCCTTATTCCTTGGAGAATCATGCCCAGCTCGGGGGTGGCAGCGCTCCTGAGAGATTAAGGAGCACGCTGGCCTATGGTTGGGTGGAACGTTCTAGCGACGTAGCTGGTTGCAAAATGAGTTCTTCATAAGATAAGTGATCTTGTCCATTTTTACTTCTGCAACCATATTTTTCTGTTAATGAATGTGATGAAGATGTTGAATGAATGCTTATTTGAATGCATGTTAATTCCGCTTTGCATGATACATAATTTTAGCTGTGTATGATAAATAATTGCATATGTGCATGTTATACTTCAATGCATCCTGTTTTAGCATTTTTATGAATTCACGTGTTCATGGGGCTGGTAGCCCAGATGGTTAACGCCATGGCTGCATCCTCTTCGCCAGTTATAGGGATGGGGACGTGACACCTAAGCGTATCCATGACTCTAGAAATATGTCTTTTGATCTTCAAATATTCTTGTTGATGTATATGAAGGACTCCTTTTTGGCTGACTTTTTTGACTTGCACATTCTTGGGCTTTGTGGCCAAACCCAATGCAGGTGTAGCATCTCAATGTGTGACATGTGGAAGCAACATGTCCAAATTGATTACATGTCCAACACCTAAATGAGTCATTGGGGCTTCCAACCTTTCTTCTTTCATAGAATATACAATCCATAGCCTTATGACCAAAGTTAGAACAAAAATAACAATAACCATTGAAGCCACTTTCATACCTAGGTCTTGGAGTTGTTTCTTTTATGAAGTTTCTTTCAGGAATAGACCTATCTCCTTGTTTCATCTTTGAATTTCCAAAATCCTTGTTTTCATGTGCAGGTGCATGGGAAGTAGCTTTGGACAATGATGGACCTGCTTCTAGAGTCTTCATAGACCAAGTGTCATCTTCATATTTTTATTTGTTCTTCTTGTAACCAAGGCCAGTTTTGTTGAGTGGAGATCTTTGGCAATCTAAGATCTTATCTAGGACAATTGAACTGTCCTGGACCTTGACCAAGGCTTCATTCTTCTTACGTTTCTTCCTGAGACCAACTACCTCCATTTCCAACTTCTAGATTGTCTCCTCCTTTTCTTCCAGCTGACTTTTCAGGATTTCTTATGTCCTCTTAGCTTCCTCCAGCTAAGTTTTTAGATCATGATTGACCTCTCTAGTTTCTTCAAGCTCTTGAGTAGGATTTTCTGATTCTTCCTTTTGACTGACCAATTTAGTCTTTAATTGTTCAACTTTAGCATCCTTGTCTTTCATTTGATCCCACAACTCTTTGTCCTTGTCTTTGAGCTTTACAAGCAACACTTTCATTGACATGGTCTTCTGTTGATATTCATTCAAGGAGTCCAAGATTTTCTTTTTGAACTTCATGAAATCACTCTGGTTTAGATTTACTGTGTTTAGGAACCAATTGGCTTTGAGATCAATATTTAGCAACGTGAGATATATCTCATGTGCAGTCTTTGATATCCCTTCATCATCTTCTGTAAGAACCTTCTCAATTTCATCACACAAGCTATCATTATAATCACAAGAGTCCATACCTTTACTAGAGTCCTCTTTTTATTTGTCTTCTTCTTGATTGAGATCTTCTAGGGGCTTGTCTTCGAATTCCTGATCTGTCTTTTTGGGTTCTAGTCTTCCCTTCTGATACTCACTCTCCAACTTGAACCATAGGTATTTTTTCGAAGTGTACTCTCCTACACTTTCCTTCATTGAGCTAGGAAGTCCATCCATGAGGAACTTCAAGGCTATAGTGTTGTCCTTCTTTGCTTCCTTCTGTGCAGCTGATTTTCCTTTCTTGTTTGATGGAGTGGGTGGATTAATAAAAATTTCCCAAATACCAAACTTCTTCAGATAATCCTTCATTTTTCTCCTCCAACTGAAGTAATCTAAAATATCAAGTATAGGCACGTCATTGCTTGATGAATCTTTCTTTTCCTCCATTGTGTCTAAGGATCTCCTTCAAGCTTTCTAGGCTTGTGATGAAGTCCAGCTCTGATGCCAATTGTTAGACACTGAGAGGGGGGTGAATCCGTGTAAAGCAATTTTAGAACTTTTCTTAACTTGTCACAATTAACTACCAATTCATCGCTGCATAATTATTTCATAAACATCTTCCACTTCATCATTCACATATCATAAGCATTCGAATCATCAAGAACCATAACAGAAAAGAACACAACACCATATAATTTTGTATTCTTTTTGCACTAGTTTTTGTTCGGCTACAACCGTGAGGTAAAATCAGCACCTGCTAATATGTAGAGCACCTACTCTGCATCTAGGACCCTGCCTGTTTTTCTTAGACCCTACTAAGAAGGGTTTGAGGTATCCTAATATCAAAAGCAAGACAAGCCTACTTTTACAATTAAAGCTCACTGTCACATCAACTCATCAATCACATCAACATCACTTGTCTCTTCAATTTGTTTTGCTGTTGGTCAGTATTGCTGATCATCTGATCATCACTCTTGTCAACACTGCTGCAACACACTTTTTAATCTTCTCTTGCTTATTCAATAGATCTGGGTAGTGTACTGAACATATCACTAAGAATGCTCAGCATATCACTGATCATGTCAAGTTAAACATATGTCTTTAGCATTATGGACTGTGATCCTTTAATATTCAATCTTGTTCAATATCTAACGATCATCCTTTTCACTGTTGATCATCCTTCACTACTGCTAATCAACCCATCAACAGTTTCTCATATTGATCATTAGCTCTACTGCTCAAGGTTCATTCCAATCACATCTAGTCTGTTCTTATCATCAAGTTAGGGCAGTCATCTCCCTAAACTGTGCATCATCCTTATACTTCATTAATATCTTCCGGGGATTTTATCTTCATGCTTGTCAACCTCTATGCATAGATTGGTGTATGTTTGCATTGTGTGTGTTCTGGGAAGACATTACAAAACATATCTACAAATATTCCAAACTTCAACCCAGTCATATTATACTGATATTCCAAGGTCAGATGCCATCAGTGAACCAACATTCACATAAATCATGTATGCATATACATTGCACCTGAGTTGTACTTAAATTACCTTAGTCAACTTAAATCAGAGCTTAACCAGATGAAGCAACTTACAAGCTTTCAGATGCCTTTGGCTTGATTACCTTGTACATACTATTTCAACATACTTCAAAGTCAACATACCTGGGACATGCTTCTTCAATTTTTCGAGTGTGAGTACACCTTAGATAGCTCTGCTTTGGATGTCTTGAAATGTGTATAACCTTCAACCTTGAGTTAAGAAGACCTTCTTCAAAGGATTGTCATCATTAACCAATATGTTTGTTTACCGTGCAAGGTGAACTCAACCACTGTCATACTTTGACATACACAAACTGTATATTAACTAAGACTATTATGAACACTGTCAAACAGCCCTAAACTATGTCAGACCTTGGTCAAGACTATCACCAATTTGGGACTGTGGAAGGATATCAGTCACCATCCATCTCTAGCAGCATTCAGACTTGTATGCATATGCTAAGGAAGAATCCAAGCCGAGTACTGTCATTCTCGAAGAAAAATCGGACAAGCCTTCCAAGTACCAACTTCTTTTCGAAAAGAATTCTTCAACAACTCAGTACTCAAGCAACTTATGTTTATGAGTGGGTCTATGACTGTCCAGTCTCTTGTCAGTCTTATCTTTGTTCTAATTTGATAATTCTATCTTAGACATTCTAGTAATCCTGAGTGATCTTCCCACTTAGCCTAGAAACTGACATGTTCCAAAGCTTCAAGTAATAATGAATATACAAAACCATCATACACACCACTTAGATTTTTGCCAAACCTTTTCTCCAAGATATAGCATTAGAACAAAGTTTGACCTTGTTTTGATCACTGTACAAAAATTTACTGTTGTCTCAAAGCTTGAATACACAGAAGGATCCAAATTTCTCTGTGGGTAGCCCTGTGATCATCTTTTTCACACTATGACATTTAAATCTGATTGTCTTAACCGAGTACTGTGACTCTCCTTGCACTGCTGCTGTCATTTAGATTGTGTTCATCCCAACCAAAGTCTGATCTAGGTCTACATCAAACTTGGACTATTGACTTCAAACTCGTGACTGTTTGACCAAAATATCTCAATGGAAAATAGGTTGTATACAACAAACAATAAAAAATTTACTGCTTCCTTTGAGTTCTCCTCTAATACACAACCCTTGACCTCTTGACCGCTGCAAACTTGGACTATGGCATCGATGACAATTTCATCAACAAGATCAATACATATTCTTCCTCACTTGAAGAATCATCACTTTCTAGTCTGATTCTCTTTTTAGAAGGTTCATCATCCTCTGCAGCATGAGCATGATGTCTTCTCTTGATTCCCTTATTCTTTAGGTTTCTTTTGTTAGGGAATAATTTGGATATGTGGCCTTTCTCATCGCATGTGTAACATCTAATAGTATTCAGATCTTTTCTTGAGTGTGAGATCTTACCTTTGGAGTGATGATGGGTCCTTCTATTTTTCTTGGAGTGAACTGTGAGAGCTTGATCTTCACTTCCCATCTTCTCTTCTCGAGCTACTATCTAAGCTTCTTCTTGAGATCATTCTTTGCATAGTCTGCTGAACTTGACTAACTTATTTTTGGCACAGATATGTGGAAATTGAACCCAGTGATAGAACAATTACACTCACAACAATTATCAATTGTACATGCAAAATTACTCACAAAAGAGACTGAATATGGAGTTGAACACTAAACTATATTGAATAAGTGTACAATAGCCAACCTTGTGAATTCATAGGCTGCCACAATAAATAATTACATGATGGATTCGAATGCATGAAGAGACAATTCGAATCTAGTAAAAAATGGGCTTACTAAATCTAAGCAAATCCCCCATAGGTGCATAAAGCAGTTTCCAAAACTGTCAAGGAGCTCACGGATTGGAAAAATTAGGCAAGCTAAAAGGTAATGGAAGGACAAATCATACATGATTTTCATAGGAGAAAAGAGTGGAGTATGTGGAGGACAAAAAACTAGTTAACTTCACCTAGTCAAACTTTCCCAATTGCCTTAAAGCACCGAAAAAGAAGGCAATAAAGCAGAAAAAGAAGAAGGGCACTAGGGAGGCCAGGAATAAATTAGATTTGATTCCAAGAGGTTTCCCAAGAACTCCATGAGTCAAAATTAGAAATTTTTACCATTATGGATGTGTCGATGACAACTTGCATAAGGTGGAACATGGAAACTAGGCAAATAAGACAAAAATGGATTAATTAATGTCTAAGGTAGCTAACTATGGGTTGATTATTCTAACACCCCCCCTTAAGCTTGACTTATGAGTAAAATATCAGAAAATTATAGGGCCTAGAAATAAGGCTTAGTCACCCTTTACATACTGCATGTCCATATAACCAAGGAAAGAGGCAAAAACCCAGTGGGAAAATCCTTCCTTAAACATGGATTGTAAAACAAAATTTGGAAATATTGTCATCACTCATGCTTCACAGCATGATCATAAATCCCCAATAGTGCATTGATATTGCTGAAGGTCTTCTCACAAAATGCTTTGGTGAAGATATCAGCTACTTGTTCTGAAGACGAACAGAAGAGTAGGTGAATGGTGCCATCATGCACAAGATCTATGATGTAATGCATATGGATCTCAATGTGTTTGGTTCTCTGCTTCTGAAATGGATCATTGCTGATTCAAATGGTACTCTAATTATCATAGTAGATAGTAGTTGAGTATTCTGATTCGAAGCCACACTCTCCAAGTAACCCCTGCAACCATAAACATTGAGTTGCTGCATTTACAACTCCTCTGTACTCTGCTTTTGTAGATGAGAGTGCAATGGTACTCTGTTTCTTGCTTGACCAGCTGATTGGGCCTTCTGCAACCATGAACACATATCCTAATGTGGACTTTCTATCTGTGCTATCACCTTCCCAATCACTGTCAGTAAACCCAATCAAATCAAGATCAAATTTAGCTTTATAGAAGATCCCATGTGTCCTTGTTCCCTGAACAAAGTTAAGGATCCTTTTGGATGCTTTCCAATGGATCTCATGAGGATGATCCATGTATCTATAAGCCACACTTACTGCATAAGAAATATTAGGTCTAGTGTGTGTAATATACAACAAACATCCAATCAATTTCCTATACAGTGTATTGTTTACCATAGGTGAAGAATCAACTTCTTCAAGCTTCACTCCTGAAAGGAAAGGAATCTTTCTTGGCTTGCAATACTTCATTCTGAATTTGTTCATAAAATCCAAGGCATACTTGTACTGGTGCACCTTGATTCCAGCTTTGTTTTGATCAATCTCAAGCCCCAAGAATTGGCTCAAGAGCCCCAAATCTGTCATGGAGAAGGCTTGGTATTGTACCCTTCAAGAAAGCAATTTCATCCTTTGAGCTTCCTGTAATGAGAAGGTCATCAACATATAACACAATTATCATTAATGAACCATTAATCAACTTCAAATAGAAATTTGGATCTGATTTGCTTCGAACAAAATTCAGTGATAGCAGAAAGCTATCAATCTTGGCATACCAAGCCCTGGGGCCTTGCTTAAGCCCATACAATGACTTCTTTAGCCTGCACACAAGAGATAGGTTAGTAGAAAATCCTTAAGGCTGCTGCATGTATATCTCTTTAGTGAGATCTCCATTCAGGAAGGCACATTTTACATCCATGTGATGTACCTCCCATTGCTTTGAAGCTGCAATGGCTAAGGCTAGCATGATGGAGTCCATCTTTGCCACTAGTGCAAAGGTCTCATTGTAATCTATGCCATGAACCTATGAGTAGCCCTTGGCTACCAATATGGATTTGTACTTCAGAGATGAACCATCAGCATCAAATTTGGTCTTGTACACCCACTTACACTGAACTAGCTTCCTCCCTGGGGGAAGATCAACCAGCTCCCAAGTGTTTCTCTTCTGAAGTGAGATGAACTCTTCCTTCATGGATATTTTCCATCTTGGATCTTCTGCTGCATATTCATATGTTTGAGGATCTAATTCCACCATCATATAGCATTTCTCAGAAAATATAGGATCCTTCATGCACAGAGCACTCTCAAATTGAGATCTAGTCCTCCTAGGGTCATTAGGATTTCCAGCTAGCTCTCCTGCTGCATGAATGGTATTGGCTGCCCATTTTGGCCTTGTAGGGATGTTAGGATCTGCAATAAACTCATCAATATCAGACATATCAGAATCAGCATGTTTAACTATCTCTTCACTTACATTCAGAGGTTTTGGTGGTGAAGAGGCTTCTCCAACTTCCACTGCTACTAGCGGTTCTTCTTGAAACTGAACACACCCTTCAATGAAGGCTTTTTTTGTGCTCAAATTGGTCATATTTTACCCTTTCGAATCTTCAAAATACCCAACAAATAGACACTCTTGGCTTTGCAGATGCAAAGTCTTTCTCTTTTCTGTTGGAATTCTAGCCCAAGCCTTTAAACCAAAAATCTTGAAATGGGTCACATCTGGCTTCTGCCCACTCCATGCTTCCAAAGGAGTCATAACATCAAGCATTTTATGAGGCACCCTATTCTGGATATAGGCTGCACAGTTTATAGCTTCATCCCAGTACTTTGGTGGCAAAGTCTTAGCCTCCATCATGCAGGTTGCCATCTCTTTCAGTGATCTGTTCTTCCTCTCTGCAACACCATTCTGCTGTGGTGTGTAAGGGATAGAATGCTGCATCTGCACAATATTAAATAAACTCAGACTTGACATACTCACCACCATTGTCAGATATGAGGACCTTGAGTTTCCTCCCAGACTGGTTTTCAACCAAAGCCTTAAAGACTTTGAAGAGGCCAAAAACTTCAAACGTGTGTTTCAGGAAGTAAACCCAACAATACCTAGAAAAGTCATCTATGAAAGTGAATGCATATTTGTCCTGACTCATGGAAATATGAGGGAATGGACCAGCAACATCACTGTGGATCAACTCAAGAGGTGCAGAGTTTCTCTCATGACTAGCTCTCTCAAATTTATGCTCTGGGTATTTTCCTAGGATGCAACCTTGACAGACTCCTTTGGAAAATTTTATCTTTGGTAACCCTATGACCATCTCTTTTTCACTAAGATCAGAAAGATACTTGTAATTTAGGTGGCCAAATATTTCATTCCAAATCTTTCTTGCCTCATTACCATGAATCAGAAGAGAAGAGGGGTTTGAGTAGGGTAGGAAGTGTGAGAACATGTATACCTTCGAAGTATGATTTGCAACTCCTTTTGCAATGAATTTACCACTTTAGATCTCTGTGATCTCAACTTCATCAGGGGAGAATATGACCTTGTTTGGAGACCCTATGTGGGTCATCTGATACACTGACAAGAGGTTAGAGGAAAGAACTGGAACATACAACACATTGTTCAACTGACCATGATCAAGATCGATCCTCCCTTTTCCCAAACTTTCAGTGAGAGAGTCATCTCCCAGTACTATTGGTGGACCTTTAAACATGTCAAGTGAGGTGAATGCCTCCTTGGTCGAAACCATATGTCTTGAAGCTCTAGAATCAATGATGAAACTAGGTGAGCTTGATGTGCCGGCAACCAATGCATGAACTCTCTCTCTGTCTTCTGAACTTGATCCTCCTTCCCTCTTCTTTGAGCTGTCTGGAAGGGAGATGCCATTCTTCTCCAGGAGTTGGGTCAGCATGTCTATTTACTTCTTCATGCAGGAGCTCTCAAAATGATTTCCCTTACTGCAGTATGTGCACTTGCTCATTTCTCCTTTGTTCTTCTTCTTCTGGTAGTTCTTCTTGGAACCTTGAGGCTCCTCCGGAGACTTGTTCTTGTCTCTCTTTTGCTCAGGTGGATTTTTAGCTTTCTTTTTTCTTTTTGAATCCACCCTCAAATCTCCAGCAACCATATCTTGGTCTTTGGATGGTTTTATGGTGCCCATCATCACCAACTTATCTTGTTCTTGTGTGAGAGATTCCATGAAATCTGCAAGGCTATGCATCTTCTAGGCTCGAGCTGTCAACTTTGTGGCATAGAAGGTTGAAAAAAACACCGAATAGTTAGGGCCAAGCTTCGAGAGTATGGCCAAGACCAACTGATCATCCTTCTTTTCGATCCCACATTGTTTTAGCTATAAAACAAGTGCTTTGAACTTGGAAAAGTAGAGTTGCAGGGATTCAAAGCTATTGGGACTTAGGGAGATCAGTTCATTTTCGATTTGATGTCCCCTCATCTCATCTGTCTTTCCAAAAATATCAACAAGATTCTCCCATACTTCATTCGGTGATGTCAATCCATCAAGATGGGAAAGGAGGTATCTGGATATACTCAGACATAAGAGACCATAGGCCTCATCCCTCCTGTTGTGCCAGTTTATGTTCTCTACCGCTGCATTGGGATATGCTTCTATTTCCATAGTCACTCTGTAGAGGCCTTTCAATCTCAAAAGTATCTCCATCTCTACTTTCCATTCAAATAAGTTAAATGGAGTCAAGATGATCTTCTGAGATTGATCCATAGCTCAGAAATTGTCCCGGCTCTCAGTAGAAGGCTCCCAGTCAATGATGTTGAACCTGGAAAAAAAATTGGAAGGAGAGAAATTGATCTACAAAGGCTCTGATACCATGTGGAAATTGAACCGAGTGATAGAACAATTACACTCACAACAATTATCAATTGTACATGCAAAATTACTCACAAAAGAGACTGAATATGGAGCTAAACACTAAACTGTATTGAATAAGTGTACAATATCCAACCCTGTGAAGTCATAGGCTGCCACAATAAATAATTACATTAGGGATTTGAATGCATGAAGAGGCAATTCGAATCTAGTCAAAAGCAGGCTTACTAAATCTAAGCAAATCCCCCATAGGTGCATAAAGTAGTTTCCAAAACTGTCAAGGAGCTCACAAATTGGCAAAATCAATTAGGAAAGCTAAAAGGTAATGGAAGGACGACTCATACATGATTTTTATAGGAGAAAAGAGTGGAGGATGTGGAGGACAAAAAACTAGTTAACTTCACCTATTCAAACTTTCCCAATTGCCTTAAAGCACTGAAAAAGTAGGCAATAAAGAAAAAAAAATAGAAGGGCACTACAGAGGCCAGGAATAAAGTAGATTTGATTCCAAGAGGTTTCCCAAGCACTCCATGAGTCAAAATTAGCAAGTTTGACCATTATGGATGTGTAGATGACAACTTGCATAAGGTGGAACATAGAAACTAGGAAAATAAGACAAAAATGGATTAATTAATGTCTAAGTTAGCTAACTATGGGTTGATTATTCTAACAAGATCCCTTGAATGAAAGAGTCCCGTGATCTAGGGAGACCATTCAAGGTGGTCATCACAATCTCTGCATTTTCCACTTCTTCATCTACTGCTTCCAGAGGCTCCTTGATCTAAGAAACCCTTGTAAAGTATGTCAAAATAATAGATCAAATCTATGTGCAATGATGCTAAGAAGAAGCACAGGAAATAGATCTTGCTACTAACAATTCTCACAAGCATACATAGGAAAACTAGAGAGAATAAAAGAGAGTGAATCACATGAATGAAGAGATGAATATTGGTGTGTATCCTTCCATTGAATAATTATGAATAATAGTGTACATAAATATTACATCCCTCATAGGAAAATTGAATTGTATGGAAACAACTCATAAATCTCAAAAAGTCTGACTTACCAAAATATAGTAAACCCCCATAGGTGGCTAAAGCACTTCCCAAATCTATCAAGGACTTCACGAGTTGGAAAAAGCATGAGTGAGTTGTCAAGGATATGGAAAAAACATGCTAATCCTAGAAAATGGAGAAAAACTAATGGAGGATGGGTTGGAAACAAAAGCTCCCAGTTTCCTAGTTGACTAGCTTTTATCTTATCCATAGAAAAGCAGGAAAAGCAGAAAAAGCAGAATAAAGAAAAATCTGTTGTAAAGTCCTGTATACTAATTCTGGATGGTCAAAAGGTGGTCATTATCTATCGAGAATTGGAAATAAATCATTCCTAGGATATAGATGGCATGTATTGACTTTAAGGTACAAGTGGATGCCAACTAATTAAGCTAGTGGGTGAATAATTAATCAAATAATGATTAATTATTTTATCCTAAGTTGTGAGTGGGTTTTATATATTCCAACACCCCCTATAATTCTGAATTTATGATGGTATGAAAAAAAACATAGATGCATATAGATGCATATAGGTCCCAGCAACAAGGATATGGTCACCCTTTAATAATTATTATGTCTAGAAAAGTCAGGAAAGAGGGAAAACCACATGGGGAAAATCCTCCCTCAAGATAGAACAACGAACAAAATTTGAAATATGTATTCAACATATCTTCATATTCACTTTAATTAGCTGACTGAACTGCTTCTGAATGAAGGGCTTGCTAAAGAAATCATGATCTCCATGATCATGTGTTGGAGTGTAGAACCTGCAAGAAGGAAGAGGAGAGACTCCTTGTATTTCATCAACTGATGAAGTAGGAGAATTATTTGAATGCTTCATTCTGTTGTCAAAATATGATCTACAAACATAATCTGAAATGGAGAAGAGATCTGTGCATACCCTTTTCCAAATAGTACAAAAATTAAGACAATTTATTTCACACCCAATTCCTTGAATAGCTGCAAAATTGTGATGTGAATCACATGTCAATATTCCAATATGATGTAGCACCTATATAGATCTGATATGAGGATGATAAAACTATTATATATCAGAAATATTAACATATGGAACAGAAAGGACAAAGGGTTCAACGGCTCCATGAGGATATAGGGCTAGACTAGGAAATTTATGAGCAACTAGGGAAAACTGATAGGTGTAAAAATCTGAATGATGGATGGGAATAAGATCTGAACCATAAGTGTTTAAAACAGATCCAAAAATTTTTAATATCAGTCCATATATGACTAAGTACATGGATAAAAATCCACTGAAAGTTAGGAAAGACTTCAAACCATGTAAGATAAATATCACTGCATAAGAGACCAATGAGGAATCAACTAGTGAGCTTGGGATTTGTATAGTCCTTGGATTATTCAGAGGTATGGTATATGGTATGGATGGTGGTATTATATGTGTCATGACATTCATATCAGCCTGCAAACAATATTCTAAATCAGATATACACGCTTGTGAGGAAGATCTGCTCAAAGGTAAGTCAATATCTAGTGAAAAATCACAATTTTGAGGAGATGAATCTAGTAGACCGAGAGGAGGATGATCAAAGAAAGGTTCTGATATATCAGAGAATAAATATACATCAGAGATATGAGAAAAGGAGATAACTCTATCACTCAAATCATAAGTTATATCACCTTGGAACTGCGTAGTATGACATTGTTTTGAAGAATCAGCAGGCTTCTCTAGTTCATCTGGAACTTCAATCTTGTGCTTCTCAAGAAGCTGAGAAATGATGTCCATATTCTTCTTGAAAAAATTATTCTCTGAATGAAAACCCTTTCTACAATAAGAACACTTGGATTTTCTCCCTTTCTTCTTAACTTTCTTCATTAAATCTTCATATGAATCTTCATCTTCAATTTCTGACTTTGGCTTCTTCACAATTTGTTTCTCTTTTGATTTGATTTTCTTGCTTCCTTGAACCAAGAGAGCATGATCCTTGCCCTTTGAAGAATTAAGGACACCCAAATGGATCAATTTATCTTAATCCTTTTTTAGTGAATCAAGAAAATAATTTAAAGAAAGCATTTTCCATTTAGGAACAGCAAGCGTAGTTGCATGAAAGGTGGACACAAAAACTGTGTAATCAGGACCCAATTTTGAAAGAATGGAAAGGAATAATTGATCATCTGCTTTCTCAATCCCACATTTTTTGAGAATTATAACAAGTGACTTGAAATTGGTGAAGAAACCCTCAATAGATTCAAAATTGCTTGGACTCAGTGAGAATAACTCAATCTCCAATTGATGTGCTCTTAGCTCATCTTAAACTCCAAAGAGAGACTCCAATTGAGTCCATACTTGGTTTGGAGTGGTAAAACCATCTATATGAAAGAGTATATCACAAGAAATAGAGAGGCAAAGAAATCCATAGGCTTGATCCAACCTATTATGCCACTTAGCTTTCTCAATCACAGCATTGGGCTCATTCTCCAAAGCTAGTGTAACTCTATATAATCCTTTACTACGCAATAGAATGAAGATTTTGGATTTCCATTTGTGGTAGTTGAAGGAAGTAAGAATTATATCTGATTAAGAATCCATATTTATTAATTGATGTGCTCAATAATAAAATCTCTGCAACCTGCAAAACAAACTAGGAGAAAGTCTTGTAAGCTAGACAAGCTCTTCTTCAGAGAGGGATAGGAGACTGGATGTGCTCCTCAACTCTATAGAACTTGATCAAAATTCCTTATATGATACCACATATAAATAATATATCAATTCTATGTGCAATGATGCTAATAATAAGCACAAGAAATAGATCTTGCTACTAAGAATTCTCACAAGCATACACAGGAAAACTAGAGAGAAGAAAAGAGATTGAATCACATGAATGAAGAGATGAATATTGGTGTGTATCCTTCCATTGAATAATTATGAATAATAGTGTACATAAATATTACATACCTCATAGTAAAATTGAATTGTATGGAAACAACTCATAAAGCTCAAAACGGCTGACTTACTAAAATATAGCAAACCCCCATAGGTGGCTAAAGTACTTCCCAAATATATCAAGGACCTCACAAGTTGGAAAAAGAATGAGTGAGTTGTCAAGGATATGGAAAAAACATGATAATCCTAGAAAATGGAGAAAAAATAATGGAGGATGGGTTAGAAACAAAAGCTCCCAGTTTCCTAGTTGACTAGCTTTTATCTTATCCATAGAAAAGCAGAAAAAGCAGAATAAAGTAGAATCTGTTGTAAAGTCCTGTATACTAATTATGGATGGTAAAAAGGTGTTCAATATCAACCCATAATTGGAAATAAATAATTCCTAGGATATATATGTCATGTATTGACTTTAAGGTGCAAGTGGATGCTAACTAATTAAGCCACTGGGTGAATAATTAATCAAATAATGATTAATTATTTTATCCTAAGTTATGAGTGGGTTTAATATATTCCAACAAAGTAAGGCTGAATAGTCTCAGCATTCTGGATCTTCACATTCTTCTTGGTTTCTCAGAGTCATCTTCTTGTTTATGTTCTTCCCTTAAAACAATTTGGTTAGGGCATCAAACATAGCTTTAGGTGTCTTGAGGGAGGACACCTGTGGTATGAGGTGATCCTTGATAGAATCAACAATGATTCTCTTTGCCATAACCAACTTCTTCTTATGCAAGGACTTAGCCTCATCTCCCTTTGGAACTGGAACCTCGTCATTGATAGAGGAGTCCAAGTCATTTTCTTCCAGGACCAGGGAGATCCTATACTTCCAGGCTCGAAAGTTATCATCTCCCTCAATCTTTTCATCAAGCTTGGTATGATGAGAAATCTTAAACTGAGAACCTCAAATGGAAATACAAAATATTTAGATCTTACCAGGTCAAGATGTCGGATCTAGATTTGGAGCTGAAATCCTGCAGTGCTCATTCAGTAGCAAATTAGGGTTTTTATTTTTCGGAGTTCTGTCCAACCAAATGCTTTGAATTTGATCCCTAACTTTGATTTTGGGGAGGAGAACAATCTAGGCCTAGGATCACTAAAAAATTCCTCTTCTGTGAAAATCTGTAATTTCTGGCAGTAGTGTTGGGTACAAAACTGAAAAACCTCATAATTGGATTCTGCTTCGATAGAAAGATGCGCCCTAAGGAGTAGAGTTATTCCACCTTAATTTTTTTGAAAATATGTGGAGGAAGGTCCAAAAACTAGGAATCCCTAGTTCCTACAGCTACACAGTGTCTTGTTCTCAAGTTAGCTCTGATACCATGTTGGAATTTCATCATTAAGCTAGCATTATATTAGGATATTCAACTAAGAGAATAACAAGCACAACAATCAAACACAAGAGACAATGAACACAATGTTTATCCTCGGGGAAACCATAAATGGTGAAAACCCTGCAACTTCCTCAGAGAAAGAATCAGCACCAAAAGTAGGACCCAAAATAGTAAGTGATCTCCCAATAGTAGTAACCTTCTTTCTATCTAGCCCTAGTATCTTCTCCTTCCTCAACTATGCGCTACACTTGAGTGTGTATGTGTTGTGTGATAAATAGAGAGTCCAGCTCTCTATTTATACTAATCTTGACATGACTAAAATCCTACTAGGGCCTACCTCACTAGGAGAGTCTAATAACCCTAGTGCCCCGGAACTGCGGGGACTTTAACCTTTAGACAATAGGAGGGTTACCCACAATAACTTGACATGAATTGTTTACATTATAGACTTCCCGGAATAAACATCGGGGTATGACATGACTTAAATACATCCCAGAATAAACATCGGGTTACAATATATAAGAAATACAAGTGAAATACATTTCGAAGTTACAAATACATAAACACATTAAAAGAAATTATTTGAGTTCTCCTGACTCATTATGGAATTATTGATTTAGTTCTGTAGACATAGAAATTCAGAGTTTTTTTGTTTGTGTTGTAATGGGTCAATGCTATACATTTCAAACTAAGTTTTTTTGTTTTTTTAAGATTCAATTATAATTATAAATACCATGCCATGGATTTTGTCAAGACCCATTTTGGTGGTGGAAGGTATGAGTGATAAAAAAACCTTCCCAATATCAATAAGTAAATTCTGGTAAAGCTACTTTTATATAAGTAAATTCTAGTATATTTTCATTTTGGATGAACCATATCATTCATGAATTAAAATAGCCAGATAAAAAACAAAAGCAATTCTATCAAATTCTATCAGCAGGAGATGAGAGCAACCACAATAATGGTTTGGACGACATAGTGTCCAGTGTAGATGGTTTGGATCCTTTTGGTACAGACAGGTCTTCTCTCGTATAGATTATATAGAGGCCACAACCATTTATATGAGTATTTATTGATTAGTAGTGATATCAGTAGAGTGACGTGCTAGTGTTGGCGAGCTACAACCTAAGCACCTTGTTTTCCTTAATAACCCCATGATGGTATCCCAGATGTTAACCAAATTTCTTGGCTATCTGATAGTTTTCAATTTCCATCTGGGATACAACCAAAAATTGAATTTGGTGTTTTGTTGTTGTCGCATTAAATTTGTTGCTTGAAATCTGGATTGTTATCGTCGTCGTATTAAATGGACGGCACTAGGATGAATAATGTTCGTAGAGGTTAATATTAGAAATGGAGGGTTGTTTCCCATTGTTGTTCAAGCTATCAATAAAACCATGAGTGCAATTTATGGAGGGGAACTCTCATATAGGAAAATAGTTATATCTTACTCCAAAATAGAGTTAATGGATTAACTAAGCGCTGGTGGTGACAGTGGTCAAACTATCCCCTCTTGGTATCAATTGCAATTGGGATTGGGATTATAATGAATCATTGGGTGTGGATCTATAGGAACCATTTCTCTTGGATGAATCTCAAACTTTAAAGAATTTTGAGTGAGATGAACTTATATTATAGCTGCCGGTGCAGGTAAAATGCAATGGATCTAGCCCATGCATTTACTAGTACCAAATATAGCTCCAGATATAGATTCATTCCCATATGGAGATACAGAGCAAGCAACAGCTAAGTGATAGTAAGAAATGCTCATTGACCAAGTTGCAAAAGCAACAACATGGATGGAGGAAAAAAAACCCAGCTTCCTATCCACACACTTCCTGATATCATCACCTTCACTGACCAAAATGCTGAGGAGGTATTATTTGTCTCAATTATTTACATTTGTTTGGAGTTACCATGAAGCTCCACTAGAACCAATGTTAGTCTTAGTTGTAAATTTAGTCTTATTAGCTTTCATTTATTTTATTATAATATTTTTTATATTCCTAGTCCAATAGAAGTCCGATATAATAAAGACAACTACTCTTATCATCAATGAAATATAGAGAAGTATTGGTGGGTTTCTCGATGTGAAAAAAGAGGTACAACCATGATTTTTTTGTTAATTTCTCACCCAAAGACACCCACCAAAATTGTTTGTTGAATGCAATAGAACAACCAAATTCCATTTGATGAAAAGATGAATAGTGAGTAGCTCTTTAATTTTTCCCAAAAAAAGAAAATGACCCTCTAGTGCTTTGGTTTCCTTATTTGCTCTAATCTAGGCTTAATAACAAAAATTTTATTGGGTAGCCTAAGCATTTAACGGTAGCTTAAATGTTGTATAAATGGAATTGAAAATTATTTATTGAAAATCTTTTATGAAGGTACGTAAATGTAGGGCGTAATAGTAAAAGAAAGAGGAGGCTTCACAATCACTGCTTACCTATGATATCTCTTAGGGGGGAATAGTAAAATAAAGAGCAGATTCATTGCTTACCTATGATATCTCTTACAATTTCGTCAAGCACAACTAGACCAAATAAAACTTTATATTTAACTACTAATAAGATACCTTGCCAAACACGACTAGACCAAATAAAAATGTATATATAATGTTTTATAATGATGGCAATGATCAAACAACCATGAGGAGGAAATTGAGAGCCAATACTTCCTAGTCATAAAATAATATTTTTTTTTTTGGTTTTTTTTCTTGGAAAAAAATCATATTTTTTATTTAAGTGTAAATGAAAAGTACATTCTTCATCAATGTTAAATATGGTTTTACAAATGGTTTTAGAAGGAATTTATGCATATTGGATTTTAGAAATAATATATAGCTCTTTTCCTCAGCTTAGGCTTGAACCCTCTAAGGAGTATAGTTATTAGGGGCATGGTCTTTACACTCTATGGGTGCTCTAACTACAGGATCTTAAATGGGCACTAGGAAATGAACTCGATCTATAATTGGTCCCATGACCTTTGCGTATGCATATGAAACCACCCCAGAGGAAATATGGGACTGTTAGTCACTTAAATAAATATAAAAAAATTTGTAACTCTCTGTATCATAGATCTAAACCCCTCCATGGATATAATAAAAAATATTCTATTATATTCTATACAATTTTTTAAAGTGTTTTAAGTATTTATGGTTTATATTTTTATATCATTTTTAACACTATAAAAGTGAAAGAAACAATTGAACATGAGAATAGAAAGACCGATTGTCATAGTAGAGGTAGGATTCCTATCAGAAACCTGAAAACAAACTTCTGGTTACAGAACCTTTTAATGTTATCATCACCAAACCAAACAATATGGTTACATAATGTTTAATATCATGGGATGGGGTGACCTATGGATGTGTGTGTGAAAGAGAGAGAGTAAGAGGTGCATTAGGGGTTTAGGAGTCGGGGAGGTTAGACTAATGTGGGTTTGTCTAGGTGTAGTAGAGGGGATGTAGTAGGGGGGTGGGTGTTAGAGGTTGTTGGATTGGTTGGGGGAGAGTTTTGGTAAGGGGTTAGAGGTAGACATGGAGAGGGAGTGTTAAGGAGTCAGAGGTAGAGATAAATGGGGGTGTTAAGAGATTGGGGGTAAGTGGAAAAAGGGGGAAAGAGAGCGAGGCAATGTATTAGTAGGTGA